>VXBQ01006095.1:251213-276334 GCA_013400175.1 Phainopepla nitens | reverse complement strand
AAAAAAAAAAAACACAACCAACAAAACACAGCAACAAAAGACCCCAATCCAACCCAACTCTGAAATACCAATACTGGTGCTTGAATTTGGAATTGGGACTCTTGCTCCCAAATAGAAGTTCACTTTCAGCAAAAGCTGTGATGTAATGTAGTCTACTGCCCTAATATTTTTGTTGTAGGTCTTCTGGGAGGAGAAATGTCAAACTTGACTGACATTTTCAGTTCCGTTGGATTACCTAATGATAGTGGATTTAGTGTAGAAAGATTCAATTTAAGCATTCAGGATGCTGATGTAGCTAAATCAAACAAGCTACACAAACACAGAGTCATTTTATTTAACTCTCACCCAGCCCAGAGCACACCCCAGTGGTCATGAAGTCTGTTATTTATTGATCATGGAGAATAACCAAAACCAGTCATTTTCAATTTTACCTCTTATAAAACTGAAACACGAGACTCCTAAATTGTGTGAGTCCAACTCAGCCTAAGCACATTTCAGGGAAAAGGCATCTGCCAAATTCAGCCCCTCTCTACACAGAGGTTTTAGGTCAGTGCAATTAGCTGAAGAAAAGACACTTTTAATAGCTTAAATGCAAAAGCACTCAGAACTCCCAATCATACAAAAAATACATATAGAACAACCGAAAATGCTTTCACATCTGACTTCAACAAAATAAAGCTATCACCAATAATCCTTTTGTAATTTCCTATTAACATAAACTTGCTAGCCAGATATATGTAAGGAAAGTGCCCCAGCAACTGCATCATTCAATGAATTCAGCACACATGGAAATAATACCAAGTAACAGATACAAAAGGAGCATATAGATTATTTCCCTTCAGGTATTGCTGCTTTTTGTCAAATACTATATGAAATTATAATGAAGAATAAGCACTGGAAGATCACAAAAGCTTTTGTTTTAGTGTGAGACTAATCTACACAGGTTAAGTTGACATACAAATAGATAAATAAATAAATAAATATTTGGTAAGCTTTACCAGCTTTGAATCTTCTCAATTCAAGCAGGTCAGGTGAGCAGCAGTTTCCTCTGACTGGCTTAGTGCCCCATCAGACAAACACCTAACCTGCCACCAGGGCATCAATCTAATGCAAAGCCACAGGTTACAGCAGCTAAAGTTATACTGAGAAACAATCTGGTAGATCTGACCAGCTTTTATCTGATGGTAAAATACCATCTGGTATTTTACTGATCCAATGTCAGTCTTTTTCTGGAACAAGAACCAGTGAGTATTACATTTAACAAATTAAAAAGTTTGCCACAATTGTCTTTAAAAGGGTAATTCAAAAATATATATTTCCTATGTATGTTAGGTCTTCAGCTCCTGCACTCGGGCCTTCAGCCGAGTGCTGAAATCTGTGTTACTGACCTCAGACCAACACTGGCTTATCCCAGCTCAAAATCTGACTCACTAAGTGATGTCTGAAAAAGACTGTGAGAATCTTTTCTGAGAATGAGATTCATTGTTCTTGCTCTGGAACATAGAAAGGCTATCTCATTTCCAAGAATAGCAGCCTCCAGCCTCAAACACATTAACTGGGAAATTTCTGGCCACACAGTTCTGGGAACTGTGTCCACCTGGGATGTTGTCATTTTGGGTGGGTGATGTATTCATCCAATTTTGTAACATGCTGATCAGAGGATTCTTAAAAAGTAAAAACACATCAAGCCGCTCTGTACAATAACTTTGATAAAAAGGAAGAAATTACAGAAAAGGCATAAATAAAAGGCTGGCAAAAGAAGATTAGCACAAATTAACAGTTTCAATGGGAAATTAGAAGAAACTACCAAGAAATCCTGCACCACTTGATGTTTTCTGCTATGACTGGATGTCTTTTTGAGAGGCATATTTCAGACAAAATTTATATTGTAGGTCATAAGTGGATAAAATAACCCAGTGTGCAACACAAAGTTCTTGTAGAGCCTTAAAATAACCCCTAAAATTCTATTAACTGTGCTAGCCAAGCAGACAGCAAGGCCTCAGAGTACACACCAACACAGAGCTTGCATGGTGGAGTGAAGCAGGCTCTGTACTGAAGCTGGAAAGTCTGACCTATATCTCTGACTCGCAGCTGGCTCAGAAATTAGAAATACCATAAAGCAAAGCCACAAAATCCCAACAAATATTTATACAGATAGTTCTTGACTTACACATTCCCCAGAAGTATTTTTCACAAAAATGAATGACCTGAAATCAAGTTAGAAATCCAATAATTCTGAGTTCAGTTTATTAATTAGAAGCACCAAGAGAAGCAGCTACTAGCAGGACTGCTGCTGGACAGGAAGGAGCCCTGCTCAAACACCTCTCCTGTACCACTGCAGGCTGGTTTTACCTGGTTGGTTTTGGCCTATTAAATAATAAACATTATAAGAAGGTACAATTTCACATATCTTCCATCAGAGCCATCAGCTCAACCTATTTATCACCTAAAGTTCTTTCAGTCCTTAATTCAATGCTTATTCAACTCCCTGACAATAGCCTGAAGAGAGCATCCACTTGAAAGAACAAATTCAAACTATCCTGCATTCCAAAATGAAGCTTGTGCTGCCCTCAAACATTCATCTTATTTATCTTAATAAAACATCCATCTCTATTTATCTTAGAAGTTTCATTATTATTGTCTGATCTGGATTAATTTAAAGGGAAAGAGGTTACAAATGAGGTTAACTGTGATAAGGCAAATCAATCTTTTGACGTTGTGGTAACACAATCTCATTAAGAAATAAAACATCCTCCTTTATGCTTTTGTGCCTCCCTCCTTTTCCTTAAACGTGGGAGCCTTGGTGCCATGTTTTACCTTGATTTGCCTGCTCCACAGACTGTTACAGTTCTCACTGTGAGGATTCTCTGCAGTGGGCTCAGGGCAAGGGCACAGCTGGGGGCATGAAGGCTGAATGTCCCACACTCTAAATGAAGATGAAGTGAGAATTATAACAGCAAGCTCTACTTCTTCGCTGTTTTAAATTAAAATGGGGGGGAATCTCCCACATCAGTGGAGGCTCTGTCACAAACCCTCCACTGAAAACAGCATACAGAGATGGGCAAGGAAGAAAAAGAAGAGGGAAGTCATTTAGAGGGGATGAAGGCTCATCTCCTGGCATATCCTCAAGCCTGGGGAGCGAAACACAATTTCCCTTGCAGTGAAGTCAGCTAGTGACACTCAGCACTCTAGAAAGTGCATAGATCTGCAGGTCAGCACTGCCTGGACAAGAGGGAAAATCCTGTTAGCAAACCAATTTAACTGGCTGCACTGGACAGCTGCACAGAAACCATTGTCCTAAAAAAGTGTAAAATCAACAAACAAATGAAAAACAGACTCAGAGCAAAATACCAACAATGCTGCCAGTCACATTGTTGCTGTTATTAAAAGGAAGTTAAGAATTGGGAACTGAGCATTAACCAGGAAAAAAATGGTTAAGCCTCTTTATGCATTTTCATTTTATAATAATAATTTTGGTAGCAATAGTAAAAGTTATCATGAGGGTGAAGATTATTCAGCTGCTCAGGTACAAAGACCTGTCTGGCAAGGAGAAGCTTTAAAAGCAGAGAGACTCTAGATGTCTAAGCCTTGAATAATGTTACCTGTATTTTTAATAACTTCTCACTCATCCTTTAATGTCATAGAATATCACTCATCTTTCTATATCACAGAGTATGTGAAACATTTGAGGAGATTCTTGAAAATAATAAGTACCCAGGTGTGGAATGGGATAGGCAGAAGAACAAAAGCAGAGCAAGGAGAAAGACAGTTTTGTTCAGACTAAGTGGATCATACAGCAGTGAACACAACCTTGATTTAGCTCTGTTTAACTCAAAAGGCGGCACCAGCTCTTATCCTCATGGGTTTGATCCCAATTATATGACCTATGGCATATAAGAACTTTCCTTTTTTCCCTAATAAATTAAAGGCAATAAGGTGAAACTAATCAATGAAACCATAAAGCCATATGGTATTGTGGTCCTGGATGGTAAGTTTATACTCTAAGAATCTGCAAATTAGCTGTGAAAAATAAAATTAAAACCCCACAATTAAAAATAGATCAAGCAGAGATAAAAGCCTTGGAATACATTGTAAAAATTACAGATCCCCAGACCCATTAAAGTGAACTAAAAGCAAATGACAATGTGACTGGCTAGCAACTTTATCAAATTCAGTAAAAAGTCCATTTCTTTCTTTATCCAAACAAGGGTCTGCAATCATGAACACCCCACAATGTCACATGTTATCTAGAAAGCCATACTGTGTCACCAGCTGATAAACATCATCAGGAGTCCAGTTTCCCTCTCAAGTGAAACTTCTGGGACTATCTCTGGTTCATGACTGGGTCAGGTCACTAAAAGTTTTTGCTGACCTGAACCTGATCCAAACCAAAGAATTGAAATTCCTGACCTGCTCACCCCAAGGAACAACTCTAATGAAAAACTGATACAGAATCATACAGTAGAGCAAGAGCATGCCTGGAGACCAGCATCTGTGTGAGACAACTTCAGAGTACCTGTCTCTTTTTATCAGGAGATCCCCTGCATTACCACGGGAAGGACTTGAAATGGGTCTTGTTAGGAAGCTATGCTGCTCATTTTATTGAGCTAGTCTAACACAAGAATGTGAAACTGAACTGCATGTTCTGGACATCACGGTAATTTGTTTGTAAAATCTCACTTAGTGTTCTTCCTTGAAATCCTCCTTAAAGCAATCTGAAACCATTAGCAAAACAGTGCTATTATTTTTCATTAAAACAGAAAGTGATCAAACTAAATCTCTGGCAAATTCTAGCTCTCTGTAATATAAATTTCCTAAGGTAGTCCTGCAATTTGCCATGCTGGCTGCTTCAACAGCTCTGTACTGCTAGCAAGAACTTCCTGAAATGCACTTTACCTGACAGAGACTTAGACACTGCACCAAAACGTGTAAATAGTAGTCGATTTTAAAAACAGCACTGGAAAGATGACTCCAGGTGAAACGACACTGGAGCATCCATAAATAATTCTGTCATTGTCATACTGAAGAGGCTTCAAAAATTGATTATGGGTAATATTTCCGTGGGTTTTGTCCCAAATTGGGAGGCAAGTAAGTGGGGGATTGGGAAGAAGGAAGTTTTCGTTTGTTTGCTTACATTCTGAACTTATAAATACATAGCTCAAGACTATACAGAACATGAAATGTTACAGAATTAATCTCTGCTGTTAGCCTGTGGCACACCTCTCCTCCTGCAGCAATATGCAATCTACAGATCAAGAAAATATCTGAAGTATTTAAGGAAGTGCCTGTGTGGTAAAGCACACTGTTGTGCAGAGGGCTGGGCAGCTCTGAGCAGAAAAGCAGCCCTGGGTACAGGTGGGAGAGCCTGAGAGCAGGCAAGGAACTGCTGGGCAGACCAAACCAGCTCAGCTAAAAAAGTCCTTTGCTGCTCTCCAGGAGGCAGCACAGAGCTCACACCATCCTGAGCCCGAGGTGCAGCAACTGCTGCGCATCACAAAGCCACAAAGTCCGGAAATAACAGTTCTGTCCTCTTCTCTGAAGCTTCAAGTCATCTCCCTATATTCCATCATGAGTTTCAGCCAGCTGCTGCACACTAAATAAAATATTAATAACCTAACTATGTAGCTAGATAAATCAGGAGTTGAATAATGGAAGTTGGACCAGGTGATCGACGGTGGTCCCTTCTGACCTTACACAGTCTGTGGTTCCACGATCCACCTTCATCACTGAACTTGATGCAAAACTATAAAATTACTAACACAACACAAATGTAACATTGCATAAATGTGTGAAATATATAAAATTCATAATATGGTTTTATGCAAAACACAGTATTTAATGTTACATAAGGTTTTTTTCTCTTTTTTTAAGTGCACTCTCCTTATGACAGAGAGTAGGGAAGGCAGGGAGCAGCAGCTCCCAGGAGGTTTATTTAAACACTTACTTGGTGACAGCATGCAGGACCCCCACTGCTTTACAAACACAACTTCAGCTGTGCAACAGCAAGAAATATCATCTTGCATCAGCAAAATTTGTTGAAATTTTTGCTTTTATCTATCCTTTGTGATGTGATCTCCACTAAAATTTGAGACTTTCCTGTTAAGTATTGCTCTCCTTTCAGTTTAGAAGTTTGTCTATGGTCCTTAACTGGCCATACCTAAGCTGCTTCTTCCCAGAAGCCATTCCAATAACTGATTAGAACTGGCTTTCAAGTACCTTGAGAATGTGTATTTATGACTCTGTGATCATTACACTTGTTTTCTTAGGTCTGCCATACCAGGAACAGTGAAGCAACACCTCTAGGATGTTTAGCACTTATAATTTGTTAACAATTTAACAGAGCTTTCCTTAGGGAAAGTTCAAAAATGTACTTGTAGCGGTAATATTTTTACTTAGTGCAAAGGCATGTGAGCAGCTGAAAATGCAACATGGCTATTTAGCATACGCAACACATGTAAGTATAAAACAATACATAAAACTCCCTCACTCATTACTTGATATCCAAGTACTTTTACTGGCTCTTCAACAGACACAGTCCTCAAAAATTGATCATTGTGTGATGAATCTGAGTTCCACTTTCATTTCCAGCAGCAGGCCAGTGCTAATTTACTCAGGCTTTCATCCATCATTTCCATCCAGAATCATATTATTACTCATGAATTTAATTCCTTCTGGGGTTTATTTCACTGAAAGTTTTAAGAGTAGCCCACCTACCTATAGCACATATAATTTCTGGGGAATGGTTTCAGATTTGGAGTTATACAAAAAATGGCTCAAAAGATCTTACCACAAAGAGCACTGTGCAGATTATATTTATTTTCATGGCATTCTCATCCTGGAACTTTGGAGGGCTTTCGAAGGTTCGAGCAGTGAAGTCTGAGTGCAGCCTACATTTTAGGCTACAAAAGCAGACAGAAAAAATACAGCACAAGGAACAACACTTGCTATAAAGAAAACTAGGAAGAATTTTTTTTTTTCAGTGTGCTATAGAGAGAAAACACAGCAGAATTTTCCTAATTGTTAGGGCAGATTTTGGAAGAAGAAGAAAATTGGATAACACACTGCCAAGGCTTGGCAAATGAAAGGAAAAGGGCAGTTATAGCCATAATAGAAATGAAAGCAATGGAATGGAGAAAGGAAAAGTAAGTTCTGACAGTGTCAACCATTTTTTCTTCTTTAGTAGTTAGGAAATAATTAGCAAAACTGTAAACTCAAGAATGTCAAGAGATTAAAGCTTTGTAGGAAGAGTAAAGTAATTTAGGTTCTCATCCTGGCTCTGACCTTCACTTATCCTGTACTTTAATTGTCCCTGTGAACAGTTTTGCAGTGGCAGCAAAACCACAACAGTCTGCTGTGGTTTGTGGTATTACTACTTGAGAAAGCCTTCCAGCCTCTCAGGAGAAGGAGAAAAAATAATTTAAATGCAAAAAAAACCCTAATACAAATATTGGGAGACTACAGGAGGGGAATGATCCAGCCAATCTAATAAACAATTTTAAAAAACGAAACAAAAACATAACCCCCCCAAAAAAAAATCCTCATATGTGTCTACTGTTACTTCTTGGGGCTACCTCTGCTTTTTCTGGCAAGTAAACTTAGAGATTTTGCATTTACTGCTATAATTAATTGTCAGGAAAACAGAAACTGAGTTTATTAAGTGAAGCTTTTATTTCATATGGTTTTAATGATATTTTTAAAAACTTATAAAAGAGGCAGAAAAAGATAACTGCTGTCAGTTTAAATTCTTATTGCATTTGATACAACTGCGAGATATAGATCTCAATGAAAGAATACTAGTAGAATGAAAATGCTCCTTGAACTAAAATTCTTCTAGAAAAATGTATACTATTATGGAATTCAACTCCTCCATCAAAAAGATGATGAATGACACCCTGAATAACAAAATCAAGTATGTTTATTTGGCCACTTAGTTCAGTGGACACATGACAAATTCTGCTTGTCCTTACCAGAACACACGGCCAATATTTTAAATCCTTGATTCTTTCTGCCAGAACATCCTCTGCTTTATGAAACATGACTGCAATAATTAGAAAAACACCTGTGGTAGTCTCTTCAGACTGAGGGAGTCATCCCCTGAATTCACCGACTTGACTGCCTGCTGATTATTATGTTAAGAGTAGTTAAATAAACTTTGATGTAAAATACCACTCTCATTCAAGTGGTCTAACAGACACTGGACCGATGCTCCCCATGAAGAGCAATGATCTTTAAATTCAAGTTTAAAGTTTGATGCCAATTACCTCTTATGCTGCTTTTTTCTGTTGTAAGAACTAAAAAAATTTAAGGTAAAATATTTTTACCTTCTAGTCCTTAAGTCTTGGAATTCACCACAGACAGGCAAGATACTGGGTAACACCGCAGCACAGTATTAATAGCAGGTATTAAAATCCTTATGAGGCCACTGCTTTAACCCCTTTATTTTTATTGAATAGCAATTAAAAGATCATGAGATCACATGATAAATAACTGCTCATAACCCTCTGGAGGCAGAAGTAACCAGGCTCAAGATTTCCTTGGAAGTGTCACATGTCAGATGAAACGCACGAACATGAATCATTTAAATGTTTATCTACAATAAGAAACCACCTCTCCTTCCTTTAAAGCAATGGGGAAATATATCACCTCTCTCAGTTCCAGTTGTACAACTCACCTGTGGAAAGAAGCAGTCATTTGTGTCCAAACCTGACCCCTCCCGTGATTTCTCCAAGGCACCTCTTTCCCTATTGCTTTACTCTTATAGAGCCCAAATCCACAACTGAACTCAGAAGCAAATACTAAGGAATTAACAGAACAATCTTACCCTTGCTACTCAAACTCTCTACCTACAGATCTTAGCTCTTGCAGTTACACTCCTCATCAAAAGCTATGGAAAACCTGGAAAACAAGCTGCCCATTACCACCATCCCAATATGCAGATCCACCAAGTTTTTCCATCCGAGAACTTTTCCTTGAACAGTTCAGCACATCACTAATTGAAAGTAAATAAAGGTTTTAATGATTCAAGCCTGTATAAACCTTTTCCAATTCAAAAGCTAGAAGTCTCTTAAGGATAAAAAACACTTGCATAAAATCACTGCAGCAGAGCATAATCAATCTCTCTATCTCCATTTGTTTGCTTTAGCATTTTACAAGGTTCCCTCAATTCTCAGGTCCAGATCAATCATTTGTTAAAGAAAGAAATGAACAGGCTTGGGTACCTCAGCAGAATACTGATAAAACAGTGTCAGCTCATTTTAACTGAGGACAAGAAGCAATTTAGAGATTTTTTTTTTGTTCCCCTTCTCATCCTTGGTAGAAGACTTTGGAAAATCTATCAACAATGTGTACAAGATTGAAGAAAAGAAAAAATATATTTCCTAGCAACTCACTTATGCTTCTTATGTGGCTTTTATTGAATATTTCTGCTTTGAATGGATTTGTTGGATTGTCATATACAGTTGACAACATATTTTTCTTTTAATCTATCTTCAGCATTATTGGTTGAATATTTATTCAAGACTACACCATTGTAAATCTTCTGATTTAGCTTAACCAGGTCAAGGAATGCATGAGGAACACATGAGTTCATCACAAGCAAATGACTTAGGTAAAAACAATATTAAGAAAGAGCGACTTACTTGGATTACAGTTGGTTTTAGTGCTGAGACTAAAGGACAAGCATTCTATGAATTACAAGAACTGTAAATAAGCACAGGTCTTCCATCACTACAGTAAGGGGAGAAAATGTTCTTCCCATTAAACATCTTAATTGCTTTCATTCACATTAATTTCCTTTATGCCAATGACCTCACTTTGACATCTGGACCCAGAAACACCTCAGTGCCATCAGTGACTCTCCAGGAGTCACAAAACACTGCTTTCAGCCACATTTAAGATCAGCTACAAAAGACATGCAAAAGGAAGCAGCACTATAAATAGAGTTGGGAGCCTGATGATGGGGTCAAATACTATCTGCCTGGTACTGTGTGAAAGGGGGTCTCACTCAGCAATTGATAAAGGGAATTATCTAGGAAATGGTGTAATGCACACTGAAAGTCACTGAAATTACATCCAGGGCAAGGCTTAAACCAAAGCTTTACTGGTATCACTTTGCTCTTTCTGGCACATATTGCTTAATATCTTATCTCTATTCACTCCTTGCCAATACAATTTATTGCCCCAGTCAAAAGTAACACAATACCTTGGCTTCCCACTGGAATTTGAGGAGTATTTCTCCAGCCTTTCCCAATGAAGCTACATGGAAGTTTCACTAGAACACTGTTTGATATGCACTAATTCTCTCCCACATCACAAAGACAAGTCATATGCATTTGGAGCAAGATGTGCTATTTTCAGACATGCCAAGTGACTGACTGTGATTCTACTTGAAGACACCACTATGACATAATATTACTTCTACCAGTTAACAAATGCCCCCAGGTCCTGGTTTCCCAGCAAATGTTCTTTTTCTGATCATAGGGGATGACAGTTTAACCTTCCCTGAAAAAATAGCCAAAGAAAACAGGCAGGGGGTATCATACAGAGACAAGTTCCTTGCCTGCTTCTACCAACATTCTTATTCCTGTGTCTACAGCAGTGAGGGCTAACAGAGTCCTGCTATTCAGGGAGCTGCATCTCTGAGCCCCATCTCTGCAAAGCGACATCTGTGCTCTACAGAAACATCTTTACTTTTGTACAGTCTTCTCCCAGGCAGGCTCTGTGCAGCAGCTCACACACAGAAGTGACTCAGCTGCACTCCAGTTCTCTGCCCTCACATGGTGAACAGGATCTGGCTCAGCTTCTCAGCACGGATGAGGAACACTCTAGGTAAAATCTTCTCCTATATACAGTGCCTACATGCAGGGTACATTGCAAATGTCTGACATGCTAAATGCTATTTCATTGGTGTTCATTGTGCAAATAGCCTAATGTTTCCCTCTAGGTGTTAGGTTAGAGCCTTCTTAAGAGATTCTTCCTATATTAACTACATTTAGCTTCATTTTGTATCAGGATGTAGCAGCTGCAGGAAAAAGACAGCCACAGACCACTTTAAGCTGTTTCCCATAGCCTGACCTTTTCTTTCTTCCTCCCTTCTTTTTCCCATCTCATTCCATTTTTCTGACAGCTCTGTATCACCTTCTCATGATTTTTTTTTTTAAGTATTAAAAGTATTAAATTGTAAACGTGGGAAAAAATTAAAAATTATAATTTGATCTATGTGCACACAGAGTCACTACCTGTACATCAAAAGTATGTGACAAATGCAAAGGGAACTGGCTCTGGGACCTCAGCATGAGGAACAAACAGCTGCAAGGGCTCTCCACCTCACTGAGCTCCTGGTGCTGAAGCTGATACCTCCTGGCTGAGTTATGGACACAAGTAGATGAGCTGAATTTGTGTCTCACCCAAAGAAAACCAAAAGCCAACCTCTGCCCTAGAAGGTACAGCTTCTGAGCCGTGACAGCAGCCCTTGGGAGTTAAGGTTTCTGCCCCTTTGAATTTAAGGCTGAATGACACATTTTCCAAATCTCTATTCATCACAACTACACCTGTGCATTGCCAGCAGTACATGATAGACTTACAGAATTCCCATAAATGTGTACTTTTGATTACACATAGATTTTTTTTCCTGCTTCCTCAAATTTAAACACAGGGAATCCAAACTTCTGGGTAGAAAACACATGAACTCAATGCATTTGGAGTGCTGATAGCAGTTTAGCAGTTTTTAAATAATTTTATACTTTTTTTTTTAAAAAAAAAAGCTCAACAAGGATTGAATGAGTGACACAAAAACATTTTCATCATTGAAGTTTTGATGCTGGGGCAAGAGGATAGATTGAAGATACCAGAAAGTACTTGTGTACAATATATATGTACATATGAACACATACATATATACTGGATTTTTCTGTTATCATGTATTCACAGATTTACATTTTAGCTCATTTATGAGTCATTTCTGGCCACCAATGACCAATGGAATGAGATTAATGCACTTTGCATCTGGAGGGTTCTGTAGAGGAAACTGGCATCATCATGGATTTGGGGCTGTCAGAAACGGCTTCAGTGCATCAAAGCCTCTGCAGCCCTTTTTGTCCAAAAATATGGCTTCTTTGTGGAAATGAAGAGCAGTGAATCTTTAGAACAGATGTTTGCTTATGCAAACAGAAACCAAGGCATTACCCAGCCACCTGCTTTTGTTAGATAAATGGACATGTAGGCTTAAAAACTTGTACGAGCTCTGAACCCTCTGTCGCTCAAAAATGTTGTTTTATCCCAATTGCTGCTGACTACATGTCCTGAAGGTCACAGTCTCAAAGCCAAGAAACAAGGACAACTTGCCATGATTGAATATTTCTCAGCCAGCTTTACAGGCAGTGCATTTGTGCCTCAGTGCAGCTTTACAGGACATTATCCAGACAAGTGAGTTCTTTCTCCAAGGTTATAGGTAATAACAAAGAACTGCCTATAAATCAAACAAACAAGCTTTAAGAAATTTAAAGCAAACAAATTGATGAGTTGTGTCAGCAGTGATCTTACTGGTTCAGGTAATACCCTTTTCCCAGACTCCTTATTTCCTGTCATGAGAAAAGCACTGTATATTCAGTGTATAACAAGTAGGGCTGCTACACTACCCTTTCCCTTTCCACAGAGACTTATGAGATTAATGAGAGAAAATACATAAACAAACAAAAACAGTAGAGCAAGCAAATTAGACAACATGAATGAGTCAAACACATTCAGTATATTCCTCTCTTACTGTCAGACCAAGCTATTGAAAATCTGACAGCTGACTTTCCCAGCCAAATTATAATGAAGTTAAAAAAAAAAAAAAAGCCTTTATGCTGGTAACGGACATTCATTGATGGGATAGCTAATTTAGTGGAAATTATTGGCCTATAAAAGTGTGCAGAGAAGCAAGACGAAACTTGGCCTAGCTAAAGAGCAGTAGCAGTGTTGCGCTTTTTTGATTTTCCTAGTCTGAGATCGTGCTCACATTTGCCTATTCAGGAGTGATCATTTTTTGCTTGTAAGCTACACTCTACCAACAGAGATAAGCTTAATTCTCTGTTTTTCATCCATTTCAACATCCATTTAGATTTTCATTCACTATAAGCATTTTCTTTATTTGTCTTAAAGACACTATACAACTATTAAGCTGCATTTATCAGCTGTCCAAGCAAAGACAGACTGAGATATTCAAATCTAGAAAAATGGAATTGAAATGGGAAATATTAATTTATCTTATTAAAGAATATATACGTCTGTGATAGGATGGAGAGAGACAAGTAAAAGGGCTCGGTACCCAGTCTTAACAGATGAACCACAGTTGCTCCCTCCTTGAAACAGTGACTTGACACATAATAACAAAGCTACAAAGCTTAGCACCAGTGGAGGTCAGGGAACTTAGAAACCCAAGGCTTTCCTTAGTCTTCGCTCCACATTTCCCTTTCATGGATATTCCCACCATTTCTCCTCCGTTTCTTTCTGCTCCTGTCAGCAGCCAGTTTCTGTGCTCTGCAGCAACAAGAACTCTGTTAATTGTCCTCCTGTGCTTGCCTGTTCAGCACTGCTGCCCCTTGATTGCTGCCCCCCCGTGTTGTACCCTTAAAGCAATTAGCCCGTCTGCTAATTTCACTTTCCTCTGAGGAATGTGTTTTATGGAGGAGAATCACTGACTCCCACCACGTAATATGTGGCAGCTTTGCTACATCCCAAACCAGCATCACCACCTGCTCCACCAGTGCTGTGCAGCTCAATGTGAAGAGATATTAAGAGGTGGTATAAAATGCTGCCAAAGCAATTTGGACCAAGCCCAGTTTTCAGGCCTTAACATTTCCTGCAAATATCTCCTCTCTCTGAAAATCTGAAAGTCCAGGTTTTAGGCTGCTCTAACTTCTGCTTTGCTACAGAGAACCGCATGCGCTTCTCGGAAACTGGGTGGTGAGACCCAAAAAGGGATGTGGATGACAGCACCAGATACAGCAGGAGAATAGACTAGGATAGCACTTCTCCCATGGACTCAAGTTCTAGACGCCCTGAGCTGTTAAAGGAAAAGACACCTGCATCTTCCTATTTTTTGGTCTATCACCAGCCCACTCAAAACACATCTGGAAGATACTTTCTCCAGGAAGGCATCAAACACACAGCACACCAGCACTGTGGAAGTGCTGGTGTTCTCTTCTCAGTCTGTTGTGCAGCATCCAGGACATGAGACTGCTCACCCCAATACTACTTCTGTTCAGGAGAAGTTTTTCCCTCTCATTCTTTAAACCACAAACCTCAAAAGCACCCTACAATTTTCTGCAGCCTCTGCAGTACTGTAATTGGGAATTACACCTCAAAAAACCATTCTGGGACTCACAGGTGTCAGGTCTTGGTGTGGAAACATTAGCTCATTAACACACCACTGTACTGAACCACTACCACTGACTGGAGCAATAACCAATTGCAACTTTCAGCTGCAACTCCAAACTGACTGGAATTGCTGCCTTGCCTTTAACCTGATTCTCTGTTTCACATGGACTGACTTTTCTTATGCTTCATTTAAATTCTCTGAGCTAATCTCAGTGTCTTGGATAATCAAGCCTTTACCTGAGTCACATATTCTATTTCACATTCTGAAAATAACAATAGTGCATGAGGACAGCCATTAATGCTGCACGTTTGGTAGATAGCTACCCCCTCCTTTCTCTCCACCCATTGCAGGCAAACACACACACCCCATAAAAGCACAGATTTAGAAAAATGTCTCTTACTGTTAATTAAACCAACGAGATAACAAGTAACCAAGAGGGGAAAAAAATTCCAAGAGATTGAAAGAATTAAGCAATCTACCTAATGAAAAAAGAGACACCAGAAATAAGGTTGCCACAGTGTGGCAGCTACAGGACAGTGAGACACTACCCACAAGCTTTTCCAATGAGGCAGGCTCAAATTCCTCTGAAAGTGCACAGACACACGATCAGGAATGCAGCTCAGATAATAACCCTTAAAGACAAGATACACTCAAAACCAATATATTTCAGATGTATTTGTGGATAATAAGTCTAATTTTTTTTTTTCTTTTACAGGACAACCCCGTGAAGTTTGGGGTTATTTTCTGCTTCTTATCACGATTGCTTTGCTATGTAAATCCAGTTTGAAATTTTGCAAGGAGATGTCTGCTCTTAACCTGATGTTTCCCCTCAGTAAGTGCCAATTCATCAAAACTGAAGCAAGCAGAAACATATCAATTGAAAATACATAACACACACTCCTTTCATTGATATTGCAACAACCGACTCCAGTCCAGTGAAATTACATGCATGTGAGAAAGCCATTTAAATTCAATTTTTCCTACTTAAAATGTGTAAAAAAATTTCCTGACTCCTTCATTAACAGGTTTCTTAACTATGATAATGAGCATAACTACATAAATGATTTAGATTAATGTTAAAAATTAGCCATGTATTTTAATGCAGCATATCATGGATTTCAGAGTGAACCAAATACTCCCATGAGGCATGAAAGGGACACATTCCTTGTTTTACTACACTCCTTGTTAACAATTTAATATACTGTTGTTACAATAACAGTTAGATCTAGAGCTTTCAGGCCAATATTAACACACTTTTCCAGAACATAAAAAAATATTGCCAGTAACAAACCAGGAAATCGAGTCCTTTGTCAAGTAATGTTTCTACACAGAAAAAAATCCCAGTCTTTTAACTGAATGATTTTATGACTTCTGTTGGTACAGATCCATTTCAAATAGCTAAAGTACAAGAGTGTTTAAATGAGCACCTTTAGAAGGATAAGTCTCCGGAATGGATAAGGCCACATCTAGATCCCCATGAAAAATAAACTGCTCTAACTGTCAAGCATGACAAACAAAGTGATGAGTCTCATGGAACTGCTCTGCACCACCCTAAAAGAGATCAACAACAATAGCAGAAACCATACCCCACTACAAGTTTAGGAGATCTCCTAACATAAGAAATAAATCAGAGAAGAAATAGAAACATACAAATAAAGAAAAACAAATAATCTGAGTTCCTGAGCATATGACATTAGCCAGCCCTGCAACAGAAACCCAGAAACACCAACAGCTTGATTCAAATTCCACTGGAGTCAATGGAGAAGATCCCTTTGGCTTCAATAGTCTCTAGTAAAGGCTTGTAGTGAATTTTCTGCTCCCCAAGGTTTATGTCATTCCTGAGCACTAATTTTGAGAACACTTATCCAAGACCCACAAAGTACACAAGTTAAATAAAAAGTACAGTTCTAAAACAGCAGGAATTCATGCTCTGCGTCTAACAAGTCATCTCCTCGTGTGACTTCTCACATAACATAAGCCACATCTAGAAAAGTCTGAAAAAGTCCTCACAGAATTTCAAACTCCTTCCAACCATGTTTTTCAGCTAATGCCACTATATTTTGCAAAAAGTGATTTAAAGTGCCCAGGCAGAGACATTTGCATACACCACCTCAGGCAACAGCAGCTGGTGAGCATTTCAGTCACACTGTTGATTTCTATTTAAAAAAATCTGACAGCAAAGAGGTTTGTTATACATTTATTTAATCAATCAATAGTGGGCATTCAGATACTGAAGCTGTCAAACAGAAGACATAAATAGAAGTGTAACTGCACTTCATTATAAGGTCTCATCAGACTTATTGATGCTATTTGAATGAGTGAATGCGCTTCCCTCAGTATCCTGGTAACAGCAGCTTGAAAACTTATTCTTTAATTTGAGATAAGCTTTTCCCACACAGAAAAGATTTCACCTTGGAATAAGGTAATGAACTTAAAAATAGATTCTGCCATACTGTTTAAGAAGGGTACTGTAAGCTCTTAGGCATTTACAGCATTTTAAAGTCTGGGTGCTATTCCAGTTGCAGTATCTCCATCCCAATGGGAAACTCATCCTCACCCTGAAAGCTTTGTCTGGGACTGCACAAAGTGTTCAGTAGATCCAATACAACTACACACAGACAGTGATACGTTTTGAGGATTTAGCAACAACTCTGGAAAAAAAAATCTGACGTGGTCTGGAACTTTCCACACATAAGAGGGTTTTAATACTCCTTCAAACCAAAATAAAAAATAGTTAAATTATTTTTAATCATCATGCAGTGTTTTATTTAATAAATTGATATATATGACAAATTAAATTCTCTGCCAGTGAATTAAATTGAAACAAATGAAAATGCTTTGAGATAAAGAAAATTTGGTTAAGTCATGCAGGGCAAATATTTAGACTGAAAAATTAAAAGCAAGCAATAGATTTTGGTGGGCTATTAAAGGTTTAATTAATTGTCTAGTCAAAAAGTGTACAATACTAAAACCATATGTAATACTGAAAAAAATTAAGGAAAAGGAAAATGTAAATATCAGTAACATTTCCATTAAAAACAAATCCTTCCCATATAAACAGAATTAAACATTTACAACTAAATCACACAACACAGTATTTCTATCTGCACCAGTGGTCCTGATACAAATGTTGAGAGTCTTATCTCACTCCCCATATGAAAAAAGAAAAAAACCTAAAAGAAACTAATGTGAACCTTGAGTGCTGCATATCTAATTCAGATAGGAACTGGACTTTAAATGCCTAGGGAAAGGTCTCATTTTGGAGATAGAGGTTTTCAAATGGAACTGCTTGGCCTTGAGGAGCTGGCACAAGCTGAGCTTGTCAAATGCTCCAGCAGGAGATGGTGGCTTCTGCCTCCATTCTCTGTCTCTGGAGCACATTTCTTCAAAAATGAGAATGCCACAGTTATAATATGTCCCAACCCATTATAATATATCCCTCCACATTAGCTCACAGTTGCAGGATGGAAGCAGCCTCCTAGATCACATGGACAGCTTCTATAACGACAAGGAAGGGTCTTTAAAATGGCAGGGTTTTGGTGCTTATATAACCACTGTTCCTTAATACCCAATACTGTTGGGTATTGACTGATCAAAAACTTGATTAAACACAAATGCTGTTACCATAAGACTAAGAGTGATGCAAATAAAAACACAAGTAAGAACTTCTTCAAAATATTTGTATTTTTACTTCTGGACTTCTTGCTGGATTTCTCCACCAGTGGTTTAAAATCTCCATATGTTCACATTCTTGAGGAGGGAGGACATGTACTAAGAAAACTGCATTTATCAAACTAATGGCAGACCATTTTCAAATTTAATGCATATCTGTCTATGCTTGTTAAAATAATTACCTGGTCTTCTTATCACTTAATTGATCATTTACTCCTCCACAGGAATATAAAGAGTTATGAGAGGCAACACTAAGAAAAAGTCTCAGAAGATAACCCATCTTTTTTTCATGCCTTAAACAGCTCTCTGAGCAAAATAGATCCGAACACCCCCATTAAGGGTACAAATTTTGCCACCTCTATCTATTGTGAGATTTCTTGTATGTTGTTCTTTAGCAGGAACTGCAGACATCAGAGTGATTCAGTAAGACAACTTCTCATGGTTTTTGTACTAAACACCTTTTGTTTAGCACAAATACTCTGCTGTGGTCACAAACAAAGCATTAGACTTAATCCTAAGTGATACACAAAAAGAATGAAGCAGCTGAACTACAAGCTTTGCTTTTTTATCCTTTATAACTTCATTTCTGACCTCTGCTCACTGGAGAGAAAATCCATTTTAGAAGGAAGTGAACGAAAGGATGAACTGCCAAGGCACAAACAGAATCCAGAGGCAACAGCCCCTTGCTCTCCTCAGGAAGAGCAGAGGGCACAGCCAGAAGGAGAAGTGTGCTGCTGAGGTATGTGTGGCTCTTCAGATCAGCTGTCAACTCGGGCATGCTGCCAGGAGCTCCATCTCAGCACTTGAGATGTGTGACAGAAAAGCAATAGTAAGTGGATAGGGCTAAGCCCAGCAAGGCTCCTAAGCTGTACGTGCACACCTGAGATGCTCACCAGGCTGGTCTCATACTCCTCTGCCCAAATGCCCATTCAGGGGAAGAAAGAAGCCATCATTTCACTTATGCTAATTATTTCCAACCTTTCTGTCTTTTCTTGTCTGTTTCAGAGGGAAGTGGTCATAAAACAAGTACAATTTGGCATAGAATTATATACATACGTGTGTATGTGTATGCATGTTGCTTTGGGGGTTTGTTTTGTTGGGTTTTTTTTGTTCTTTCCAATGTCTTCCAAAAAAAAGGGGAAACTAGTCCCTTCAGTAGCTATTGGAAATGATCCACAACAGCCATGACCAGCTAAAAACGTAATTTCCTCAAAAAACTGCCAGATTTAGCAAGACCTTATTTTGGGCAGCTGGCCTTGGCTGTCCACAATTCACAGAAAATTCTTTCTGTGCTCATAGGCTTTGTAACACAAAACTACACAGCTGATCAATAATCCTCATTTCTGCCTTCCATACATCCTCTGTATCCTCATCTTCCATATATCTTCATCCATCCCCTACCAGCAAAATAACTGCCTGTAAAAGATCTGCCTCTTTTTGCAGATGAAAAACAGCCTAAATCGTACTCTTGTTCTCAGCATTTTATTTCAGGATACAGAACTCAAGAACAAAAAAAAGCTTTTATGACTACCACATCTGGAGCATGGGCAGGAGAAGAAACCAATGGTAATACTGGGAAATTCCTTTTCCAGATCTCTTGGAATAAGACTCTTATGTTCCCACTGAATCAGCTACTGTGAATGAGCCATCCCTCCACTCTAGACTGTAATTCTCTGGCAGGTTCCTGCATTGATTGAAAAATATGCAGGTTATTATCTTTTCTTTGAACAAAATGTCCTGGAATGGAAATTCATTGCTTCAGTTATGCACAATAGAAACATGTTCAAAGGGAAACACCACCTGCTCCTAGCAGATGGTAAATTAGCATTGAAAAGGATCACCTGTACTGGAAAGCCTATTCTCTAATTCTACCACCAAGAGGTAAACCAGCAATGTATGTCACAACAAAGCCTGTCTGATTTAGCTCTTTTACTCCAGGAGCATGCCTGTAGTGCACACTACTGCTTGTCCCTTCTCTTACACTGAACCCCATTCATCAAATTTCCAAGAAGTGTGCCAAGCCTGCCTGCGTGGCAAAACGAGCTTGGCTGTAAGCCACTGCATTTACACATATTAATGACCCTAGCTGAGGAACTTCAGTACCCAGTACCCTAACCCACTTCAGGATTTCCTTATAAATACCTGTAGTTATTTTTCTTGTCACCTTTTCCTCTTTGCTCTTTCAAGGAAACTTTCAGAATCAAAATTGAGATTGATGCCATCGCTGCTCTCATGCTTGATCTTCATCTGCAGTGCCATCTGACAATCATGTGTGCAACAAAAATTGCAAGTAACCACGAACAAAGTAAACATCATCAATCTTTAATGAGGTCTTTATATGTGAAGCTTGTACTTGTCTGTGGGTCAGAGACCATAATCCTTTTCCACCAATCTCCAGCCCACAGTAAGTTACAATATTCCAAATTTTTTGCATTGCTATGGAAGCTGCAAGAAAGAAAAGATTCTTCTCTGCTTAAGGCACTTTTACTTTGTTAAAAGGCTTTCTAATGTGAAAAACGCTCACACAGTCACTCTTGCAGCAGCTGCATTACCGTTATTTTCACCACTCCAAGCACAAAATGAGATTATGAAGGGGGTTCAAGAGTTGGATTTAAATCCAATTCTGCAGCTTCTGAACGTGTGTTAATGTAATATTGTGGGATTTGGAGGTACAGACCTCAATATCTTAATCTACAGCTTTTTCAAACATCTGGGTCTTTGGCAATGTCACTGATGCTTTTATTCTAACTAAATCAACGGGATAATCAGGAATATAATCCCTGACCAGTTAGTCGCCTGCAAGTCACCAAAAATACACTAATAGCAATGAATCTGTCTTGCTATGGAAGGCCTTAGTAGAGCAGCTTGTATTAACCTTTTCTAAATAAGGGATACACTGTTAAAAGCCAATATTTTCAAGTCTATTTGAATGACTTCATAAGAACAAGGACTAGAGATCAAAACACTGAAGCCAGGCACATACTGCCACAACAAACACCTACCAAGACTACATTCTGTTAAGGCATATAATTCTTAAAAAATCAATTATTTAAAAAAAAATTAAATGTGATTGCACATCTGATTCCGGCACTGATATGAAGGGCTAAGCCTGGGCTTGCCAAGCTGCAGCAGCATGGCTGAAATCCCAGCTGTGGCTATAAAACAGCCTTGTGCTTGCCACCTGCAGGCTCCCTGCCACCTGAACCTCTCCCAGATATAAACCTTGCATGTGGGTTCACTCTGCAGAGTATTCTAACAGTGAGCAGGCAGCAGGAACAGAGCTCTCTCCTTAGAGCAGCTCTTCCTGCCTTGCTTGGAAAATGTCCTTTTAACAAAGAATACTCCTGCATTATTTCTGGGGGGAGGGGGCTTTCCTACCTGATTAGGAGGATTATCAGCAGTATCATTGGGTTCTACATCCAGAGACAGGCACAGAGTGAGAAAAGCACATCAGTTCAATTATAACTGAGCCGTGGGACTGACTATAAGATGAATCACCCAGCACTGCAGACCTGAGGTTTTGCGCAAGTACTTCTAAAAGAAGCAAGTGCACCATACCAATACAAGAAAAGCTGAACTTCCTAATGTCAGCTAAACCACAAAACCCTGATCATTTCTATGAACACACAAAAAACCCTCCTTGACCTATCTCAAAAGCTCACCAAGTATGTTCCAAAGACTAAGCAAATACTTCTGGTTCCTTCCTCCCTTTTACTGCACCCAGTTTTCATCCACTGCTCTGCTCTAGAGCCTGGTAAAATAAACAGTCAGGCAGCCTTCACTGTTCATGAAATTCTCTATCATCTTTTCCTTCTCACTCTCCTTCCCTGTCTTTGCTCTATCACCACTACCGCTTTTGGAGGACCTGCTCTCAGCTGCTTTCTGACCCCTAATCAGTTCTATTAACTATTTTGAGACTCCATAGAAATGGAAGGAGCAGGCCAGAAACACAGCAGCTTCACCAGGGTAATACAGCTGTGCCATGGCTCTGTGGTTGAGCAGTGATGGACAATACCAGGAGCTCAGCCAGCCCCTGATCTGTACAGGAACAGGGAATTGAGAAAGCAGCACCAACAGACACATCCTCGTTTCTGTCTCAATTCCATTCTGTTTTCTGTCTTCTACTTCAGGATCTTGGCCAAGACTGCCTCACTGAGCATATTATTCAAAGAAAGATTGAGCACACTGCCATATAAATAGTGCTATCCTGTTTTATGCTCTTATCTCAATTTTATGATTTTATACCAGCCAAGACTTTGGGGTTTTTATAGTCCCTATGGTACAATGAGGTGCCTATAGAAACATTCACATCTTTCCCATGTGAAGTTAAAATTTATTAAATACAGTATTTATACAAATGGTACTTTCTGGTGTGCATTCTTTTGCATTAGTTTACATTAAATCTCACCAACCAGATTCCACTCTGTTTATTTTTAACATTGCCAGTGAAACTGACATGGAGGTAACACCTTCGAATTCATATTGTATATGGGACTCACACTAATATGGTTTTCAAGGCCTCACATCACCATGCACTCTCTTCAGACTGAAATGATATTAGCAATTACAATTGACATAACTGACATAATTCTAATATTCTTTTAGTATCAAAATGGCATTAATCTAAAATCCAACCCATAGAATTTATACAAATCTCTGCATTGCCATGGTCTCTCCCAAAAACCAGGTAAGATAAGGTTACAAGTGCCAAAACACTCTGAGTTCTCAAAAGAATAGAAATTGAATGACAAAACTATCACTAGAAGGAGGGAAACAAACTAAACCCCACTCTTACAGGGCACTCTAAGAAACATGAAAATTAACTATAACAGAGTGATATGCAAAAACTATAAAATGATGCAGGTGGTCCTATAGCAACACCATACATCATTAGTACAGCCCTGACACAGCAGGTTGGTAATTGTTGCTCCCATCATTTACCACATTTTAACACTGCAGGTGCCAATGAACTGCTTGGATTGGAGAATGTGATTCCATTCCTACAGAATTAAAGTGGTCTGGCAACAACTGCTGAATGTTTTTTTTGTCTTCTTTCCCTTTGGTTTATGGCAAAGGTCATCAAACCCTTGATGCTAAAATTTCTGCACAGATCACTGTTCTTCCCATTAAAAAACTCAAATTTAAGCCACAAACACTCTTTTCTTCCATGAAGCAGGGCTGGAAATTAAAATTTCAATATTCCACTTACCTCATTTTAACCTTAATGACAAGGTTTAGGCATAATATAGTCTCTCCTATCTACCTTTGATTGGCTGCATATGATACAAAATCAAACAGAACTCACTAAAAAAATCTCTTGCCAATTCAATAGGCCCCTTGTTACCTTGTTACTAACTGAGCACATTGTTGCAGCTAAATGTTTAAATAAGAAATTGTTCAATATTTGAACAATCTGAAGATACCAATCCAGAAAGAAGTCCTGTAATGACAGGCAACATTTTTTTTTTTCCAAGAGAGATTGCCCTTCTGTTCCAATTGCCAGCATTTTCTCAAGAACTGTTTTAACAATGGACTTGCAAAGCCTGGACCACCACTTGAAATACATTGCATCCTTCACCTTCTTAACAGACAATCCTTGAAGTTTTGTTTTTTTTAAAGTTGGTTTAGAGAAACTTTTCAGTGTGCGCTTCACTGTCTCACAGTCATTGCTAATGAACCATTTCTTCCAGCTCAATTCCTACAAAAGAGCTGTTCAGGGGACACAGAAGAGCACTGTTCCTTCCACTGGCACACCTCAAAAGTTTGGGGTATTTTATTTTCAGAGAAAAATAAAGTTATTTAATCACTGTATGTTATCAGAGACTAATTATGGATATTAGCTGTCTCCTCCACTTCTGAAGGACATTAAGGGAAATACACCTTCCTCAGATGACCACTGTGGTCAGCAAGGCATTAAGTAAAGGTAGAAACTTATCTTCCTAAAGGCACTAAAGTAAATGGAAAATTGAAGTCAACATTAAATGCATGGCATGGTAGGGAAAAAGAAAAGCCTTCCTGATTCTCCTTTTCAAAAATTCACAGAAGTTGAAAGGAGCTCTGGAGAACATTCATTTTAACCAACACCTGTGCTCACAGCATGGAATACTAAGGGCTTGATACAGGCCTTAAAATTCATCCCAACCCCTGCATGTGCAGGGACAGCTCCCACTGTCCCAGGCTGCTCCAGGCCTTATCCAACCCAGCCCTGAACACTTTCAGTGTCAGAGCATCCACAACTCCCCTGGGCAACCTGTGCCAGTGTCTCACCATCCTCAGGGTAAAGAATTTCTTCCTGTTATTTCCCCTTAGCCTAGCAGCTGCCTCATGCTGACTGCTGAGCACAGACCCCTGACATCCTCTGAACTGTCTCTATTGTCTTTCTAAGAGTCTGAATACAGAAGATTACAAACTTGTATTCATTTCTCTCAGTGTGAACAAATTTAACTTCCTTCATGCATAACTCAGCACTCACCTATGAATGAAATCTCTATAATCCAGAGATTTCAGTTTAGACTGCTTATGTCCACCCACTAGCAGAAGTGATGGGAAGTACAACCTGTACATCTATACTCTGTCACAGATCATTTCATCTCTAGACACGTCTGTATTGTAATTCTCATCTCCAGATTCCTGCTTATCAGCCGCCCAACATTTCAAATAAAAGATTTCTTGTATTGAAGTCACACAAAGTAAAAAAAAAAAAAAAAAAAAAAAAAAAGAAAAACGTGGGGGGAGTTATCCCAATAGGTCTCTTTTGTGCAGCACAATGCAAGTGTGACTCTGGAATGCCTTCCACCCACTCCATCACAGGTTTGAGTGGCAGCTGCTCCAGTAAAACAATAGCAGCTATGCAGATGCTGATGCCAGACAATGGCTTGACACTGATGAACCACAGCTCAGCACAGTTACATTGTGCTCAAAATCTGATTGAAGTGGGAATATTGGAATAGTTTCTCTCTTTTTCTTACTGTATCTCTGCATAACTTTACTACATTACCTAAGTTGAAGATGACTGACCATCCTATAGTGTTGTAATAAAAAAGGGGGGGGATGCACAACAGCTTTCCTTGCATTGTAAATCTCTTCAATG
>VXBQ01006095.1:161936-251169 GCA_013400175.1 Phainopepla nitens | reverse complement strand
CTCCCCCCCCCCCCAGTAGCCCCCAAAGTGGGCCTCTTTATTCAAACTGATGTTTAAATACCTTTTATTACTTAATTTTCTGAGACCCCAGAAGGCAGCAGTATTTTCACGTCATGGACTCAACTGGGCAGAAAATACATGCATTTAGAGAAAAGAAAACCTAGCAAGACCTGCCACATCTCTGGGTAATGTCCCCCTCTAAATCTCTGTATTATCATTAATTGATCTCAAGACTAAAACTTTAAAGACATCTGTCTGTATTTGTACATATATTTATTGCCCCAAGGAGAAAAGAAATTATGCATCCACTATATAAAAAAACCAGCATTCAACAGCAAGAGAGCACTAAATACTAAAAAAAACTTTAAAATATGTAGGTTTATCTACAATGTTCCTGTTGAATTTAGATCTGATTAGTTATCTGTTTATGTTTTCATAGAAAAGCTAATCTGGAATATTGAGTTACACAAGTTTCAAATGCCTCTTAATAATTGTAATTATGATGAAAATTCAATGAAAGTTACAGTGCTTTGACTTTCCTGAGGAACCTTGTATTGTGGTAGAAAAAGTATCTTCTTTCTAATGTCTCAATTTCAAGATTTTTTTTTTTTGATCCATGTATTGTTTTTTTTCCTTCATTTTGTTTGTTTGTGGGTTTTTTTATAGTCAAATTAGCTTTTTCTCCAGCCTTGAAAGTATTTTTTTTTTTAATGTAGAAGTTCTATTCTGCCTACTCAGTAACAACATGGCTTGGAATTTATGACCTTCAGAAAATCTGGCACAAATTAAACCACACAGCTTTCCCTGATAAAGGTAATTTAAGAGAGGGACCTATATGCTCAAAGGAATCAAGACCCTAAGCTACCACCAAAACCAAAGGAATTTTAAAAGTAGGTAGGATTTAGCAATTCTGGGCCGACTTATCCTTTTCATCACTGATGAAGATAAAAGAAATGAAGTCATTTACCTGATCATTGACATCAGCCAGTGCTAGGAATTATAACCCAGGTCTCCTGGCATTCATCCCAAACACATTGCATTTCAATATTTCTTTTTCCTCTCATTTCTAAAAAAACATATACAGATGAAAACAGCTGAAGAAACTTGTAGCCATGTTATGTTTGATACATGAAGATCCCCAGAAGGATAAATTATGATATGTGTAATATATGACATCGCATAAGGATGCACTGAGATTTTTAAAGCTTGAGCTAGGCAGGGAGGCACTGCTTGGCTAGGTCCTGTTAGAGCTACTATGATCTAACTATTAGGCCAATAAAAATCTAAGCCTCAAACATAACTTTTGGCTGCCTCAGAGCTCCTGGGCTCATTTACCATCAGATCTGGCTGCAGGTTCCACTTAATCAGTATTTACTGAGTAATTTACCTGGGTTTGGTACTGAAAAAATTGGAGAAAATAGACCATGGAGGGAAGGTTTACTGGTGTTACTGGTGCTATTTTTCATTCCTACTTTTCAGAAAAAACCCCAAGAACTACTCCTAGGACCTTTACGGTACAAACTGTAAAAGAAAAAGGCAAGCAAGAAGCTGTGAAGCGCTTGCTTTACAAGCTTGTAAAATTATTGCCAATATTTCAATGACCTGGAAAACAAAACTTTTACTGATATGGACATTTCTAACAGCAGCAAAACCAACACTGCTATCTGGGTTTGTAAGAAGCAATCTGGTACCACACCAGGCTCTGTTCCCCACACCACAAGACTGAGCTCCATGTGTTCTGTCTTTTCACATACATTTGGAATGTACCATATGGCAGAAGCAGCTTAGTTGTGGAGCTGGACTGCCCTTTTCTTCTCTCACACACAGACACATTTTTCTCTTCTTTTTTCCCCGTTATTTGTGGAAAGACATTACAATCCTCACTCTACTACATTCTTCACAGCAAGAATCCTGTCTGCTTGCAAACGTCAACCAGTCTGTTAGCACAAAGAGGAAAAATGCAATACCATCTGACTGGTTAAATAAATAAATGCCTTTGCCACAATTCTAAGTCATCTATTCCATGTGAAACTGCAGAGACCATACTTCTGCTTGATTTATGTTACCCTGTTATCCACAGAATTACTTAGTAAAATCAGTTTGGCTTAATGTAAAATTCTGTCTCTTCACCAGGAGAAAAAAATAATGTAAGCCCCACAAGAAGACGACATTAATTTAGGAATAGTTGAGCTATCATTGACTTATCAAAATAAAGCTAGAGACATAAATCAATTCTACTGCCTGGACAAAGATAAATCAATAAAGCTCAGAAAGACATTATTGATTCTGTAGCCATCACTCAAAGGTTCTTCATTTGATTCCTCAGCCATCTGTTTAATTGAAATGATAATTCTGATAACTTCTGGTGAGCCCTCGGCATGTTGACTTTGATGCAATGTTATTCAATCAAATACAGATGGCTATGACCTCCTGTCAGTGAGGACCCTGAATGTGTTATCCACATGGATTAGCTTGGATAGATACATTTTGTTTTAAACAAGAAGCTTTTGTCTAAACTTTTTCTTACATGACCTCAAGCAGGTGAGTCTTTTGTTCAAACCGTCCTCTAGTTCCAGCTAATTTCATCCCTTCAACTCAGTAGCTGAAGAGCAAACTAAACAGTTAAAAAGAGTGTTTGGCTTTCATCCTTCAAACACCCTTCCTACCTTAATTTCTGCACAGGGAATCATTTGTTTGTATCTACTCCTTGGGTTGTACCTATTCAGCATAAAGACAGAAGCAGAGAAGCCGTGAAAAGTGCAGATATTGTGGTAGTTTTATGGATTTGTTACCCAAAATCTAACAGAATGAAAAATACTCTTCATTTGCAAGATAAGATGGTGGTGCATTAGGACGAGTGCATTAATTCTATAAACCTAAGAAAAAGCACTACACAAAATTATGCAGTGACTGTGTGGCAAGAATCTATAACCAATATTAAATTGTTTCCTTCCTTTAGAGGGGTTCCTTGTCAAGTACTAAAATAAAGACTCAGGTTCTTTACTATGACAGTGTACAAGGGAGTTATTTTCTGCTTTGCTCAAAAAGCAAGACAGAGTTCCTGGTGCACTACAGAATCTTACTCCTCCATCATTAAGCAAAATGTACTCTACTGCACTGCAGGAAGAAAGCAGCAACATACTGTACACCCTTCTTCTGGTGCTATAATCAGACAGCAGAACAAAAATGCACATCTGAACCTGAGGGCATTGACTGAAAATTTTTAAGTTGTCAAGTGCATTTGGCACAAGTTTTCCCACCAAAGTTAGCTTCCTCCTAAACTAGAAGAGCTCGAAGGCATAAAATAATACACACCATAATTAAAACAGAAAGGTCAAAATTTGCAATTCTGCTACTTTGTTTTTATCATACTGTAAGTACAGAATAAAAATCAGGGCCGCACTAGCCTGAAAACCAAAGAAAATAAATATATGTTAAATCTAAAGGAATTAACATCATAATACTTATGATACATTCATGTATATTACACCAGCGCTGGGAAATACAGAAAGATGTAAAGCAACACTAAGTTCTAGATTAATGGAATATATATGGAAACAGAGTATTTGGCAGTGTAAATGGTGTCCTATTTCCAAATAAAGGATCTAACCTAAGTAAAAACTTAAGTATTGAATGTCCAGCTGTATAATGTCCAACTGCTGTATAGCACAAAATTGTACCCTGGCAACACCCTTCTCAAAGGACTGGAATTTGTGCTGTCCTTACTACAGTGCAGTAGAACTAAACGTGGAAAGGTTTTCAAATACAGACATTTGCTTAAAGAAATGACTTCTTAGTATGAGGAAAGACGCAGTGGTGAGCTCTGGAAGCAGCTGCCTTCCCTTCACCAGGAGGACTCATCTCAGCAAGCACTTAGCTCTGCCTTGAATGGGTCAGTGCCTGCCTGAGCAGGCTTGGAGAGAACATCCTGGAACTCTCCTGTGCCTCAGATTCTCCATGAAGCATGCGAGCACCTGCTGTCTGTCAGACAATGAACTCCCTGTATGTGCACTGAGAAACCCAGAAAACTGTGAAGCAGAAAGCTGTATGGAGCGAGGGGAATTGTGGATCACTCTTCGGAGGGCAAGAGAACATTTTTGACCAAAAGTCAACTTCAGACCTTTATTTGGTTGTAGGCCTGTCATTCCTGCTCAGGAGGGAGCTATGGTGAAATTACAGCCCTGTCTTCTCCCCAGTCATTGCTGGGGACAATACATTCCTTCCAGGAAACATGAAGGAAAGAATCCATGTGCACTTCAGGCCTTCCACTTCCGTTGAAGCAGTAAATTTGCTCCAAGATAACAAGCTTGTTACACAATTCCTCCCTTTCCATACCCATCAAAAAGTCAGAAGGTAGCAAACTCGCAAACTTTCACAATACTGCTTAGAAGAGAACAGAGAGGGTTTGTTTTTTCCCTGCAGGAAAAAGGGCACTAGCCTATTGGCAGGAGTTTCAGCCTGTGCTGGAGCCAGCTATTATATGCTGTTGAACTAATCTTACTTTCTTATGATATTGTCCACTGTAGAGCCCCATGTCAGCATAAATGGGAAATTATACTTTCTGCAATGATCCTACATTTTAACAGCATTTCCTAGTAGCAGCAAATAGAGTTGGAGAAGAATTTGCTTAGAGAAGCAGGGACTGAAAAAACCTGCATGCTTTTTCACCTCCATTTTCAGTGTCTGTAGCTGAAGTAACAACATTTCAGTGTCTAATGCTGGCCCAGCACACCAATAAATTTTGTAGCTAGACAGCAGAGGATAACTTAGTACCATGGCACAAACTGTTTGCAGTACAGCTACTTCTTATTACCATCAATTAATATACTATTTGCAACAAGTAATACACTTCACTTATAGAGCTAAAATAAGTAAACCAAGTCACATAAGCAGGCACTTTTTAGCAAAGAAAATATCCCTGAGGAATTTTTAATTTCAATCTTAATTTATGTGTCTATCATGATAAAAAAACTTGAAAGAAGTTATTTTTCCATATATGAAGCCTATCAGCTGTCTATTACTGCCACAGTTTATGATTCTTATACTGCTATAGTTCATCAGGGAATAAAGTGTCTCAAAAATGGGAAGGGGACAGAACACTATATAATCAGTATTCTAAGTAAGTATCATTGTGTTAAATGGCCTTCTCACTCTTTGGTATAGAAAATTGAATTTGAAAAGCAAATACAGAGGCAGAGAGTAGCAAAAAATTGTTCTGCCTAGAATACAGAATGCAATCATATCCAATTAAAGTCAATAAATATCATTTGCTGGTACAAGCCTAGGAGAGAACAATTTGTACAACAAACATTTTGATAAATAATTTTTCCTATAAATTTACCTTTTTCTTTAGCTATTGGTTACCATTACAGAGCAGAAAATATTGACATGTGCATGAAACCATAACGAGCTAAAATCAAGTTTCAGATAGAGTATCTCTGGTTTGTCTCCATGCTTAGAATTAAACAGAAATGCTCAGGTTCTGCAATAGATTCTGTAACCAGCTCTACCACAGAGCTGTCAAGGTTGGCTGACCATCCAAGACATCATTCTCCTGTAATCTCCCTGAGAAGCTGTGACAGTGCAGAGATGCCAGTCTGTGAAGGGGATTTGCCTCCCAGCCAGGTTCTGCTGATTACTAGGCTCCTGGGCCACTCTGGCTTCACATACAAGAAAATAAAATCAGAGTAGAAACTTTAAATCTCACCAGCTCATTGGCAGAGATGGAGGGATGAAGTTATCTTATTGCCCAAGTCCTGAGCTTTACTCCAGTTTCCCCACTTTGCACCAGTGCCTGGGGGTTGTTCATCCTCTCAGCATGAAGGGCCTTACAATTCAAAATTAAGGTCACAATGTGTCATTTAAAATTCTATTCTTTGTACAGAAAATTCAGATTCTCTGCCAATTCATCTGGGGGAAAGAGAGCATCTTTTTATTTGTTATGAAGAGTAAGTTCACTACAAAATACTTTGAGACTACTAAACTGAAAATGAGTGAATTGATACAAGTACTAAGAATTAAAAAGGAACACTACTGATATATTAAAAATAAATTTTTATAAAGATCTCATAAAAATCATTCTTATGTCTGTTTTATAAACATTTTGAAGAAGCATTATGAAAATTCATCCGAGAATGTTGTTTCAAAGCAAAGTAATACTTTAACTGTGAAAAAAACACCCTCATTTTCTAATTCATGTGACCAGATGAACAGCTAAAAAGTCTAGCACCAAGCTAGTCTTTATAGATTAGGAAAAAAAAAAAACACCCACACGACACACACCATGGAAAAAAAAAGGGAAAAAAACCAGAAAACATTAACAGAAGTGGTGACTGTTAGAGGAACAGAGGAACACACTATAGTTTAATGTGGTCAGAACTTGGTTTACAGAAATCATTCTGATTCTGTCCGTCTGATCCTTTCTACAAAGGACAATATTCACCAGCCCTACACCTGAGTCCTTCTCCTCTTTCCAGCTCTTCTGTCCAGCAGGCCTGCTGAAGGAATTAGTAAAGGGTTTTTTGCATCATTTTGGAAAGGGTGGTATCAGAACAGATGCCTGCAATTAATTTCATGGATGAACTAAAGCACAATGGGTTCTCATCCTCCACTTCTCCCAAAGAAACCTTCCACCCCAACAAACATTTTGGCTGATAATATTCCTCCTGGATTATCCCATGCTGGTTTTATGGCAATAAAGGCATCTGAGGTATTACACTGCTGACACAGTTGGAAATCACAGAAACACATAGTGGCTTGGGTTGGAAGGGACCTATAAAGAGCAGGGCATCTTCATCCCCATCAGGCTGGTTAGAGACAAGTGACCCATTTCCGTTTGAAGACACAGATTCTGAAGTTCCACCCCTACCACACAGGTAAAGAACTGCTAGGGAGATTTGAGCTGTTTTTCTAAGCAGACCTAGAGAACTCTAAATCGATCCCTCCAGCTGCCTGATGAGTCTATTTGGCAGGTCACAACATTTAAATAAAGGCTTGCTGGTTTAATCTCTGCTTCACAGTGAACTTTCAGAGATGCAGTAACCAAGGGATAACCCCAGGAATTCAGAAACTCTTGGATAGTTTACCATTCTACTTAAATTAAATATTCATTTATTCAAGTCTTAAGCTTTAGGAAAGTTCTTATTAACAAGAGCAAACAATGCAAGCACAAAATTGTACTAAGAAGTACTGATAAGATGGAGCATTTTAAGCTCTGTATCCCATTTAAATATGACCATTTCATGACCAAACTCTGAGGCTTAGTTCTGTCTTGGAGAACAGGTTCAGTATTACATCTAGGTAAGGCAAAAGTCTGTCAATACAAAAATATGAGTTTTCAGGAACACATTCATTTCACTGATGGGTATGGAACTACAATTCTGAAAGCATGCTTAAATTCCAGGCTGATATAATTAACAGGATGGGAGGGAATATCTTATAAATACTGTTAAAAAAAAACATTGTTTATTTACAAGTTTTACTTATTAATTCAGAAAATATGGATAATATTGTACACCTCAGGTGATCAGACGCACTAAATTCTACAGCAAAAGACAAATGAAGAATCGCTGTGGGCTTAATACCCTTCACTGGCACACAGAGCCTGGCTCAATTCCTGCAATACAACAGACCTCTGACAGGTTACTGAATCTCACAGCAGGAGAGTAATTGGGGAATTGGCTAGCTAGAAAACAATTCCATTGGTGGGGGAGGCAGGTGGAACAGTGATAATTTAGCCCTTCTTTTGCTCTATCAAGACAGAACCGAGTTCATTACAAAATCGTGCAAAGCCCAGACAGACACACCCGTGTGCCCCTTAACAGCCCGAGGCTTTGGCACTCGGGCTCATGCGGAAGATGAAGTTTAAGTAATGTCTGATTTGAGCCTTGAAACTTGAGCTTAGCTTATGTCACGTCTTAGTCACCCAATTCTGGGTTCTTCTGGCTCTCCCTTTCCCAACATCAGCATCCCACCTTGACACTGAGACACAGATTTGTTTCAACAGAGCAGTAAGAAAACACGCGGAGAAACCTTCTGCAATCAGTCATTGTGCCTTTGCCTAGTGTCTCTCCAAGGGGCCTCAGATGCCACCAGAGTACAAACAGGAAAAGATGCTCAACTTCCTAAAATTATATAATTTTAATTCTAAAGAACACTGTAAATATAGACACAGTAGCTGTAATTAGGATGAGCCTATGTAGGATTTTCCAACTGAACAAGTCAAATCCTTTGGCTCTTATACAAATTATATACAATTTAATGAGAGCTATGCTGGGCTGCATTAATCACCAGAAGGTATAAAACGTGATACAGGAAAGTTTGCTATGTGATTTTTAAGCCCCAACATCTGAGACTTCTCAAAAACATAAGGCCTCCCATTGAGTTCTTTTACAGCTGTTTATACAACAGCAACAGCCTTTTTGGATTCAAAAACTGGTTTCAGGATGGGGTTTTAAATTTTTGGCCCATTTACAAAATTATTTCCCGCAACGTCATTTCATCTCTGAGGATCACAGTTCTCAGTGAGGAAATCAAAATTCAACTCGGAGTTTATGTCTAATTCTTTGTCAAATATGATTAAAGTATTCTTGATCCCCATACCTCTCATACTTAGGATTATGCTGTCCTTACCCATAAATAGACAGAGATAGACCAAATCATCTAATCATCCATCAATCAAGGAAAATCACCAATGCTTCCTAAAGCTCTCAGACCTCTTCACGGGGAAACCTGATATAAAACAGGCTGGTCACAAACAGTAGAAGGGACATAGGCTTTAAAACTCAGTGCCTCCTCAGGGAATACACAGGTCCCTAAATACCCAGATTTTCAATCAGTAGCTGCCCAGCATCAAGTACATTTATTGTAAGCAGTGAATAAGCAGCTTAAAATATAGAAATCAAATCTATCGTATGCCCCAATATGATTTCAAGGCCAAGTCTCGCAAAGGACATGCAAATGCGACATGTGAAAATTCCTCCTTGGAAAGTAATGTCCTGGAAGTAGAAAACTGCACAGAAAGCTGTTGTGGGGTTTATCTGGGGGCTGGTTTAGGGTTTGGAGGTTTAAATTCTCTTAGAAAATTCATAAGGTCTGCAGTATTGAACATGGTGGAAGGCCCACCTTAGAGGGAAATTTTCTCCTTTTTTCTTGGTAAAGAAAAATAAAAAGTTGGTTCATCCTTTTGAAGAAGCCTCATAACTTTGCAAGTGAAGAACTTACGCTTGGAGAAGCCCAAACAATTTCCCAGAAAACAAAAGCTGAATGTGCACATGTGACACTGGCTTATCTCTTCTCACATTTTCTTTATTTCCATAATTACACATCATTTTTCAAATAACAACATGATCTGTTCCTTTCTATATCCTTAGATAAGAGCATCGTGTCTACTGCTGGGTACTAGGCTGCTTATTTGAGACAAACAGCATTCATTAGAGCTGTTTAAACAAAAAGAACGTGGAGATCACTTTTTACCTACAGCTTATACAAAACAAAAAGGGTGAAAATTTGCAGCCTTTTGTCACCTACCTAATTTTGAAGCCAAGTTAACTGTATTTTAAATGAAGGTGGCTCTGCTGCTAGCTGAAAAAAATCTCAGTCTGAGACTCTTAATAAAATTATTAAAATAAACACCTTAAAGAAAAAGAGATCTTATCATGCAAAGGGTTTAACTTATTAAAAATAATCTGGACTACTATTATAATGTAAATCATATAAAAATATGGGATTCGGGAAAAAATTACAAGATGTGGCATCTGAATTCCTACAAAATTGATGTTATACCCTCTATTGTTTAATTTCACCTAGGCTTAGTGTTTGATAGTGTAATATGCAACTTAACATTTTCACAGCAAGTGAAATTTGGGGGATTTTCTTTTTGTCGCTGTGAGGCAAGGCCTGACACCTGTGTACTGGAAGGGTCCTGGCAAGCAGGCGGTGGCACAGGACCACACTGCCAAGGGCAGCCTGGGGAGAATTGAGGCAGAACAGAGAGGCTGTGCCAGTCAGGGATGCTTGGCAGGGCTGCCCACAGTTCCGTGATCATTACATTCTGCAGCAGCCCCCCAGCACCTCTTGCCTGCAGCCCTGGTTATTAATCAAAGGCTCTGAAGCGAATGGTGATTGTGATTATTTCCATTTCCATTTCCCTTTCCCGTCACAGGAACACTCAAAAGAACAACTGAAGAGCCTTAATGGCAGCACAAACCATTTCAGCACCTCAGCACCCCTGGGCTTCTGCAAGGCCTGTTCCTTCCCTCCCTTCCTCCCTCCCCTTATTCTCTTCCAATGTTCCAGAACCACTGCTCCCTCATTCCCTCCAGAATACTGAAAGGCCCCCTTTGCCCAGCTCAGCCCCACCTTTTGTTTTTATCCGCATGACCCTGACAAAGACCAGAGCCTTCAGGGGCATCTGCCTACATCTCTGAAAAGACAGGGCAGAAGGAAATATGTCATAGATAATAAAACATTCAAATTTACTTTTCACAACTGCCCTTTTATTATTCTTGTTTCAACCCATTTAAAAGTGATATAAGTGCAATATTTAAATCAAGATATTTATGGACGCAAATACAAAAACGAGATTCTTCCATAACACAGAAATCAGTGCAAGATGGATTTCTGCAAATAAGCTTAGCATGTGGCCTCCTCACATTACAACATTTGGAAAAAAACCCCTTTCTAAGCTCTTCTGAATGTCCTGATCCTTATTAAATATGTCTTTTCCTTCCATCATGCCCCCCTTTCCAGTTCTTAAAAATTATATTGGCTAAATTTTCCTCTTCTTTGCTCTGACAAACATTAGTCAAGGTGGATTACAGATTACTTTATTCCCTTCTTTTTAAAGAGACTTTCCTGCTGGCACTGGACTGATGTAATAATGTTGTTAGTCTTAAAGCTTTAAGCCTCCAGAAAATACTGTAAAAAGAAACATCAACTTTCAAAAAGTTGTATTTAATTAAAAAAAAGGGAAGAAAGGGACTATCTGAAGGGCTAAATTGAATGTTGAGATACAACTCATCCTCTGAGAAGCTACAAAGCTGGTGTCAATCAAACAAGAGAAGACAGAATGGAAAAAAATATCCATCTAGAATGTTGATGAAAACATACATACTGCAATGAGAAAATATGGCAACCACAATTATTGTCCCACTCTGGAAGGAACAAGTTTTCTCATGCTCACACCCCTGAGGATTAAGGCACTAATGGGCTTGTCTGTGAAGCACAGTCACTGCTGTGCTCTGCTCAAGTGGCAAAGCCTTTCTGCTGGATTTGCAGTTATTGGCACTCAGCAGTAAATGGCCCAGGTGGTTAATCTTTGCCTTTCATTATGGTCTGTGTGATGTGACAAGAAGGAATGTTATCATAATTTAAAGACAACAAGGATTATGTCAATGACAGGGTCTTAGAAGGGCCTTGAGAAACCTCTTTATAATGAAAAAACTCCCAAAGGCTCCTAAAACCTGCTCCACACCTATAGAGCCATCACTCAAGATGGCAATATATGGCATCCTGTAGTTAAAATGAGCTTTAGATGAGTTATAAGTAACCAAAAAAATACATTGATTATCTTTCAGTTTATGTGTTATGAAGTATGATTTTGTGTGTCGGTCCAAAAACTTTAGCGAGCTGTTAGAAACAGTGAAATCCAAATCTTTAGTTCTCACTCTTTATAGCTTTAAACTCTATTAAAAATAGACTCACAGTGCTTAGAAATAAACTAAATATGTTTCAAACCACTCATTGGCATGTGATAAGTCAACTGAATTAGGCTCCTTTTTGAGTCCACTTTTGCTGTTTTACCCTGGAACAATATCACTGCCAATGGAGTTGCCTCTGGTCTGCAAGTTGGGAAACCAGCCACTTACAGAATCACACACCAGGATGACTTGCAAAAGTAATCCTGGCTTCTGAATTGGTGATGTCCCTTGTTTTCACTGAGAGCCCTCAAACACACAGATCCAAATTGGCAAAAATTAACTCAGTGTTCCTAACACTACCAAACCAATTTCCCCCAGAAAAAAAAAAATAAAATAGGCACTTGAAGTCTAAAGCATTACTGCTAATTCTGGCAATTTTTTTAACAATTCCAGAGAACAAGGAAGAAAACAGAAGGAGAAGAAGAAAGCAACCAAAAAGTTTTGCAAGGGAAACAAATGGGAAATGAACAAATAAAAATTTGATGTAGGTTGATGTGATCCCCCAGCAAAATAATAGAAAAGCTTTTAATTGATACATATTAAAAATAAGATTAATAATGACAGCCAACACACCTTTATAGCCCCCTTTCTTGGTCAGGCCTGTCTTTTCTTCATGAGAACACAACATGGACAATAGTTTTACTATATATAAAAAAACTGCAGCTACCCTAAAGTGCTTCATACCTTTGAGATAAAATTACTGGGACATGTAATGGTAATTTCTACTAAACCTACAATAAGTTCAAATTTACTTATTTTTGACACCATGTTGGGGATTAGGGGGAGGTTAACCTAACAAAAACCAAAAGAAACCTAATTAGCTATATACCATCCCATAAGAGCATTTGGTCAGATAGCTAAACCTGAATCCTTCACTAAATCTATCTAAACAACTCTCCCACTGTCAAACACTCAGGAGTCTTGACTCAATTCTTTCCTTTCCCAGTCACAATTTGCCAACTTTGTCTTATTACTGGGAGGTCTATCAATAGTATCAATAAGTTCATTTTCATTCCTTACTTTAGGAATTTTGTTTTCACATTTTACCATGCTGAGATTGATCTATGATGATGAAAAAGAAATTCTTTTGAAATTTCAGTGGGTTTTTTTAACCTGTTTAAAAGGCATCACTCCCCATCAAGTATGTGTGTAACACAGTATTCCAATATCTCCTATATGGTTTTATAATTAGCCTACTCTACCAGAATGAGCAAAATATATTAGAGGTTTTCAGTTGCTTAAGGATCTGCTGTCATCAGAAGTTAGGCAAACCTCTGTATACGTCCTTTTTGCCAGCCAATAGTGCTTGTAAATTAAAATTGAAGTTATATTTAAGATCTAGTGAGACTTCTGACTATTTGGTTCTTCCACTGAGAGTTTCATTTTCTAAATTTCTTTTACTCTTTTCAGCACATCATTAAGAAACTAATCAAGGAAATTTGGTAGAAGGCATCAAACTTCTTCACTGTCCAAATCCAATATGTCTACTGCTTAGCATGAACCTCCACAGGACACATTCACAACTTGCCAAGTAAAGGTCCACCAGTCCTGTGAACTCGCCCCAGGGTGAGTCCTTTCAAGAAAACATTGTGTCCTCTCCTAATTTAATAAACATGACACTAAAACAATAAGGTTTTACCTCAATGTGAGAAATCTGACAAATGCCTTGTATCTCATTTATCAGAAGATACCGAAAAGCACTCAATAACAGGGAAAGAAACCTGATACCAGATGATTCTTGAAGCACAAAAACTAGGAAAAATGAATGATGAGAGCTGAAGTGAGACAAATTTCCCTAGAAGTAAATAATTTCTTTTCAAATTAGCAGTTGGGAGAACTAGGCATTGGAACCATTTCCTAGTGAGGGGAATCTTTACTATTTAAAGTCTGTACAAAGAGAAAGGGGAAGGCTCAGTCTGTTACACTCAGCCACCACAACTCCATCACTTACTTCTGCTTATCCCTGAAATAAAATGGATGTTTAGTGATGACTTGATACAATGCTGCTCTCTATCACATTCATGGTGGAACTTTGAGAGCCAAGATTTACAGATGGCTCTAAAATACTGAGACAAAACCTGTTTGACAGCCAGGCTAAGGTTGCAGGTAGGTTCTGTTACAAGCTTCTTAACCGAAGATCTGTCTTTATGGAGAAGAAGAAAAAACACCAAATAAACTTTTTTTTTTTACTCTTCTGAATAACTACAAATTGATTTGGAGCCCAGATTAGAATTGTTATTACTCCACTGCCTTTGAATTCGTGCAGATAAAATATCCCGAACTAACACTGGGATAGCAGAGTTAAAGAGGGCAGAAAAAAGATTTTGGCAAGTTCCCCTTGCTTTTAAGGTGATGAAACAATCATCTGGATGACAAATATGAGCACATGTATCACTATTCCCCTACAATAGCTCAGGCTCTTCAGTTGCTCTTGTTATCTTCACCTTTATTCTTGATCCACATGAACTACCTCTGGAATACACAAAAACCCAGATGAAAATGATGCTCCTGGTTTTTCACATCAGGGGTAGAACTGACACTTTTAAAAAACTTTTTCTTGTAATCTGAATTTGACTATTCTTTACCATATACTAATAACAGCCAAAATAGCATTTTCCCAGTGTCACTAAGACTGAGCAACAGCTCTGTCAAGATTTCCCTTGTAGGAGCGATCACCGGAATTTATCTCTCAGTTCTTTTCCAGTCACACAGGGTTAGAGTTGAAATAACACTTGTCAGCTCACATGCATGTTCTGTGGTTAAAGAAGTGGGTAGGGGAGAAGGGCAAGGGGAGGAAGAAGGGGTGGGGAAAAAAGAGCAAGGATCAAATTAACTGGTCAAAATACTTTCTTGCTGCAGAGCCCTGAAAATCTTTTTCAGATAGTTGCAGTTACGAAAGTCTTGACTAAACTCCAATGTTTAGCAGTTCTCCAAGTTCAGCATAGATGTGTCTTCTGCACTCAAAAACTAACAAATATTAAACAGCAATAGGTCCAAAACCAGACTCCAGGTTCTGACATTCCCGACATGCAGATGTGTGTGACTATGGCTCAAATCCTGCAGCAAGAACCTGCCAGACCACCACAACTCTCACAGGTCAAATCTGGAAATAAGAACCCAAATATTCAAAGATGTAGGGAAAACAAATCTAAGATCATTGGTAGAATAAATGTTTGTCTTTACAGAGATATGCAGCAGAACACCCTTATCATTAAACCTGTTATTGTACCACATAAAAAATTTACCCTAATTGAGAACTCCTTTGATACCAGGAATTGTTCTATATGGAAACAATTAAGCTACTAGCTGGAGTAATTTAAGGCAGTCCTGAGACTAATCTCAGCAGCATCAAGGACTACAAGACTGCTCTAGCTCAAAAGTACATTAAGTCTATTTGACATAGTTCAAAGTTTAGCCTACAAACGACTTTTATACGCACCAAGAATCTCCAAGAAGAAAAGAGTTGATTATTTTTGCCCAAGTCACTACACAGATAACTGTGTTTTATTAGTAGTAATAGACTACAATCATTTGTGACCTGTCCAAACAGCTTTTTGACTAAAAGGAGGAATGTCAGATGGGACACAAAGCTGCTCTATTGACTTCTGAATCTTGCCTTTCCTCTTACAGCTTCCAGAATCTATAGAAAAAGTATGGAATGAACCAGGGAAAAGATAGTTTTAATGAGTACCATATTTATTTTATTTTTTTCCTTCAGTACTTAAGCAGACAAATTATCAGAGTTCTCACAGACAAGAAGGTATTTTACCCATAAAAGCATCAAAATTGCTCTTATTTTACCTGGAAAACAGAGTTCAGCATGAGTTAAAATATATTTTGGAATTAGTCGAGCCTTTTACTGCCTAAATAATTAGATACCATCTAGTAAGTAAATAATGGATTAAAAGTACTGCTTGTTTCCATCTTTTATGAGAGCACAATTATGGTGGATCCACTTCTATCAGTTTTCTCACTCTCACCTCTAACACAAATATTTATTATGCCAGCTCATATTTTCAGCAGCACAGTTCCCTTCAGCCTGTCTCTGATGCTCAGACTCAAGCTCACTGTCTCAGAGAAGGCAGGAATGAGCAACCCAAACTGAGAATTGCAGGGCAGTTAATTCTCACACCAGCCTCTGTGTTTGTGCTTAAAGGGTCGGGTGAACTCCTGGGCCCATAAACATTTTGGTATCTCCAGATACAAGTGAACTTTGGTCCAAAAATAACATCCTTTCCCAAGCATTGGGACACTAATCTGTGAAGTCAAGTTGCCTGCCATCTCCTAAATAAATACACTGGCAATCCAAAGCTACCAAGAGAAGAAATAGCATTTCAATCTTGAAGAGGGAGCTGGGCTCTAATTACCAGCCAGCTATTAAGGGATCTTGGTGCCAGATCATATGGTATCCATATGTTTTCCCACAGTCAAGACAGCACAGTAATGCCAAACTTTTCAAAAACTGCTTTGATAAATACTGATGAAAAAAGGGAATATAAAAGCAAAATGTTTATTGTTTTTATTATAATTATTTGAAAGTAAATATGGTCCTTTAAGATATATTTTCTCCTGTTCATGAATTTTAAATTCTTGCTGCCTACTGCCAAATCTGTGCCACCTGGGTTTTGTTTTAAGAGTAGGCATTAGTAGTTTTGTTTATTGTAAGAGTAGGTATAAGAGAATTTAAAACAAGACACAATATACCATTTCCTCAATAAATAGCAGGCACAGTGTAGTGCCCAACTTATAAAAATCTAAATTTCTGACACCTCTAGGTAACATTAAGGAGGCTTGGCACAAGAAGGAACTACTTTTAACAAAGAGAACCTGTTGGTCAGAAATTTAGAGTGTTTGCTTTCATTGCTGGAAGTCACACTCACAGCTCTCTTTCAACTGAAGTCCTGTTGCAGCAGAAGACACTCCCCAAAACACTAACAACCCACTGGAGTGCTGAGAACTCTTCCCAATGGCCCCAAAGAGGCAGCCAGTAATCACTTGAGTTAATGTGAGTTAAGCAACATTTACTTTTTAATGGGAAGATTAACCCTCTTGGACCAATTATTAGCACAATCTCACACAAGAGCCCACTTACAGAACCTTCTGCCTCTCCCAGAGAGCTGCCAAAACCATTCAGCCACTGAATCAGGGGGTCAAAATCAAGATGGGGAGCCTGGTTTACAAATGTGTTCAAAGCTTCCAAAACAAAGATTATTTGATAGTTTTTCTTTATAGATTTTGATCACGTGTGAACATTTCTGCAAGAAAAAGAGCGGTTTTAAATATATACCACCAGTCAGGTTCTTTTCCTTTACTATTCTGCTGTGGCTTAACACAACTTGGTTTGAAAGCCTAGTTCCAATCACCTTTGCTTCAGAGAAATCTAGAAAAAACTATACTTTTTCAAAGGCAAAAGTGCTATACAGATTTGAAATTACTAAGTTGAGAGTCCAGGCTGTTTATTTTTATAAGATCAAAAAGGATGAGGTGAACACAATTCCAGCATAGAAATACAGAGAAAGTCTGAAAGGAAATCAATCAACAGCAACGAAACTCATGATTCCCAACCTAACGAAATAAGATGTAAGGAAGGACTGAAAAAAATCTAAAAGCTGAAGTGAAGAAAACCAACAGCTCTGTTCAAAAACACTTTGTGAAATAACCAGAGAATTTAACATAGCTGGATTGTTTAGACAGCAAATCTATTGCTCAGTGCTAAATTCAGGGTAATTTAATCCCCAAACCAAATGCGACTATTTTCGCAGCTGATGCATTTCAATTAACTCGTTCATTTTTCTCCCTGAACTGTTGTTCAAAGGAAAGTGATGTTGGTATCCTCCCAGCACACCTCTGTTTCACACCATAAGAAAAGCAGCTGAACTATTCATAGATGATCCTCAAATCTCATGTCTAGAAAATCTCTTTATTCTCTAAGTTATGATTTCTTACAACATATCAAAAAGCATAGTCATTAATTCTAGATCTTCTCAAATCACATAAGCATATAGAGTGATGAACTTGAAAATCTTAATTTCATCATTTTAGCAGGAAAATAATCCTAATTCCAAATGAGATTCCAAAAGGTCTTCCATTCATTTTCACAAGTGTTTTCTTGCTAAGGGAAGAGACTGTCTTCCTAGAGAATTTTCATCTAAATGCCCCTCCTCCAGCAGCTAATGCTGCCCAAAGCAAGGCCACATATAACTTAACAGAATGGGCATGGAGATACTGCCCAGAGACAATAAAATGACTGCTCCACTCTGACTCAAATCTTAAGGTTTCTATTATGCAATGAAACTTTGTCAAAACAGGAACGTGTGTGGCTTCATGAGCACAGAAGGCTGCGAGTCTGCTCTGCCCAGTTCTTGGCAAGGTCTCTGTGCACAGGATTGAGTGACGTTAGTCTGGCTGTCCCACGTCCCAGGACATCCCCTACCAACAAGTTGTAAAGTATGAGTCAGTCTCTCCCTATGAAACACGAGTCAAAGGGAGCTAAGCTCTAATGGAAATACTGCCATAAGACTACTTCTGCTGTAGGAACCTTGATTAGATCTTAGCTCTTTACATAGAACACAAAAAAATTTCTATGGTTTTTACATTAAAAAAAAAAAGGCAAAACCATGTTAAAGAGGCACCACACTCAAAATGGTCCAGAATTTTCTGTATTCCCTTGGGATTGGGAAAACATCAACACTTTGAAAGGGAAGAACACACAGGGTGTGGGGTCCTCAGGGATCAGGGCTTGCTTATACCACATTAACAGGAAACCACTTGTTTATGCACAAGGACTGCAGTGGTGTATTAAGGAGTTTATTTTTTACTTATTTTAAAGTAAAGTCTTCAGCTGTGCCTCAGCCAAGACTTGCACATGTGTTTCTGTCTTGGAAGGAGGGGAGAGAACAAGAAAAGAAGCAAGCAACCACTGAGATGAGAGTCAGGCAACAAAGTATGTCTACCTGCATCTTTGTACTGATGCTATTTTTTCAAGGGTTAATCTGAGCAGCTCACAGGATAACTGCCTCATTTTTGTGGTCTGAATAACTCTCTAGCTACCTCAATTGCAGTCAATCCATTATGAAAGCAGAAACGTTGGATCAGAACCTGCATTTGTAAAATGGATTATCGCAGAGAAGTTTAGGGGAAAATGCTAAATAAATGCCGTTATAATTGTTGCAGGCAACTACTTTTAATTCTTTATACCATTATATGAATCCCTTATCTGTATAAAGATAGTGACTACCCATGGCTGTTGCATCTCCAGCTTTCTTAAAAAGACAGCCCCCAAATCTTTCAAAATCAGTTCAAAAGGAAATGTGATTCTGGACACAGTTGGTGATCCAGGTCAAGGTGATATAAAAGTGAGGAGTCTCCACATCAGCTTCCACATTCTATAATGTGGGCTGTCTTAGTGGGTGACTCTTTCAAGTGCTGTTAAGACTGCACAGAAGAGCTTGGGCTGGAAAGTTGGCTGCAGGCTCACCTTTGTGCCATGCTGCCCTGTGAAGAGGGCACAGCACACTAAGAGAACTTCCCTCTATAATTCTCCTGCACAAAATGCTTAAAAGACATCTATCTCATCCCTTTAACAGGAAGGCCTTCCATAAGAGTGCCCAGGCGCACACAAAACTGTGGCTGAAGGAATAATACCTAAGCTCCTACTGCTTCTCACCTTCTCTAAAAAAGTCCTAAGCTGGTATTTTCTAGGCAAAGCTATAGGTAGTCCATATGACCTTTGGACCTTGGCACAACACCTTACAACAGTGAAACTGGCTGTGTCCCAGTCTCACTTCCAGTACAGAGATAGGTGACACATTTCATAGGTGGTACTTTGTCCCTCACACTCATCCTCCACCATTCCTCTCATGCCTCAAGGCAGAGCTACAGCTCTCCTACCCATTGCTCATGTATGTCTCCCGTCTCTTCTGAACACTTTTGTTTCCATTAAACTTCAAGGAAATTAGCAATTCTTTGAACTCTTCCCACTGCTTTTCCACCCTTTCAGCAGAGCAGAAAAACACACTGTGTTCCACAAGTTATAAACAGACTGAGAAGAGAACTCTTGACTTGATGTGGTACAAGTGCTCAGACTCAGCAGCATTTTTTTCTTGCAGAAGAAACACATCCTTTCCTAAGCTCCCCCAGTGAGACTCTGCCTAATGCACAATCATTTTTCAGGTAAAAAAAAATGGGTGTTTTCATTTAAAATGTTACTTTACGGTTCTTAGCAGCTCACTTAACTTCCGAATTGCAAACACATCACTTCTTTCACAGGAGAAGCAGCTCAGAGCTGTTTTATGATGACTTTTGTGAGCAATCAGCAGCACAACCTGCTGCTGTAAATCCAGGGCGAGAGATCTGAGTTCATCTAAAATAACAAAACAGAACTAGAGGACACAGCAATAACAAAACCCAGACAGGATTACTGCGTGTTTCCGGTTTGTAGGACTGACAGAAGATACAGAACACAGCATGAACACAGAGCACAGCTAAGGCTGTCTATTCCATAGCTCTATTCTCTTCCCATGCTAAAGCTTTACTTATATCCACAGAAATTTGAAAACAAGTTTGTCTTCCATATGGTTGAGAGGCCTCCATATCTAAGGATTTAACCCAGTTATGGCACAATCTACCATTGCATTTCAGCTGACGGGAAACAATACTATCATTGTAGAAGAAATAACACCTCGGCCCTACAACCTGAAAATGTGCATTCCAAAGCTGGTATTGCACTCCAAGACATGGGGAGGAGAGCAGATGTAACACTGGAAATGAGCACATTGATGAAGCTTCTGCTACTTTCAGTAGGAAAAGCTGGAATACCAGCTACAGTATTTCATGAATTTTCTCCTGCTGAAAGGACTTGTTTTGTTGTTGTTCAGTTTGGGTTGAATGGGTCATTTTCAGTTTGGGGAGTTTCTTTCAGAAAGCAGTATTCTCATGGTTGCTTCGTTTTCTGCTTTCTGGGTAATAATCTAATAAAACCATGCTGGATATCTGGCTTAAAGAGTGCACTCAGCCATTTGCAAACATAGACCATTGCTGAAAAAGTCCAGGTGCAAATGTTATTAATGGTACAAACATCCATCAGAGCTCCCATTTGTACAATGATTAGAGGCAGATCTTGACTGTGGATGTGGAGGGTTTTGTTCTCTGAATAAAAATACAGAGGTTTTTTTCCTAAACAATACAGAATGAAATGAAAACTAAAGAGATGAAGTGTTGAAATCTACAGAGCATTAATTCTAGCTTTAGTCATTGACTTGTGACTTGCAATCACAGCAGTTATTGGGAATAAAGCCATATTTTTGGATTCAAGTGTTTTCCAGTCATGCTGTAGCTACATTCACCTCTGCAGAAAGAGATATGTGAGCACATGGGAAGGAAGAGCCCCAATTCTTGAGACAGATGCCTTACAAATCAGAATGACTTTTGAAGTTCTATAAGAATGCACATAAAAATGACACTCATTTGAAAATGAGGGCACATTGTTATTAGAGATGGAACACTAGCACAGAGAAAAAAAACCAAAATGACAGTGAAAAAACCACTACAACTTTTGCATTGGTCTAGGGTTTTAATTGAGGGCCTAGAGTAGACTTTATTTAACTTTTTTGCCATGATCTTTTGCCTTTGGTACCTGTTCCTTTTCTAAGTTCTAAATAGGAACAAAGGACCTAAAATAGAGTATTCTCACTCCATTTAATTGCAGTTCCATCCACTTCTGGAAAATGAAGCAATTTGCAAAGTTAACAGAAAGGGTGACTAATGCTAAACACCTAAGAGCTCAGTGCCTCAGGGAACTGTCCATCTCTAATTGCTACCAAAACACATTCCTGCATGGGTAAGGCCATGAGAAACAGCAGCAATTCCCTTTCAGTTAGGTACTATACCAACAGAAAATAGCTATATTTTTTTACATAGTTACATTTTATTAAAATGCACATCCTTACTTTATTTTATATGGCTTAGACTGTAAAAAGGGTTGCTCAGAAATAAATGTTGTGGCTTGCATTTGTACAATCTCTAAACAGGCAGATTCTCTAAAGTAAAATTAGATTTTTTTTTAAGTAACTAAGAATCAGGTTTCAGAGACATCATGGGTAGACCCTAATGCCTAATGACAACAATTGATGTCTTCAAAGAGTATTTAACTTCAGTTAGATATCTACAGTCAGGAGTGTGAAACACTGTACTTCTAAAAAGCCTCTTGATGGGCTTTTTTTCAGGTGACTACATATTTTAAAAATCTGTCCCCAAATTACTGAAACTCCAGGTACATTTAGAAACAAATGGAACCTGATTCTTAGGAAGCTAAGCAGGCTTTTCATTCAGTTGTTAAACCGAGGCTTGAACCATTACTCATGCTTTTCCAATCCTGTGGGCATTCATGCACTATTTCTTCATGGGTCTGCTTCAACAGTAGAAGCATTTTGAAGTGCAAGCATTCTTTTATATCTAAGCATTTAAAATTTCATACAGGACTAAATAACTGAAAATCTGCATTTAAACACAGTAAGCAAAGTATTTCTTTTTAAACTCAAAAAACGTAAACATCTTTCAGTAAGTTTTATTTAGCCCCTTTTACTAGAGGGTCAAGTATAAATCTTTACGACACTAGTATAGACTAATTTTGCAGCTACAACTGTATTATAGCATACTTTGCTGACTAAATTGTAATAATAAATTGCAATAAACCAATGAACAATTCCTTTCTGATACAGATAATCACAAACATGAGTTACCTGAAATCTTACTACACATTTACATTCACCTTCCACAATTTAGTTTTTTTAAATGGATGATAAGCAGAAAAATATAACTTGTGTTTCACATCATTGAAAATGCAGGAGGGAGGGAAGGAAAGAAAAGCGTTCTACCTTTGGATAATTACTTCACAATCACTGAAATCCTAGATGTCTAAGTACTTCTGATATTCAATTTGGTCTTTAGGAGGACAATGAAGAGGCATCACACCTCCCCCAGTAAATTTACTATTTCACTGGGGCTCTCAAGCTTGCTGATCTCTAGGAAAGGTTGTTCTTGGCTATGTTGCTGCCATGAGGCTACACATCATTGTGTTAAGCTCTTTAATACAATTTCTGGCAACAGGACTCGAGGAGATCAATAGTGCTGCTTCCTAGGCTCTAAACCTGCTCTTAGTGATTTACCGTATCATCAATGGCCAATAAACCAAAATGCTGATGTGTCATCTCTTCCACATGAGATTTGTCTCTGTTTTCCTTTCACCCTGTTGAGGAAAAAGCTTTATGAATGGAAAACATGCATTGCAAGTAATTCAACCTGTCAATCTCCAAGCAGATAAGGAACAAAAAGGACACTCACTCCATATGAAATGTACGCCCCTTGTTTTAAGAATTTCAAACACTAACAAAGCAGGGGTGTAACTCAATACCCCACTGCCCATCCCATCAGTCCTACTTTCTGACTGGGTGGTGATCATGTGCCATATTGTTCTGTGTGTATAAGAAGAGAAATAAAACAAAAAAATTAATAATACAAAAAACACACACTCTACATTGTCTTAGAATTTAGTCTCACTTTTGCTTGTGTGCCATAGCATAGAAATATGACAATTTTTTAATATTAATTTTAGGAAGTGCAAAACATGACATGATGTAATTTGCAAAAAAATTAAAGTTTTCTACGTAGTCATACATTCCTGAACTATTTTAACAGAATTCAGTTGAGAGAATGTAAAGCCTGTGTGACATCAAAATACTTCTGGAACATGAAGCCCCCTGCAGAATTTAACCTAATCAACTAACCAAGCAAGAATCTGACAAACAGGTTGGCTTTTAAAAAGCAAAAATGGGAAGTGTGGAAACAAGTCATTTTCTACCATTCCTGTTCTGCCTGCAGTGCTATTCTGCAGAGGGGGGAGTGATGAGCAAGTCTGATGACACTCTACATGACAGCACTTAAACCCAGTGAAGACTTCAGAACCCCTGTAGCACCTGTTTATTCTTTGCAGGTATTTATCCAATAATAGGTGGCTAGATTTTAACAGTGTGGTAATAACATCCATTTCTTCTGTTCAGGATGCACTTTGCCCTGACAAGGGGCAACTGTAAAGCTTGTTTTGGTGCCTGTGGCAGCTACCTGGTATTAACCATCTTTCAGCACGTCTTATTTTAATTATCACAAAATCACTTTGGAAAAGGTTTATCATGGGAGAACAGATTGTGGAAGATTTGGAATAGGGTGCAGCTGTATAAAACAGGTGAACAGCATTGAAGAGAAGGAGCTCGGAATGCTGGTGTGTATTGACCAAGCACAAAAGAGTAAAAGGGCACACAGGTGTTATGCATGTGAGAGGAAAGGTATAAAGAGAAAGAGTTAAGAGGAGAGAGGTGGTGGTGTTGCAACTAGCAGGTCGTGATGCAAGAGGAAGGAGTCAGTGTTGCCTGCTGCTGCCCGTGGGATTGCAACAGAGAAAAGGCAAGAAGGCTTTAATAAACTGCTGATGTTTGCCGCCATCTTCCGTGTCAGCCTTCTGAGCCCACAGCCAATCAGGGGAAAGGTGTGAAAGTTTCTAGATAAGAGACTGATGCTTGTGTCAGTTGAGAGCCCACCCGCAATTCAATAAGTGTCCCGTGTAAGGAGCAAGGGACAACAGTTTATATATAACTAAAACTGACAAACAAAAAGTCCTGGCAGGAAGATAAGTAACTCTGCAGAAACATGAGTGGGTATAAAGGAATCACTCCATGAACACAAGGTAGATGAGGTCTGCATTTCTTGTATTTTTTTTCATAAGGCTGAAGTTTTGCTTGGATAAATGACACAGGGAGGGAGGAAAAACAGAATATCACACTGACAGACAACAAAAGTAACCCAAATGTCCTGACTGTACCTGCAGCTGCTGGAGGATTTCACTCAGCGAAGCTGACATAATGTGCTGTATCTTGGACAAGCCTACACCAGTTTGCTTGGTTTCTACTAAAAATTATTTTAGATTCCTACAGCCCATTCCTGCCTTTTCTTTCTGTCTTTGCAGGCTTTTCCGCAGAGACTGCAAGAAATAATGAATGCTCTCCCAAGTTTTCTGGAAAAGGGTGAGTTACTTAGCCCTACTTATAGAATAAGATAAATACTTTTCCTTAATCTTAAACAAAAGCTAAGGACTGAATTTTTCCACAATGGTAAACTCTGGCTTTATTCTGCTCCCACTGGAGAAGTTTATTTTCATTTTATCTACACAAGGCTTAGTATAAATAAAGACTTTTTAAATCCAGCCGTCTGATTAGGATAGACATGAAAAGAAATGTGGAAAATGGAAGTAATCTACGGAAGCAATACATGAGAATCAATAATGCCAACCAGTATTTATGGATCTCATTATCTCAACTTTTTAGTGCTTTTTAGGATCATTTTAAATTACTATTAAAAATAGCCATAGGTGCATTTAAAAATTAATATTTTAGAGTTCAAATGGTCTGCATTTTCCAGTGCAGATATGCATTTGTTACATAGCTCTATTAACTAAAGGAACAAAAGGTATTGCAGACTATAATAGAGCTCTGCGGAAGAAGATATTTCGACAGGAAAATGATTCAATTATTCTAAATCAATTATTACAGGAACAGCTACATAGCTCTATATCAATCTCCTTATGTGTCTCTAATTCTTTTGTCTGCTACCTGTGGATATTTAATTGGAATTAATGTAGAAAAATATATCCCACTAGGAACAAGATTCAAATAGTTTGGGTCATTTTTCTTGCTCTAACTTCTCTTTGTGAGACACGCATGAGGGACAAGTCAAAGCCATCACTTTGTGCAAACAGCAGCAGTCAGCACAAGTTTTAACCATAGCTGCAGGCTCCTCTGTGTGGGACAGCTGGATTGGCCACAGACATCATCACCCTCTGGAAGAAACCTGCTCTAAGCATAGCACCAGAGCTCTGTGTCCAACAAATTTGACAGCCATTATTTGATCAAGAGTCTTGAAAAAAACAGCAAAGCCCTCTCCAAAATGAAAGCAGACTGTTCAACCCTGTCAGCAAGTAAAGTAAGGGCAGTTTTCTTTAGCAGAATAGATGCAGACCATATGATTAAGAGGCTTAAGGGACACCTCAGACATCAGAGTATTTCTGCCTCTGAAGCCAGCTTTGTAGGTTCCTGGCAGACTCACCAGCCACAGGGACACAACATGTTAATACAAAGTCTGTACTGAGAGAAAGGAGAGCCTACTGTATCTGATAAGCATCTGCTAACAGACCACAAGAAGAGCACAACAGTAAGCACTTCCTTTTCCTTTTATCAGAAGAGATTGTCTCCATGCCTCTCCCTGACCCTCCACTTCTCTGGAAGCATCAAAGGAGTTATGAAATGAGTTAGAGACAGCTGCTTCTTGGCTGAGAACATACCAAGGTCCTGCTCTACCTACCAGCCACATACAGCATGTGGGATGGGGAAAAGAAAAAGAAGGGAGAAGAGCTTCACAGAGCAACAGCTCATCCACTTCCATTTCTCTAAAGAGATCAAATTTTATTCCTATTGGTCCTTTTTTCAGTCTCAAGGGGTGAAAAAGAGGTCTTGATATATCTCTGGCAGGCCTCATGATGAAAAGGCTCTGAAATCCCTCTCAGATTTAGAGCATTCCCAGAGAGCTGTGCAGCAGAAGTTACAAGCGTTTAAAAAACAAAACAGGGAAAGAAAGAAGAAAAAGAAGATGAGGAAAAGGAAGCACTAAGGAAACAAAGGAGCAGTTGAAACAAAGATGATGTTATTCATTTGCATGCTATGCTGGAAAATCTCAGTCTTACTCTGATGTCCTGAGGTAAGAACAAAACAAACCAAACAAACATAAAAAAAATGTAAGGTCATAGGGTGCATCATTAACATAACTGGCAACACTGAAAAAAAAGCTTGTGAGAAGGGAAAGAACTACACACCAATATGTTTCATTCAAGCTGTGTCAATGCAAAAAAATATTAGAAATGACTAGGTGCATCTAACAGAGCATTTCTAGTGGTCTCATTTGCCTTCTAAAGGGGCAACTGACACTTCAAAACTAGCACCACCAATGGAATCAACAGGGTTGACAGGAAAGAGACAGGTTTTGGATGGAGGTTATGATAAAAAGGACAGCCTGGCATTTCTGATAACCACACAGCCTCAATATTTTCCAGCCTGTAGACCCCAGTACCCTGGTGAGCTTAACACTGAGCCATTGCCACATGTTTGCTGGCACTGATGGGTACATCCAGTACACACACTTTCCGCCTATTTATTTTAATTTATGCTACAGCATTTATTCTCAGAAAAACAAACTTAACAACTTCATTCACACCACACTGACAGAATGCAAACTTCCATGAATCTAAAAAACACCATGCTGGTGTTCATATTAATGAAGTTAGGAAATATTTCATTAGCACATCCAGGAGCATGAATAATTTCTCACAGAATTTCACTTGGCAGCCTCCTCTCATGTGGCCCATCAAGACAGTGCATTACTTCTTAGCTTCTAGAAAATGGGACTTGCAAAGAATGATTGAAATGCCAGAGTTGTTTATTCTAGAGCAGAGGGTAAAGGGACTGTGTGACTGTAACCTCCAAGTGTGCAAAGGGCTGGTGAACAGAAGTGAATGTGCTGCTTGCCATGTGTTTTGTGTATGAAACAGTAAGGAAATGGATTAGACATAAGGCAAAGATTTCTAAACACAAGGACAGAACAGCACATGGCTTCAGAAGTTTATGTAGCCTCCATCACAGGTAATCTTTAGATAGCTTAGACAAACAACTGAAGCACTGCACAGGTCAGTGAGCCTCCTTGGACTGCATTGTTTCCCAAGCTCCCATTTTTTCACCAATAATCCTGTAGAATTCATAAAAGTTTGTCAGATAGGGCAAAAAGTAGCGCTAATGGATTTATATTCAATGGATTACATGAGAGGAAGAAGTTGGAAATGCAAAAAGCAGAGAAATGCAGTCTTGTAAAGATATAGAACCCCTTTGTGCCAGCAAGATCAGGGACTGCATCTCTGGGTACAAAAATACACTTCAAAAGTGCATGATCGGAGTGCTGTTCTCCCCTTCTAGGCCATCACTAAAACAGGAATTGCAGTCACTTATCTTTTAGATCAGTTGGTCGATCAATCTGATTTTTAGTGGAGGCAGAGAAAAAGCCACAAAGGCTGCTTCTGAGAGAGGCTACTCAAGACTTCTACTATGCCCAGCAGAGCCAATCCCTAAAGGCTCTAACGATTGACATTGGCTGACCCAATTAGAAAACCTGGTAACACCTCTATGATAACATATTTAAGAACCAAAAAAAAAAAACACTGGAATCTCTTTCTTGCTGCCGGAGGAGGAGGGGGGCAGGGAGCACCGGACCTGGTCCTGGCAGCATAAAAAAAGCTTGAAATCAAAGGAACCTACAAACACCAATTTCTCTCCTCAATCAGGAAAAGAAAAAGGTGAAGCCACGTGAGGAGAACAACACGGCGACACTAAGGTGGGTGCAAAGGAGGGAGGGGGATAAGGAGGTGCTCCGAGCATCAGAGCTGAGGTTCTTCTGCAAGCTGTGGTGAGGACTATAATACAGCCAACTGTTTCCCTGTCATTCATGGGGTGTATGGGGGGATGCAGCATTCACCGGCAGCCCATGAGAAAGTACTCATGCATGTGGATGATGAAAAGCAGTGATCTGGTGAGAGGTTTGAACAGAGAGAAAGAGAACCCTTGATTTCAGAGATTGAGGAAGAGGACCCTTGCTTTTGTACTAGAACAGCTCATCCTTAAAAACAAAACCCAAGGAACTAATGGCCCATGACAAAGCACTTGTGGGAAAACTGCTTTGCCTGTGGGAGGCACTTTCACTTTGCAGCAAGTTCCAGGCGGACTGCTATTTGTGAAAATTAGAACCACGTTGGAAAGGTTCACAAAAACTGTCTCCCATGGAAAAGTCTCCATGACATAGCAAAAGAGACTCCTTTCCCTAAGTGAACTGAAAAAAGACTTTTAGAAGTGGCAAACTGACTAAAAGCCCCATGTTTTGTCTCCCTGCATTGTCAGTGGGAAGGAAAAAAGGGCTGGGAGGAAAAGAAGGTATTCTAAAGGTTTGTTTTAGTTTTCATTATTCTTCTTTTAATTCTGTTAATAAAGTTTTCTGAATACCTTTGAGTTCTGAGCCTGTTTTGCCCTTAAAGTGTTTCTTCCCAATCCTCACCTCAACTCATGAATCTCAATACAATATTTTCTTTCCCCCTACTCTGCTTAACTATAGCAGAGGAGAATGAGTAAATGATTTTCGTGAGTGCACTGGTGTTTTGCCAGCATCAACACCCTGACAACTTCCCGTGCATATCACACATCCATCACCAGCTTCTCCACTGGCTTATCATGGCCTGATTCAGGCCATGGACACAAACACTTGAGTGTTACTCGAATGATACCCAAAACATGGCACCGCACAGGAGGCAATAGTATGACTCATTTTTCTTCAAAATATCTGTTATTGCAGAGTTACAAAACTCCTGGGTATGTGTGCATAACCACAGTCCTTATGCCCCTTTTGAACCAGTCTAGATTTGCATTCATTCTCCTAAAAAGCTTCATTTAACAAGAGGTGGAGGGAGAAGAGTTTGTATGCAAATTAAAATATTTCTAAGAAGACTTTCTTCTCTTCAGCACAAGAATGAGTGGAAAATCCAGTCAGTTTCAGCCCACATCTTTATTTCATCCTACCATCTTTTTTAACCTGAGTTATTAGAAGGAAATGCAAATTGGAGCATCAAGGCTAACCAGGGATGTGTTCACTATCTCACAAATAAACTGTACAAATAATGGAAATTGACACCACATATCCTAACCGTTAGAAACAGAAAAATGATCTTCATGCTCTTTGGAGTCCATAATAAAGCCAACTACCAGAAGCCAGCTGCATCCAATGGGACAGACAGGCATCATCCTGCTGTGCCCTTTCTTCTCTCCTCTGGCTAGGAAGTTTTAATGTGAAACCTCCATTTAATTATCACCTTTGTCTCCTCTGCATAAGGGAATGTCAAGACCAGTGTTCATTACTGCAAGTTTACTTCCCTCTTGATAAGCTTTCAGCCAACAGGCAAAGCAGCAATCTGAGTTTGACTTCCGTTCTTCACCCCAGACTAATAGTACTATAACTACAGCCAGGTCCAAACCACTGTTAAAATTAAATCTACCCCTGTGCCCAATAAGTGCCTCCAGCAGGACAAAATAAATCTAGATAACTATGAGTAATGTAATCATGCTGCAAGAAAATTGAAAATACCTGTCAGTCCACAATAAAAAGTGGTCTCTCTTTTGAACCAATTCATATATTGTCTATAGCCACAAGGACTTTTTTTGGCTCCCCTTCAAATCTACTTCAACAGCAAAACAAACTATAATATTTCTGCAGCCAGAAAAGCATTTTAAAGTCTTCTTTAACCTTCAAACCACAGTTCAGAGATGTGTCTGACCTGACTCATTTCCTACAGCTTGGCAAGTTTGAGATGCCCCATATACTGAGCCCAACAAACACTCAGAGCTGCAGTGGCTGTGACACCCATCCATCCACCCTCCCTGCTATCAGCAGCACCCCCCTGGGTGGCAGAGAAGAGTCCTGACCACATCCACACCCCTCTCACTGATTGCTGTAACAGTCAGGAATATCGCAGCTGCACAGGGAAACTGCTACAAGTGAGAGGAAAAATACTGAGTTTTCTAACATCACCCAGCAGCCCCTGAACCAAATGAAATCTTTTCCACTACTACAAAGGAGTTGATGTGAAATAGCTCAAATATCTCCTATAATTGCAAAGTTTATTCTAACTAGAAAATTCACCATAAAGCCACTTGTGACTTATAGGATATTTTATGTCATGTCAATGCAATAATTTTTACTATGGTGTTGGTATAAAAATGTATGAAGAGAAAGTTCAGCTCTTGTTTTACGTTTAAAATATGCCTTACTAGTAAGCTTCCACTCCAAGAAGTGGAATGTTCATTTTCCTGGAAATCATGAGGTTAATCCAGCTCTAGAACTGAACACAAAAGAGGAAAAAACAAAAGAGGAAAACAGCCCGCTGTGACATGCAACTACATGAAGTGAATAAGTGAGATCTGGGTTACTCAAAACAGCACAGTACTGCCACTTTGACACAGTCACAAATCATGAGCCAGATCCCTGGGAATTCCAAACACGGCTTAAGAAACATGAATTTTCCAAAATTAAAATTGTATGGATTTCCTGTTATTTCCCAATGTGTACTTAAGCCATCGGGATCACATTTCAAGATACATTTCCCTTATGGCACTCCTGGCTAAAAGAAAGATTTCTCCTTTATTTTACTTTCACACTGACAGTGCGATGTTTCTGCACTCACTCTAAGGGCTGGCACCACAGCACATATGTGTTTGAGAAGTGGCGGCTTGGGAGGAGACACCTCTGCTTAGGCTTGGACCATGTGATTCACCTCTGCTGTTTGCAAAATCCCAAAATAATGAATGAAATGAGACATGAGTGTTGAGGGAATAAATCCTTACAAGAATAACCAAGCTTTTTGCTCCTCTGCCTGTCATTGTGCTCAAGTGTAAGTTTTAATTGTGTGAAATTACTGCAGTACTATAGGTAGAACTGGTGAAATAAATAGCTATGCCAGAGATACCAACAGAGGTTTTGCAGAGTCCCCAGATGACAGGTAGCAGCTAAGTCCTATAATACTCACTCTACCTTGTATCAATGTTACCACGAAAGATGTTACAACGATCCCTAGAGGAAATGTTGTGTGCATCTGCTATTTCTTGTTCCATGCAGTCACACACAAGTAGTTTAATGGCAAAGAAGAGGTTAAGAAACAGCATAACTAAACCCCCAGAATTATTTCCATGAAACTCAATTTTTCTTAGTAAGAAAATAAACTCTTAATCAAAATCAGCATGCCTGTGCTTTTAATTACATCCCCTAACTGTGAGAAGAGCAATTTAGCATCATGCAATACAATATCAGACTGACCTTCAGAATCAAAATTATATTAAAATGTTATCAATTTTCAAAGACTAATTAAGGAGCACCAAGAAGGTGCTCCTTGGTGTGTAAATAAATCTTCTTGCCTCTCAAAGCAGGCCAGTGATTCCCAAGGTGCACAGACTTCATCCCCTCACTCACCTCTGAGTCTCTGCATTTGTCCCCTGCCCTTGCCTTGGCTCTGCCTGCTCCTCTCCCACTGATGGGCCCCAGTCTGAGCTCCATCAGGTTCCTTTGCTCACCACTGCCAGCTGCTCACAGCCTTTCCTCCTCTCTCCAGCAATGGCTCCAGAGAAACCCACACAGGGAGCCCTTCCCCTCCTGTCCCAGAGCTGCAGACACAGAATATCCACAGAAAATCACCTGTGAGCCAGCAGACCCTGGGTACTGCTGTCACTTTTATCGATACATGTCACTGCACAGAGTTTATGGGAATTGAACAGCTGGGTCACAGCAGCTCTGCTGGTTCCTCAGGGACAGGGAACTCTGTCACCCTACCTGTTTCACTTAGGACAATGGACTTTGAGATACTCAGGGGTCATGAGCATGGGACAGAGTGCCTTATTGCCACAAAGGAAGTAGTATTGTAGCTTTATTATAGGGGAAATTCCAATGCATAAGAACTAAATCCAAGAACCTACACGTTTCATGTACTAAACCCAAAAGCCTATGCATTCCACGTACCTCAAGCTAAGTAGTGACTCAAAGTTGTACAAGAACCAGCCTGAATCAGAATCGGTGCTGATACTTGCATCAGGAACTCCAACCCACTTCTGAATCTGTTCCTAACATCTCCTAAATAATGACATCAGCTGTGTGAGATATCATTGACACTTTTCTCAACATCTTGAAAGCTCATTTCTGTAATGAAATATCAAGAAATAACATATCTACTGAGATAGTGCCTTCTTCATCAGCGAAGTGCTAACTAGAATTTTTAATTGATTAAATACTTGCAGTTGACTACTGTACTTCAATCCAGCCTTCAGACATGATTCTTGGTTAAATCAGACATATTGTATATGCTTTCAATATACAAACAGGCATAATACATTCTCTGACAACTCAAACTAAACAAATGCAGTCACTAAATAATGGCTAGAACAGACAGGTAGCTAAAATATTTCGTGATGGAGAAAATGGTCGGATTTCTCCAGGGCAGTTGCATACCCTGAAGTCATCATCACATGTGGACATTCTTGTCACACTGAGCACCTGGTGTTTTCGTATTCTGTGAGGACGTTATTTAACTGACAACTACAAAAATAAACAAGAGCACTACCAACCTGTACGCCTGGCCTGGAATTGTCTTTCCTTTTCCCAGACCTGAGACTCTGAATGAGGTACCAACAGGCACGATGAGATAGCACAGCTCAAATAAAGTACCTCTTGAAGAGGTGACGGCATATCTGCCGTGCAAGACCACACCAAATTAAACCCATCATCCCTTCAGAGCTGTACTCCAAGGAGCAGGCGCCTTGCAACTCCAGCAGATGGGCCAGGACTGCACACAGCTAGGAGACATTTTTATGTGCATTAAATGTTCATTGAGGGCAAGGTTCCCAACCTGGGATAATGAATTTGCTACCTAGGACTCTCTGTCCATATGCAAATGATACGATGTAGGCCTGTAACAGCTTAGCTCTTAAAAACCAAAACTCATAGCATCTATGAGAAGCAAAGGAGAGGCTAAATCCATCATGGCAGCAAAGCTCTGTGAAGTCACATTTCTAACAACATCCCCACTCCCCTTAAACTGCTGGAAGCCAGGTGTATTTGAGGAACACAGAAAAAGTTCCAAAGCCAGATCCACTTAGTCCAGAGAACAGTAACATAAGAACACTCAGTGAATAAATTCAGAGTCACTCAAAGAAATAAATATAAACAAGGTATCATTATTAGAATTTTTTTTCTCAAGAGATTATTTTCATTTTATCTATGTAGAATTGAGCAAAATCCCTTCCTGTCATAAGCTATTTCAGTCCATTTGCACAAGACATTCTAAAGCAGGCAGATATAATCACACAAGTAAAATGTGAGGAGTCCACGTCAAGGAAAATAGAATTCTCCCATCTACTTATTGGAAGTTAGGGTCACACACTGGTGGTCTGGTTTTGCACCCAGAAAAAGCAACTACTTTAACCCATGTAAACTGCTCCCCAAACCAAGGAAGTCAGACATTTCCCCATTTCTCTTTTTATTTTTTTTTCCTCTCTCTTTAGGGAAGACTTCAGGTGTCTATTTTCCTCTTCCTTGACTTTCCATTTTTTTTAACTCCTCTAATTCCTTCACTTGGATTATGGTAACTTTACTGTGTTAAGAGAGACTAAGTACAAGACTCATAAGACCATTCCGCTTGTGTGGACTTGATGTCTGCATACCTTAACACTTTCCAGCTACTGAATTGCTCAAAGGATTTGCAAGTATGGTTCTGTGTGTGCCTAGAACCATTAGGAAAAAAACCACAATATACTATTTATGAACAAAGCATCCATGTTTTTCCTCAGCATTATCAGGATTCTGCTAATGGAAGTGCTGAGGTTGACTAAATTAGCACAATTTATCAAATGGCAGCATTACAAACATGGAAGTTCTCCAGGCACTATATTTAGGCTCAACAAGCATCAGGCTGCTATTAGCAAAAGTCACCAAACCTCATCACAGTGGAAACATTGACTGTACCCCATTCCAGATGTTATTCATGTTTTCTGCTGCCAGTCAAGCCAAAGCTGTTCTCTGGAGAGGCTCAATCAGCTGACATGATATGGCTGCAGATGTTCCAAAACATCGGTTGTTTTTAAAAAAAGTAACTTTGTGAAAACCACAGATGTTTTTCACCTTACTACTGAACATCTCCCAGCTATAGAATCCACTCTCTGTTCTTGTGGTCAGTGACCAGTTATGCTGCATGGGAAATTAACCCAAAAAATAATTACAGGATTTGCAGCAAGTAATACAAATTTTAGATAGTCACAAATCTTCCTGGCCAGCCTATTCCATTCTTAGATATAATAGCAGAAGAGATGGCCAAGGAACCAGAAAATACATTTGCTGAATCTTTGAAACTCCCCAATCACAGAAAAGGAGAGGCAAGGCAGCTTTCTTTACTGCATGATTACTGACTAGAATCTGTGCTCAGACTTCACTGCTCCTCTCTACAAAAAACCTTGTAGCTTTCAATGGGCAGGGCAGAAATGCCTTGTTTGGACTCAACATGCAAGGCTGACCTGCTTAGCATGGTCCCCAAAGTCTCCTCAATGCCTTTGGCTTGCCCTGAACACACCAGGAGCAGACTTTCCAACCAACATGTGCAGTCTGAAACTCTGTTCAGACTGCCCTGCCTTCCCATATCACTAGATGTGGAAGAAATCATGGAACAATCCACATGTGGAAGAGATTATTACATTCTTAAAAAAAAAAATATGGAGAGAACACAAAGCACAGTTGCATCTTTGGCTGGTAGACGCTAACTCTGTTAACTGGGTATTTCACCCTCCAGGAGATCTATAACTCTAAAAACTTTCACCAAATAATAAATACCTCACCACAGACAGTGACGTTGCTCACAGATGTTTGCCGCTGTCTTTTAATAAGAAGGCAGCAAAAAGCAGAAGAGCTGGCAACACTGAGGGACTGAATCTGAAGGAGACTGAATGGGGTTTTTTTCTTTAAACAATGAAAAATACGGAGCTCTAACTTCAAAAAAATCTTTTTATCGATAAAAATTGGAAGATGAGATGTAGGCTGAATTTTATCCCTATCCTAGCACTATCTGGGATAGTGACATTTACCTAGGTGCTTTCAGGTGTGTGATTTAAGAACCCAGGTTAGGCACCCTGCTTCACTGCACACTCAAGGGCAAAGGCAACTTCTCCTGGAGACCAAGTCAGAACAGCTGAATTATTATCTCTGAAGGAATAGGAGTTCTGGAGACTTCCTATGCTTTTTCCAGCATTCTGAGAGCACAGCTTGAATGTGTAAGGAGCAAACACTCATTCTCTACACCTCTTATTCCAAGACTCCTGAAGAAAGAAAACCAACTGACTGGCTGTGTCAAGCACCCTAAGGGGCCTTGCAAGGGATACTGGTACTGGGATATTGTAAAGTAAGTCACTGCAATTAGCAAAGGCTTAAATACCTCTACCTATCTCTACTGCAGCTTTTGCCAAGCCTCATCTCCATGATATTTGACTATCTTTTGAACATGTGCTTTCATACCAATAGCAGAAAAATAAAACACAAAATGTTATCACTAATCACTATTAATTATTTCTTATAAGCAGTGATTTGAGAAATGCTGCTAACATGCAATTATTACACGCAATTTTTAGACTTTAATACAGAATTGCAGCTCAACCTAGGAGTTTAATTCATGAAAGATAACAGGATTCAGGAAGGAATAACTTAGACTACAATTCATTGTCTTGGAAGCAAAGGCATCAAGAAGCAAAGGCATCAAGATACCCTCTCACCTCAGGCAGAACAGACAGGCAGATTTCCTCAACACTTTGGCAGAGCATAATGGAAGAATAGAGGCATAAAATGAATTTGGATTTCTTTGTAAAGTTAAAAGTACAAAAATTCACAAACACAGAATTTTAACTTTGATGGTAGAATAGAGATTGGCTGAAAGTCTCCCAATAATTAAGGCTGCTGGCCATTTATCTATAACCCATTTTAGGCTTAGTACACTCTTCCCAACCCTTTTGGTCATGTTGGTCAGGCAGCATACATTTGAACACTGGCAATATGTTCCTCGCAATGAAGCAATGAAGACACAGCAGAATTCATGTGGGACATGAGCCAGAGAAATTATCAGGATAAGGTACTAGTGTTGTGTGAAATGAAGACAAGAGATATCTTATTTCCCTCCAAGACTATTGCATATCAGTCTAAAAACTTGCAGAATTAGGGCTTAGCAGTAGAGCAATCCAAATGAAACACATGATGCAGCTGGTTTTGTGATTTCACTTCTTGGCCAGAAGCTTTTTTTGCAAAATCAGCCATTTCTTGATAATTAAAAATCTTCAGCCAGTCATAGCAATGGATTAGATAATCCAGGTGCTTGACATTCCCACAGGACTTTTAAACCTTAGCAAAACACAATAAACACATTTTTTTCTACCAGAACCCACTGTATATCTGTCTTCCAAAAGGAACTTACTATTACTAAAGCTTAAGTTTGTCAGCATCTGCATATTAAAAAATGCCTGTGTTAGAGACAAAATGTTTTCCATTTCTTATTCCCATCTGTACTGAAAGTGGATACTCTGCCAGTGGAGTAGAAGTCAGTGACTGAATGTGGTCTCCTCAATCTTTGTGGGCTAGACCAGGGGAATGCACAAGCTGTTCTGACAAGTTCCATGTTAAAAGAAGGATTTAGCTTGTATATATTAGAAATTTTATTTGCAGATGGGGGTGACAGGTAATAAGTTGCCCTCTCTTTCCAATACTTTTCTGATTTAAGCTTTCTGTGTGAAGGAACTAAAGTGTGTTGTACATATTCCCTGGGTTTGTCCATGTCAGGCAAAAGGATATGCTGTGAACCAAAACAAATTTTCATGGGAAAAATAAAAAAAAAAAAGAAACATTTCCTAGGAACCTGCAGGTTCCATGGTCCTGTCTATGCCTCTTTTTTTCCCCACTCCTCTTTCTTCTTTTCTACCCTACTCCCCCTGGTTTTTTTCCTCCCATCATGTTTGCCTTTGTGTTAGCATGAACAGGTGTAAGAAGGAAGAGCTCACTTGCATCCTTACAGCAAACCAGCCATAATCAGACACTATTGTAATAGCAACAGAAATCCTCAGAAGCCAAAATTAATTCAGTTCAGTCACCCAGAGCACTCACTCCAGCCAGGAGTGACTGAGGGTCCTGTGGCAGCTCGGGCAGGGAGCAGACCTGAGCTGGAAGAGAGCTCACTCCCACGAGAAGGAAAGGTTACCAGAAGGGTTGCCACACTTACTCTGGTGACACCAACCCCTGCCAGTCTTGCACCCTTCCCACCCACATCCTGAGGTTGCCCCCAAAAGTACTTCTGCCACAACCCTACTGAATATGTACACTCTGCACCTCTTTCTGTCACAAATTTAGGCTTGAAAAATTAAATAGATTCAACGCTACTTCAAGAATTAAAACCCTTCCAGTGGGGTTCTCTCATTTTTGTTTGTCTTTATGCTGTCATGCATGCTTCTGAGTTGTCTGTCACATAATAAGAGGAAATTGATGCTAAACAGACTGCCACATCTTTAACAGAAAATATGTATTGCTTAAAGCAAAAGACTTGGGGGGCAAGGGTGTGAGCAAAGACTGACATATCTACTCTGAAAAATACTTTGCCTCCTTTTGCTCACCTGCCAGAGCAGAACTGTTGGGGCTTTGTGTTTCCCATTGTATTTGATGACTTCCCTAACACCGGAACACTCAAAGGAATGCAGCTCAGGGCTGTCTCAGGTGTTATTTATGTCACCAGCTATTTAAAGGAAATCAGAGGAGCTTGAGGCCCTGAACTCCGGTCTTGCAAGGTAAGAAATTTTCAGTTCTCTCTTAAATAACAATAACCTCAAAGGACTTGGAATTCATTGTTTGAGTCAATAGGAGTTTCAACACTGAATTTTTGAGAACATGCCAAGGTCCTAGGAAGTAGTTAATTAACATCTCTCCAGGAAATCTGAAAATTTCCTCCCATGAATTTTAACAGAAGTTTCTTGAATGATTCCCGGATTTCATGTCTGTATATCTAGTCTTCGGCAAGACTCAATCTCCACTGCCATTCCTTTTCTTTTTTGGCCAGACATTTGTCTTTGTAAGCATGGGAGAATTGTGTTTAGGAGTAAATATTGAGACTAGCAAATTCTCTGAAGAGAAAGCTTCATTGAATAACTAGAAACAGTATTTTGTACCATAGCTTTGTTTTCATAAATTAAGAATTAGGGTTTGGAAACCTGAATCAAATGTTTGAATTTAGATTTTCCTGTCTCTCTTTCAGTCCCAAGCAATACTCTGGTTTGATTGATGTTTTCTTTGGGTAAAACACTGAATTCAGTGGGAGTACTGCCATTTATTTCAGCAAGGCCAGCATTTCTTTTCCAGTCTCCTGGAAGCTTCTGTGGGGTACGTGCAAGCTTGCCTCAATCAACAATTATCTGTACTTCTCTCTTTCTGTAAATCATTGTGACTTCCCAGCAGTATTGAAACTGCAAATGTTTCTGCTTTGTGTCTCTCTTTAAGCTGTATTAATTAATAACCAATTGATACAAGGTCGTGGGAAATTCGCATCAACTTCTGATGAAATAGGAGATACATCTTTAAACAGCACTAAACAAACCACTGAGTCCTTCCAACAGCCACAGCAACTTAAAAACATCCTTTTTTCCAGACCACATGAAAAACAGAGAAAATTCCTTCCCACCCATGGTCAACTACTGTCTTTCACAGCAGCAAAGGTTTTTGAAAGGGAGCACCTAGGTCAGAGGCTCCGAGCCCACAGAGCAGCCACAGCAGAGACTTTGGAAGGGAGGCTCCACACACACAATCCCATGGAACCAGTCTCCACTTCCAGCCTCTTTTGCTGATCAAACCAAGAAAATATAAAAGCTTGAGACTGAAATGGATTAAAGCTGTGAACATGGCTGGTTCAGCATAGTTAACTAGGCACAAAGTTGATGTTGTTACAATCTACCACAAAGGTGACTCATAGTGGAAAATACTTGCTCTATCCAAGTGTCCAAATCATTAGGATAGTTGTGTCACATCTCACTTATTTAGGTAGCAGGAAAAAAGAGAAGGTCTAAAGTCACTGTTTTTGAGTTCTGGAACCTATTGTGCCATTATCCAAAAACATTTTTATCAGAAGTCATCCTCCAATTCAGTCACCCCAAACTCAGGTAAACACTGAGCTTTCAATTTCATTTGTCTCATCCTCAACCACAGTAACCATCTATTCTCACTTCCAAATTACAGTATTTTTGTAGCAAGTGATTTTTCTCCACTGAAAAGTGGAATACACAGTATTTTTACAAGCAATTTTACAAGTTTATTTTTACAACCAATTACGTTATTCTGTGGCATTTTCATAGGGCTCAGTGCAATTAACAATTAAAAATTCGGCTTTATTTAAAAAAAAAGACATTGAAATAAAACAGCCTTATTTTGCAGCTTATCTCTGTCTCTTCACACTGGTCATCAGGCCTGATGCTTCAGTCAGAATTTACAGTTTGGGGTGATCTCTGAACTGCCAGGTTCAGTTTAGTTCCTGCTTCTTAAGTACACAAGATGCAAGAGCATGTTGTTAACACTTTCCAAAACTTCTCCTCTCCAGGCTAGAGCTTACTGAATCCAAGGAGACTATAGCAGATGTACAAAGCACAATTTGTGTTTTACATCTAACTCCATGCAGAGAGTTTGAATCTTACTGAAAACGATCCTATACTATGGCGAGATTGGGAATTTTTCCCTCAAAGATTTACTCACTGAACATTATTCTGGGCAAACAGACTGGCAGGGAATTAATGGTGAGACAACAAATTTCTTTTACATGACGAAGCTCACAATATTTACTTACATCATTCATTGCCTACTCAACAAAAATGAATCTGGATACCTTCCCAGGAAAAAATGCTTCTCCCCCTTCAGGCTCACTGCTCTCCAGTGTTCTCTTGCCTCAGGGGTTCAAGTTTGTCTGCTCCTTGAATTTTCCAAAAGGACTAAGTACTAACCTCTTCCTAGGAGCAACAGGCAAGAACCAAATCACTACCTTAATCCCCAGCCTCAACCAGAAATGGGGCCAAGTCAATCAAAAGAATACAGTAATTATTTTGCAACATTTCCTGCCATAAAGTCCTCAAAAAAATTACTTTCCTTACTTAATCACTAAATGTTCCCTAGAGTTATTCCTTTTTCTAAATAATTTTTTTAAAATATTTGAGGGAATTTGTCTCTCTCAAACATCAAGCAATACAACCACCCTTGCAAATCTTAAAGCAACAGGTTCTCACATAGCTATTTAGGGGTTGCTTTTGAACAGCAGTCAATAGCAAAAGTAGCATGAGGAAATCATGCTGTCACTGCAAGAAACATCTGAAACAGCCCAGCAAGTCTCACTGTCTTGGATTTATTTTTATGCAATCCTCTAGAACAAACGTGTATGTATTATCCCGCCTACTTAATATACCACTGTTTTTCTACCCAATTTATGCTCCAAGATATTCACAAGCTGAAGCTTCCTTAGAAGGACCACACTTCCACTGAAATACCTACTGATTGAATGAAAATATACCTGGGCTTATATATTGCAAATCAAGTTGAAACCAGAGAAGTCAGTAATTCAGATATTCCATGGTCCAGTGCAGAAGTATGATGCTTATCTTGCTGGACTGTGAGCTGTCTATTACCAGATTAAAATACTGGCTTCAGCTATGTGTATTCAATTAGCCATTATCTGACTGAAATCTAGTTGAAGACAATGGAATTTAATCAATTTCATATTTGTTTTCTCATTCCACATACACGGCCTGCATCTTCAGTCTTTTCTGTATCACTTAAACATCTAGAGAGGTTAGACATCTGCTGGGAAGCAGAAGGGAAAACATGCATTGAAATATCCTCTAACACTCACAGAAATTTGTGCAGTAAGGACCCTCCAGTCTGAGGCACTTTCTTTGCATGTGGTTTTCTTTCACGAATTACGTGAATCTCCTCATGGGAAAAATTAAGTTTTTTTCAGTCACCTAATCTTTCAGTAGGGAAGGCCACAGTTTAACATCACATTATGAGAATAACTCACACTGTTTGCTTTGAACTTCTCACTTCTGTTACATAAGTTCCTGTTAGTATCAGCTACTCAATTTAAGTCACAGCACAGAAACTGATCTATTCAGGCATACTGAAGATAGACAAGTGACTTCTGTTCCTTAGCTGAAGTAGAAAAACCAAAACAAAACCATATGTACAAATTGGGTGCCTACACAAATTCAGACAGGAAGGAGGCACTTGCGGTATGGAAAAATTATTGTATGGAAATAAAATTAAATGATATCACACAGTACAGTACATGTCCTGGGCACATGGGTGTAGGTAGTAAAACATTAGTGTGTAAAGGGTGCAGACATTTTATTTCCTTTCCCTACTACATTTTGATGCCATAAAATAAAATTAAAGGTACTTTGCCGTTGTTTCTTTCCTTGGAATTTATAGCAAACAATAAGATCAGCATAAGAATCATCTTTAGAACAAATGTATCACTTGAACACATCTGCAGTATTCTGTAGTGTCAAATGCTAAGAGGGAACAGAATCTGAATCAAACTCAAATCCATCAAGATGATAAAACTGTCTCAAGAGAGCCTACAGTTTGTTGCTTAGAATGGTGACACAGAAGTTGTCCTACACATTTATCCATCAAATTTTCGTGTTCTTCCTGGAACTTAAATAAAAAAAATCCTGGGACAGTGAACAAAATTAGAACAAAACCAGAAAAACGTGTAAATGCAGGATCTCTTCGCTAGCCCACCACACAATGCAGCCCACCTCATAAATTATAGCTTAATAATACTTTTGTATATGATGATATGGGTTATTGGTCATGGGGTATTAACACAATGATGCCTGCAAATGGGAATTTTACGATCTCTTAAAATGCACTTGCCACTTCACTTGGTCCAATTCATTGTTCCTTGCTGTTATGGATAATTATGGGTGCTGACTTATATTAGGCAAAATTACAATTGATGTGAGCAGGGATTTTGATCAAAATGAGCCTGTTCTCTTGTTCTGTTTTACTTAATATAAATTGATGCTAGAATTATTTAAAAGGAAAAAGCAGCCCAAACAACAAACAAACCCAAAAACTAATCACCTGTTCCCATTCCTGGTCCCAAAGAATTCACATGAGCAGCAATGTTTTCAGTCACTGTCAATGAGTTTTGGGTTGAGCCCTTATACATGCACCTGCTACTGAGCAACACTAACAGACACAAGTAAAGGAGCCAACCTTTTACTCAAGAATGTTCTCCTGAAATCTGAGGTCGCTACTTACTTAAGATATCTACTGGCATGAAGTCATTACACAAATATTGTGAGACTGCAGTAATCTGCACCAGCTTGAGTTTAAGCCTAGGTGTTCTAACACTTCCTGTTCAGTGTGGACAACTCTGCTTGATGCCAATCAGCCATTAGATTTGGCTTTGGCATTGAGAGCACATTCCCCACCATCCCATCCCCTTTGTAACCCAAGCACCCTTTGTTGGAGGTAACACATGCACTGCACGTGGCTCAAGATGCTTGCCAGCAGGAGGATGAATGTATTTACTTACACTCCCTCAAAAGTTATCTTCTAAGAATCTGTTTTTTATGTGGCTTGGTATTCTTCCAAGTGCAAAGGATTAAATCACCAGGAAGTGCTATCTTCCCATTTTCAATTCCCCTTTAAAACGTGGTTTTTTTGTGATGCCATCGGATATCAGTAGTGATGCTTGGCAACATTACATATTGCTGTTTAATTGCCTTAAAAACTATTTCCCTGGTAGTATCATTAATAATACCAAGTCTAAATTGGATTAAGCACTACACTGCTATAAAGTTAATTCACTGTGATACTAATGAAATGTCATGTGAGGCTTCCTGTAAATCCAGCTAAACAGTCACTGCCAAGGGTCATTAAATCAATGGCACATTCAGCTATTCTGCTTAGAAAGTATTGTTTTAATTGCTAGCAGGTGATTTTCATTAATGCAAGCATCTTCCATTTTACTGACTTTTTAGGTCTCATGGCAATAGAGCCTTTTGTAGTTCAATAATGACAATACTTTTCCATTTCTAGGAAAGAAATGAAGCTTACTTGAGAAAGTTGTTGAACAGGAATGGCAAAATTTCCATCAGAATATTCCACTGCGTATTCATAAAGCACCCAAATAAAAGACCTGCTCTGATGCTCAAGCAGGTCAGCAGGTTTTGGCATGAACATCTGAAGCAACATGAAATGTTATAGATCTGCAACTCCCATGGGAGATTTCCCATTGGACACCCAAGTTTGCAGATCCTCAGCCTTCACCTCTCTGCATCAGCTTACTCAGGTAGAAAACAGCAATAACACTTCCCGGCCTTTGTGAAATATTTCCTATTCACTGAGGGAAGGAGTACAACTGACACTGGGAGTGCTGGACTCAAACACTGCTAAAAATGTTTGCTAAGTGGTTAAAAGTCTGTCATGATCTTGACTTGCATATCACATTGCTTTAAGTTTGTTTTTCATATTCTGAGAGGGGGGTGTCTTTAAATTTAGTTTTGTGCCCGTGATTCCCATTGGGGTTTTGCTGCTTTCTCTCTTATTTTTCTAAAATTATAACCATGTGAAAAACAGCCTTTCCAGAGTAGCCTTTGGCTCTGAGCTTTGCTCATAGCAACAATTCAGAATCTGAAGATCTTGGCTCCAATCTCAAACAGATTCTCAGATTGCAAACAATTGGGGCAGGGGTGAGAAGGAAGACTGCTTACTTAAACAGAGAGAAAAGGTAAACAGGAATGCCCAGAGGAACTCAAGACACACACACACACACCCCACACAGCAGCTGTTACTCTTCTCAGATATATAAGTTAAGAGATGATACAGGTCAATTTACTGTGCAGAAGATAACTGGGGAAATGTAGGTTTAAAGACAAAGGTGAAGTGGTTTTACCCATCTCTGAGACTGCTGGACACTACACAGCTCCCACTACTAAAGCTACCTCTCAGCAGCCCCTAATTACCTCAATAGCCGGCACAGAATGATGCAGTTAAAGGGATTCTTGGCAGAGTAAACTTGCGTCTGTCCTGAGAAGATTGTGCACACCTGTAATTTAGCACTGGTTGGTCCAGAAGCTGGTAAGACCCTTGTAGCCTTCATTTCCAGCAGCCTCTTTTGAACGTCCAGGAATGAAGCCTTTCCCAGAATCTCAGCACTGCTTACTCCTGTGCTAGGTAGAACATCATCCAACTCAAGGCAAGAATAGAACCTAATTTCAAAGAAACTCAATTCAGGGTCACTGTCAGCAATGACATCACTTCACATCTTGCTATTCTGACACATAAAACCATTGCTAAAATTCTCTCTTTTGTCTCCCAAGATATTCTTCAGCAATAGTTACTCGGTATTATTCTCTCTCTTCTCTATGACCCTGCCTGCCCAAAGTACAAATAATGCAAGCAAGGTGTAAATCTATGATTTACCAGTCAAATCTCATTCCACCCCTCTCTGGTTTGTAGTCAGGATTCCCAATGGGGGGTCAGAACCTTTGGGCAGTCCTTAGGAGCAGGTGAAACATCCCTGAACACCAGTGGAGGATTTACAATTAAGAAACAATATCTTCGTCAGTGAAAGTCAAACTCTTCTATTAAACAACAGGACACAGATCTTTCTTCCTATCCTCACATCCACTTGTCAACTTTCAGGGATATTGTAATTTTACACATAATACTTGATTTTTAATATTTTTAGGGATTCCCCTACAAAAATGCAGATTAGCCCACAATACCATAGTCTGAAATCCTCTCATACCTTTTTTTTTACAATAGAAGTCCTTCTGTTTAAGCATCCACCCTCTGATTTTGTAAATCAACTGATGAAGGTCACAGGTTGCCTACAGCTGAAGTCCAGTTTGCGTCAAGTACAGCAAGAGTGTCTCAGGGACTGCTGTGGCTGTTGTTACAATTACTGCAAGCTCTCGGCTGGCCTGTGGATGTTTAGCTTGTCTCCTGAGCAGTCAGCAATAGCCTCTTGTTATAAAGAGGGCAAGCTGAATAACAAGAAAGTCAAGGACATTATAAAGGAGACTGAAAACAAGTTGCTTGGCACTGATTTTGACACCAGTACTGGAAGCAGAGGGTGGCTGTACTGCAAATGTAACATCTTTGCCTTAGCTTTCACTTCATGAAGCTGTTAGGTTTAGCTCATGCTTATAATAGGCTATGCAAAAGCTAAATCTCTTTATTGATTTGTATACATATATATATATGCTTGCTCACACCAGGTAAGTTAATGCATAATATTCTAAGCATTCAATTTCAGGACTGTGCTTTAATCTAAAAGGCCAGATGAGTTGAGTTTCCTTTTGATAAACCCTATAGAACAGCAGTGATGTTCCTATTCTCTCATTCTTTCCACGATGTACATTTAGATCAGACTTAAAAAGCAGTTAGTGCACTCAGAATAAACATGTCTATTTGTGTGCTGTGTTGCCTCTTCCTCATTTCTCTGTAGTAGTTATTGTTTTATCATGAATGGCTTATCAAACATCAACTCCATGTCTCTCCAGAAAATTAAAGGCTGTATATCATATAATAAACTACTCCACTGTCAGTTGGCATCATAAACTACAAGGAGCCAGTTGTTTAGGATGTCACCCAGCCTCTGACCAGAGGCAAGATGAAAGCTGAACTCTGACCTGAAGGAGTGATTGAGAATATACTGTTAGTCACTGCCTAAAGAAAACGTGAACTGCCTCCACTGGCAACCAGACTCTCTAAATTTAGTTCCATGCTGAAGTCCTGAGATTAGTGAAACCTTTCAAAGGGGAGATGATAGTGCTTTGTGTTTTACCCAAGGACAAAGCTTGATCATGTTCCTCCCTAGGGGCCCTTACAGCACATTTCCAAAATAATAAAATTCCGGCTGCATAAATTTGGACAAGAGACAGTAATTTAGATTTTTTTTGCTCATAAATGGAATCAGCAACATAAGTGTGTCAGTTCAGGAATTCAGCCTGCTAAAACACTCCATCACAATATCTGGCAGTTTACCTTCAGATAATTATGGTGCTCTCTGCATGTGTTCTCAAACACTGACCTTCTATGCATACATTTCACACCTTTCTTATGATGCAGGAGGAGCTGAAGTTATGAAGACATTCGAGTCAGAACTGAAAGCTCGGTGCTGCTGCTGCAAGTGACCTGTCAGTCCGTGCTGGGTTTTGACACAATTTCCAAATGCCCTCCCAAAAGGATGAAAATGCAGCACTTCCTCTAAAACAGCAATTCTTTTCAGTCTCTCTTCCCTGACCTTCTTCATTTTCCCTCCCCAGCACATGCTAGGAATTAGGCAGAGTGGTGCTCTCCACCCCAAATTTCACTGCCTTATCAGAGGGGAGCCTGCAATCATTCTACACCAAAGCTTGCCCTCTTAGCACCTGCCTCTGATCTGTTTCTTGCACCTCCATCTCCGAAATGACTGGTGTTCACTTTTAGCTCAGGATCCACTGCTATCAAATGTGGAGCTCACATGGAGTCAGAGATGGAAGTTTAATGTAGCTGTTGCGTTTCCTCCCACACAGACAAGGTCTAAGTCATCAGTGAAACAGCAAGATTTAAGGATTCAGGAGCTTGATATTTATTCATCTGCCCCACTCCAGTTTGCCTATGGGGCTTCAGCCCTCATCACTGAATGTAAAGGGAAGCATGAACTCTCTTTAAAATCCTGGACACACAGCTTTAGAGGGCATCTTCTCTGCGAGGCAGTCTGTGTGAAGCTTTCCAAAGCTGACAAAAGAAATTTCATTGACTTGTTTTCTTCCCAATTGAGCCCCATGTTTTCAGTTCAACTCAGAAACTAGGAAACATGTATATAAAAAAAAATCTAAACTATGTAAATTTTAAGGCATTAAGCCCATTATAACTGAGTATTAATGCTTTCCTCCCCTTCTCTCTTACTGCCTGCTTATTTGTGTGCATACTGCTGACAGTGTAATGTCAGCATGTGCAGCACTCACATGGACTTACAGCAGTGCCACAGTAAGAAACCCTACAAACCACACACCTTTCTGCACACCTGTGCCACGAGGACTAACACTGTGTGGCCCTGTGTGACTGCAGGAGCCAGTCAATATGCAAGAACTTGAAGGAGTAGAGTCTCCAAATATCTAATGCTATGAACCAAACAAATTGGCCCAAGGTCAGAGACAAAGTCACTTCACTCTGAAATGGAGGTTAAAGAGTCCTGACTAAATTTTGCGGGCTGATGACCTGACCATGCTTCATTTCACATCCTTCTCAGGAGTCATTATGTATTTCTTCAAGTGCAGCATAAAATCGGCTGCATTCAGTGCTTAGTTTTTATTCTTAGACCATATTTATCAAGTCTGTAAACCAGGTTTTATTAGCACTCCCTTCTCCTACAAAAGAACCAAAAAAACCCCAAAGAATATCATCTTCCCCATAAAACATTAAATACTTATATACCTTACTAATTTAAAACATTTTTTTATTTTTTTTAATCAGAGCAATAAAAGATGATCTTGCCAGATTTGTGTTTGGAACTCCAGAATTAGTTTGGTGAGCTGTTAAAAGATATTTCTGATAGAAAAAGCCATTGCAGTGATATGACACTGTGTTAGGAAACTACTTTGTTGCCTAGCAATTCCCAGCTGCTCCACCATTAAGGTTTTAAATGTAATTTCTCTGTTTGACAAGCTCAGCAAAATCCACAAGCAACAAAACCGTTTAAGTTCAAAGTGACTTACACTGTGAAACACTTCTAGTTTCCCACATATCTGCAGAATTACAATATTTTTCTTTCTCTCCTTGCAGTTTTAATTACAACACTAAACTGTTCTATTAAAAAAAAAAGGACAAATAAACAACAAAAAAATTAGATTATGTGCTTCAGAGCTCATTGTAATGCAATTGCACCTAGGTGACAGGAGCTGACATTCCTTCTCTCTGGTAATAGTTTAACGATAAGGAAAGAATGCCTGTATATTTACTTTACTGACTTGGAGGCTACTGACTAAATCAGAGCCACAATATCGACCAGGCACTGTTTGCTAATTCCAGGCTTCAGCACTGAGACCACTGCTCTCCGTATCACACTGCCACCACAGCCCTGCATATCTCAGCTGACTGCTCTCTAAGGCAACAGACTCTAAATAATGGGGGTACTAAACCTCACAGACCACAGCCCACACCTCCAGTGCAAGCTCAGAAGAACAACACCCTCTCCCTGCTTCCACCCCCATATCTTATTCCTCATACCAGCACTGTCCTATTATTTCATGACATAGTTTGTGTCCAGGGCAAATTCCATACCCACCACTCTTCACTTCCCCTGTTCAGCTTGAAAGACCAGTAGATGTTGCATAACACCACAAAGGAAAAGAAAAAATATTAAGATAGCTGGGGTTTGGAATCCAAGGTGCTGCTCCCCATCAATAAAGTAGCACCATTTGCACTTAGTTTTCTCCTTTTTGCCCCGTGTGGGGTGAGTGACAATGTTCTACCAGCACAGATTTATAAATAAAGGAATAAGAAGAATTTCATTCGGTGAAGAGCTAACTGTCTGAAACCAAAAGATTACTTCAGATAGATACAGCTCTCTGGTTCAAGCAGTATGTTTATTTATAAATGTGCACTAAGTTTCCATAAAAATTCATTAATGGGAGCTACACAATCAAGAAAATAAGGTTAGAGCAGGGCAAATATTTGCAGGGATCAATTTATCCAGCATTGTTAGCTACTTCTGTGCAAGCAGACTCCCTTTTTAAAGACAGACTGACCCACTTCATGTTATAACAGCATTTTAGTTTTCTGAGATGTCATGCACGAGTTGCTGTGTTACCACATGTACTGCTTTTTTGCACATGAGGTGCAACTGGTTAGATAATTTGTTTTCTGGATCTATATGACATTTGTGCATGATCATTCCCACAAACAAGAAATAAAATGGGACCAAAAAAATCATCCAAGGAAAGAAGTGATCCTCATGCAAGTACATACTCACAAACACATCTCTGAATAAAGCACATACTTGTGCATCAAAAAGCTGGATGTACCTTAGAGTAAGGTAATCATCTTCCTCTTTCATGCCCATGTCAGAGGAAAACACTGTTCTGCAGTCACAGCCAAACACCACAGATGCTTTAGAGCTGCAGTGACTGACTGCAAGACCATGTGTGGGTAGCACGCAAACCACACCCCATGATGTTTACAAGCAGCCCCCAAAACTTATACAGTAGTCAGGAAGGTAATATTGCCCTGAAACCAGCCTTTACCACATTAGACAGGCAGCAAGAGGAAGGAGTTTTGAGAACGAGGCTTCAAATAGCTCAATCTCCTGAAATCCCTTAAATGCCCAATTAAAATATTTCCATCACCTTCAAATTCCCATTCCCTTCTAAAAAGTTAACAAACCCAAACAAACGGAGACCAAGGCTACACTGGCATCATGGATTCAATTGGAAAATAAGTACTTTTAATTAAGAGGAAATTGCTTTCAGACAAAATGAAGGCAAAATGACAAAAGGAAAGGAGGAGAAAGATGAGGAATAAGGAAAGATGCCCTAATAGCTCTCTTGTATTGAAAACATATATTCTCACAAAAGGATTTCCTGCTTTTCAAGAAAGAGCTCTTATGATTCATTTAATTAGTAACAAAGCATGAATATGACTACAACATTTTTACTTCACTATTTCCCTGGCATAATTACAAACCCACCAGGTTTCCTGACCTTAGCAAGAAGGATATTGAAAGGATGGGAAAAAAGATTTGGTATTTTATTGCTTTCACTCTAGTACATTATAGTAAATTACAGCCAGGTACTATTTGTGAAAACTTCACAGCAGAAACCGAGAATACCTGTTGATGTCTGTTTCTTTTTACCCATGAAATAATACCTATGTAGGATGTTGCTACAAATTCCAATTGTAGTGTTTGTCCTTTGGCATCCCATCACACCACTTACAGGTCTGCTCTTAAGCTCCTGACGCTTCTGTGCTAACCTCCAACAATGCTGCTAACCCTACACATCTAATGTTTACTGTGCTATTCATGACTTTTAAAGAAATGATTGACTTTGGGGAATCAGGACAGCAAACAAAAGTCTATTTTCACCTCTAGAGAAAATAAAAAAAGTCCAATAAAAAGCATTTGGGTTCCGCATTAGCTGTTCAATATATAAGATAGCAAACTGCATCCACTCATCTTGTAACTCATCAGTTTTTGTGGGCTACTGCCCTTTGTAGAGGCTCATGGCTGGTCTACAAAGTGTATTTCATCCCTGAGGGTGTGAGCTACTCCTGACCTTTCACAGCTGACATGAGAGAGCAGAGTTGTCTCTCCTTAGTCATACACAAGTTCTCCTATAGAAACATACACATATATTATACTTTTCTCAGCATGAAAACATTCCTAAATAATTTTTTTCTTACTCTAGTAAGTAAGCATTCCATATTTTTCTAGCAAAACCTTGATCACCAAAATTTTATAGAGACAGAGCTCTCCTGTGGCAGTGGATGAGACATGCCATACTTCTGTATCCTTCAATACAGCCTTTTGTGCTGTAAACCAGACTAGGACCATTTCTGCATCTATGTCAACAGAAACATACAGTATCCATAAATGCTCTGTCCCAGCCTTTAGCCTATTGAGAGTGGCTGTTACAGAATGGGAAAACCACTCCAAGTAACCCAAAACACCCTTCCAGAGGGCTTCACTGCCAAGTCTGGAAAACAGAAAAATACCATTCAACGATATTAAAAAAGAAACAGTTGAAGTTTCTTTTGCTTCTGGTTTGAGTCATACCAGACTCTGCTCTAGAGTAGCAGGACACTACTACTGAGAGAGAGGTTCATTCATTGCTATTCAAAAGCCACCAAGGAATACCCTTTTTTTCTGGCCTTTATAAACATACAACAGGAAGGGAAAGATATTAGCGTGGGGAACCTGGTTACCAGCAGGAGAGAAACAAACTTACTCTGCTATTTCCTTTACCTTTATTCCAGAGGTAGCACAGCAGTTCCAACACTGCTCTTGAAATTCCCTGTCTTGGTGTTCCCCTGATATCCTGTGGCCAACAAAGAGGGTAGGATTTAGGGGTGGGTAAGAACCACCCTCATTAAATGCAAAGCCAGCAGTTAGAGATAATAAGGCACCAAACAGCAGAAATTAGCAATAATAGCCAGCACCTTGTTTCTACCCTTGATATTTTCTTCAGCTACAACCACCTCCTGTGGAGAGAATTGAGAACAAGCAGCTGAGGGGCTGGGATTGAGGATTTAACCGTAAGGCCAGTCAAGCAAACACTAAGTCTTATGGTCCTCTTCCCTCAGGTTTGTAGAAAGCAACCAAATGATCTATTCATCGATAAATCGGACATAGATGTGGGAAGACCCCTGGCAGCCAGAAACCCTGCTTGCTTTTGCAGAGATTTCAGGGACACCACACAGCCCCCTTAAAATCTAACTTTTGTTCCAGCTGGTTCCTTAAGGCCAGGTTCTCAGCACACATAAATCATTCCAAGCTCCAGTGAATTCCTTGTAAAACCACCATCAACAGAAAAATTGGCCTCCTTTACCTCTCCTTGCAATCCAAAGTGTTTGTTTCCTTTTCATCCAGTTCTGCTGCTGAATGCTAATGAGACAAGAGGTGATTCATTCCAAATCAACCACCTCAAGAATAATTAGCATGAGCATCTAACCTTCACTCCTGCTTATTCAGGCACTACACACCCTCTGCTATCCACAGATACTGGGATACTGTGTGGAGTATTTCAGCTGTATCCCAGCTGTAATTATTTTCTCAAGTATTCAAGGCATTTTGAAGAATCACAACCACCCCTTAGTGTTCTGATGGAAATGAAGTTGTTATTTTTCTATGTAATTATTTCATCATATTTATTACTTAAACCATCTCTAAGAACAAAAGCTACACAGCAAAAGCAAAGCTTCGTTTCACCAGGTGCTCTCCTGACAGTTTGAGGAAAGCTATTTAGGAAAAAAAAAAAGACAGAAAAAAACCCTTTTCTTTTAACATCACTGCTCTGTCAACCACAAAGGCTGCCTGACATCCTTGATAGCTCTATTTATGATGTTATATTATCCTGCAACTGTGAGGAGTGCTGTTTCTAGTAACCAGGCTTAGGTCTAAATAGAGCTGTGAGACAAACTCTCCCTTTCCAGCTGTGTAACCTCCTGAAGAGGGAACAAAAAGGGCATCAGAAACTACTGAATGGTTGCAAAGATGGAAAGAGTTAGTGTCCCACTTGGTCCCCCACCTGGGGCCCAGTGTGTCTCAGGGAGCCCCAGACTGAGGAGATTCCCTGGTGGGGAAACAGCAAATGTATCATCCAGCTGTGAACAGCTGCAACACACCACATAAAGAAAGCCATTTCAGCAGCTTGGATCCTTTCTTTTATATTACTTCAAGTAGAGGAGGTCTTGCACATCCATGATGGATTGTGGCCTCTTGGAATTTTAAGACAGAAAAAGCAAGGCAGTAGATTCCAGAACAAAAGAATCAGAGCCTGTAAAACCCCAGGTGGCCAGCTAGCTGCAGTTACCAGATTTGCTCTCTCTTCTAGGCTTTCCCCCCCACCTCACACCCCTATCAAATCACAAAATCATGCACAGAAACTTTAGAAGGAGCTTCAGATTTTCTCAGGGCCCACATTCACACATGTTTCTGAACTTCTCAAATAATACAGATATGGCTGGATGGAGTTCCACCCTACAAACAATACAGTAATATTTGGTGCTTATAAAGGATGTCATAAAGAAAATATTTACGAACAACATCACAACCATTATCACTATTTTACAAAAGTATGAATGAGCTAAGGGACTTCCTCAAAGCAGGGGGAGCTGGAAACAGATATTCCATGTTCCTGCTTGATCATATTGCAAAATGAATCCCAGCAGAGAAGTTTTTGCTAGTCTCTAGGGTATAAGAAGTTCTGTTAGGAAATCAGCTGGATAAACAGAGCAAGTGAAAAGGACTACAATTTTAAATTCTCTAACTTTAAGGACGGTGAACTGGTTTTTTGGCCACATTCTTTAACAGTTTTAAATCAATTTGCTAGCGTTTTTAGCCCAACTTCTTGATAGAAAATACACAGAATAGAACTGATGTGACTGTGCTCTCTCTTCCCTCAAATATTCTTTGAGTTTGGCAGTTAATTTAAACCAAATATAGAAAAGGTAACTACATGCCCATAGATCTTAGGACTGTCCCAGATAGGGCAGAGCTGGAACCAGATTAGTCCTGCCACTCAAAGACCCTGACAGATATGGCAGCAGACGGGACTTACAGAAGAAAGCAAACAAAACCATTTAAAAATCTATTTTTGATGTTCATTTATTAATTTATCTTCAATTTCCTGTATGCATGAATTTACATTTCAGAGTACTGGACCATTTGAACACTGAAGCCCGTCTGAAAGCACAGCAGGTTCTCAGGTCAGAGCTATGTTTCCCAAGCACATGGAAATCCACGTAGATTTGTAGCAGTAAAAACAACAGATTTTAACAGCTATTAACTGGGTTTCTGTATTCTGATATTATTAAACAACAAATTAAAATAATTAATGTATCAATCAGAAATTTCCAAATAAATGAACTTTTCAAATTTTTACCGTTTGGTAGTTATAAGACCAAATGCCAAATTTTCACAATTTTTATTCCATTACTTTCAGAACTCCAGTGACTAAGCCTCCAGTGTATTATAAACACTTGGTCTTAATTTGACCAAGAATTTCCAAAATTATCCCAGAAACCCAGCTGTGTCCTGGTCTGTACCACAAGCAGTGTGGCCAGCAGGGCAAGGGAGAAGATTCTCCCTCTGTTCTCCCCTTGTGAGAGCCCACCTGCAGGGCTGCATCCCAACAAATGAAGGACCACCAATCTGGTGGAACAGATTCAGAGGAGGCCAGAGATGAACCAGAGAGCAGGAGCACCTCAGCAATGGACAAAGGCTGAGAGAGATGGCTTTTTTCAGCCTTAGAGCAGCTTCCAGTACACAAAGGTTTCTACAGGAGGGAAGGAGGGAATTCAGACAAGGGCATGTAGTGACAGGACAAGAAAGAATGGATCCACACTGACAGAGAATAAGTTCAGGTTACATATAAGGAAGAATCCTTCCCTGTGAGGGTGGGCAGGCCCTCACACAGATTGCCTGAGAAGCTGTGGCTGCCCCATCCCTGGAAGTGTCCAAGACCAGGCTGGATGGGGCTTGGAGCAACCTGGGACAGTGGAAGATGACACTGCACGTGAAAAGGGTTGGAACAAGATAATTGTTAACATCTCTTCCAACCCAAACCATTTTACAATTCCATTATTTCTGTGGAAATCTTGTGAAGCAGTAAATTTTTCAGTTTCAACAGCCAAAGACACTCAGTCTAATACCATCATCTGAGGCTGAGGTTGTGTGCTCTGGTCTATTTTGCAATACTGATACAGGTAAGCTATTTGCTGTTTAGACAGTTGAGATCTCTCCGCAGTTCTGATATCAAGGTGAGAAGTGGAATACAGATGCAATAGTGTGTTCAGACACTGAGAGGTAAAAATATGGTTTGTAGAAAGCATATTTTTTGCTGGTTCCTTCTTCTGGAGTGAAGTCACAGACATTCTCTTTGTCTGGTGACTACTATTCCAGAGGAAGTGCCAGAAAATGAGTTGTTCAGTGACATCTCAGCTATGCCAGACAAATGGCTTGAAAATTCACTCGAGTAATTGATCATTTTTTGACAAAGGAATGAACTGTATTACATAATGGGCTAGATTCTGCTCCCTCTTTCTTTGGATTAACACCAGTGTTGCTGAGATAAAAATATGACCTCAAGGGCCATTTCCATCTCTCCTTCTCATGATGCATTTTCTTGCAATAGGGCCATAAGGTTAAGAAGACAGTGACATATCTGAAAGAGGAGCTCCTAGAGACAATGAAGTTCTTATTCAAACACATGGGTCTTCACTAAAAACAGACAAGGAGAAATTACTGTCAAGCTATTTGCTTTATAATGTGTTCCATTGTCTCTCAGAAATAAAGACTCTACTTTCCCACACTTGGATGTGCAATTTAGCCATTATCATATTGTACTTGTTGGAATGTCAATTTAAGAACCTAAACTTATTTTTAAATTTTATTTTCTTTTAGTCACAGAGAAATAAAAATTCTCTCTCTTGTTCAGTTTCTCTTTCCCTTTTATTTCCGATTGTTCAATTTCACCACAACTCCATTTTTTTGTCTCAGTCCCTAGAAATTCGTTGTTCCTGAAGATTATCTTGTCCTGCCATCTAGCGAGCCCTGTGCAGGATAACAAGCTCCTCACTGACCCTGGAGACAGCTGAAGAGCTAAAAAACAGAGTGGAGGGCTTGAAAATCCTTCTCTCCTATATGCATTTGCTCTTTCACAAAACCTACGGATAAAAGGCTCCATCGTGTTGTAGGTTAATCTATCTATCTTTTTCCTAAACAGCTAAACCTATTATTGTAATTTACTGTTTAAGAGGTTTAACAGGTTCAATCTCATGATAGGCAGCAATTTAAGTGTTACCCACCAATGTCTTATAGGAGATGTGTTTTGATGTGGGCACGAGTGTCTCCTTTCATTAGAAATGTTCCTGGAATGGGGGCTTAAGGAGAAAGATTCTGCGGTGCCAAGGTAATGAAACTTCCAGGACGATGTTATGGTAGGTACCAGGCTGCATTGATATTAACAAGAAAAGCTTTTGCTGTTTGAGGATAAAAAAATATTTCCTGCAACCCACTGAATTTCCCTTTGGTTAATAATGCAGGTTTCAGTCTCATTTGGACTGGTGACCACTGGTTTTACTGTGTTAGATGACTGTGCTATGCACACAACCCACTAATAAGTATTTCTTAATACACTTACTGTCAGATCCAAAGCCCATTGCAGTCAAGGAAAAGATTTTCAATGACTTCAAACTGGCTTTAGTCCAAGTCCTTATTCACTAAAGAATTCTTAATTGAAAATTAAAAAATGCAAGTAAAAAAAAAAAAACAATCAGGCCTGAAAAGAGGAGAGCATTTTTCAACCCAAGTGCTACTCAGGTATGTGTTAGGATTAGATTGGAATTAAAACCCTATGAATAAGATGATCACTCACAGGAAGCAGGGTCAGCACACAGCTTAAATACTAACAGGGTTAAATATCCTTACTACCCTGCTACTATTGCAGAAACCTTCTTTAAACAAACTAACTATCTAAGAAAATATCACAGGGGAAAAAACAAGAAACAAACAAAAAAACTATAGCAGAAAGATCTCCTATTTTCTACCTCCTAGAACTGAATTAACTTACATAGAATGTGCATGGCCTTGGTCAAGATTAGCAACTTCATTTTTCTGTTTGTGTGGAACTTTCAGAAACATATCAGGCAATGTTTGAATGCACATAACCCCGACAAAAAAAAAAAAAAAAAAAAGGAGGAAAAAAGAAAAAGTAAACACCAAGCTCATCACTTCAATCTTTCATTATCACTATTTGTTTGGATGATAGGTGGAAAACAAACAACACTCTCAAATCAAAAGATCTGGTCATTTCAGAGTTGCATTGCCAACTTAGCATAATGCCTTTGGGGTATGCCATAAAAAATTTGTTCACTTGCAAGTATTTTCTGCCTTGAAAAAGGTTTTATAAGCAAAATCAGATTTTCACTTGCTGCAAATGGCATAAAGGTTTTTATCTACATGGATATATATTTTCCTGAGTCCTAAGAGGCATGATGTAAAAATGTATACTTGAAACATACTGCTAAGCTACTTCTATAAATGTAATTTCCTTAAAGTGTCTGCCACAGTTCAGTGCAAAAACATAAACCAGAAGTAAACACCCATTTACACAGCAGAAAAGTGTCTTACATTACACCTATTGCAAGCCATTCAGAAAAGCAAGTTTAATCTCAAATCACCTTCCATGTAATCATGCTCTTTGTAATAATGCAACATACAACCAGGAGTAAAAATTACTTTGTGGAAATGACAGCTACAGCCCGTAATAAATGGGGCTCTTTTCTTTCTTCAGCTTGAGTTTATGAATTTCAACACCATATTCTTTCATAATGACATCCAAGGCAGACCCCACTGAAAATTTTCCTGCATCAAAGACCGCTAGTTCATTCAAAGCCCAAACGATGTTCTAAAAAACCTGAGCTTCCTATGATCATACTCTAGGTATACTTGTCTTCCTGTCTCTCCACTAGTAAGTGCTGAACTTGTTTAGTTTACAATTTGACAAAAAGGTTGGAATCCAAATGATGTTAGTATCTTCAAATTACACCAAACCCAGCTGGAATGAGGGGAGGGAGAGGTTTAGTTTTCTGAAGAGAACAAGACTGCAAAAGCAATCTTAGTTTGCTATTAGATACATCTACTCCACCCCATGCAGGGTACAATCCTTCCACGCTGGTCATAAATCTCAAGAAAATCAACTCTCATCAGCTCAGCTGTTGACATGAACTGTTCTGCCTGCACTCTTGCTTGTTGTGTTAACAACTCTTTCACACTTTGGGCATGCCAGCTTATTCCATGGCAACACTTGGGGTGCAGCTGCCTGAAACCCACACTCAGGCAGCCTGCAGGCTCAGCACCTGGGAGGCTGTGTGCAAACCCCCGCCAGCATCTCAATCAAACGCTAACTACTGCTATTACTACTGCTACTACTTCAGGAGCAATTACTTGTAGTAGATTGCACATCTATCCACAGAAAATCCCTGAGCCCCATCAGCCAACAGCTGTGCCTTAAGACACTACATGTGACTCTGGGGAGTAGATGGAGCACAGTGGGAACAGATGGAGGCAGGATCTTTCCAGAAACAAATTTCTGCTTGCTCCAAGTGCAGAGTATTAAACACAGAACTTTGTAGCAAAACTAAGGCAAGACTTTCCTGAACTTATAAAACTCAAGCATTTTCCCTCTAAGTTTATTAACTGCCACAGAGTTTGGACATAGGTGTTAAATAGACCATCTCAAACACAGGTATATACAGATAGTGCTCTGTCTATCAAGATTAATTTTAAATGTGGTATTGCATCATTTAATTAATAATTTTAGCATTCAGGTATTTATTAATGAACTGAGGATTTGCTTTGTTTCCATGAATTTGCTGAAGAATCTCAGATCTAGTAAGTGATATGCATATTTTCAAGATGTTTAATTTCTGGGATTTAGCCATTTATTTCTTCAAGTTTAAGCAATTCAAGGGTAATCCCAGTTTTACTGAATTCACTGAGGAAACATTCTCACACCTCAAACTATCAAATAAACAAAAAAAGTGTCTTGACAGGAAAAATAAATCTAGCTGGAAAAGATTTTGCATATAGGCAAATTTTCAAGTCTATTTTATATATAGGAAATCAATATATGTGAAAAAGTTTATTTTGGAAAAGAATTCTCTCATCAGGTAGAAATAAATATGTATTCATTTTACCACTCTCACTTTCTTGCAGAGGGCAAGAGAGAAACACTTGTCTCCTGTCTTCTTCAAAGTTTAACATCACATAGTGTCAGGACCATGCCAAGGTGAAATTTGGCTTAAACAGTGCAACAATCAATCATTTTCACAAAATCACATTACATTTTCTCTGTTTTTGCTCTATTTCCGTATTCATATCAAGAAGTCAAAATATACAGAGGCTATGCTTAAGGGCACTGTCACAAATTACTTAAGTTCTGTTGCAGACAAATTTTTATTGATTTTATACTTCCTTTTATCTATATATATATGCACACTTAGATATATTCTTTCAAATAAGCTAGAAAATATTCAGTAATTCTGTGGTTGAGACCAGAATAGTATGATTACATAGGTTTAAAAATGCTATTGCAACTTCTGAGTTTGTTTTCTACCATTGTCAATATCATTAACAACAGCAGGAGACCTTCTGAAACTCCCTGGTTCACACTCACACCTTGATCCCTGTCTGCTGACAAGTGGCACAGAGCACACAGAACTTAGCCAGGGATTCTTGCAGGTTGAGTCCTATGAGAAGCATCCCAGATGGATTTCGGGACAACATGACAGAAATCAAAGCTTGTACAGAGGTATCAGAAATTACTGTGTCTTGGCATACCTGGTGAATAAAGAAAAATCTGTGCAAACCACAATATTTCTAGGAGAGGAGAACAGGAAGAATAAAACCATCTGAATTTTAACCAAGCACAATTTATGCATTCCATTTCTTCCCACACTCAGAACACAAGACTAGTCAGAGCTGATACCAGAAAGCAAAGAAGGAATCTTCTTCCTTACAAGCCCTGTAGCAGGAGGGCACAGCTGCAGTCCTGGTGTCCTTCTAACAGAGGTGCCAGAAATCCTGCCCTGAGCCAGCTGCACCAGCACTGAGTGCAGCTCTGATCTTCAGATGAGCACCAGACTTATGGTGAACAACATTTTATCCTGGGGATTCCATTGTGATTTCACAATCTGCCCCAAATATGAGGGGACGCTTCTAAAAGATGTTTGGATGTTTTGCTATCACATTGTTCAGATAAAAGAGCTCCATTGTGCAGGGCTGGAGCTGCCGTGGGTATTAAAATTTTCTGAAAATGCTGTTCTAATAATTCCAACTTGCTGGTACCAGGAACTTTTGCCTTGTAGAGATCAAGGCACTGCTGACTGATGATACCATGTCTTTTAAGACAACCCACTTCACTGAGTGCAGAATCAAGCCTTCACTGCCCAGGCAGTCCCAGTCCTAGACTTCAGATACCAGATATTCTCTACCTTGCCTCTGGCAAATTTTTGAAGCTTTTTTTTGCCAAAAAAACCCTCAAAACAAAACAAAATCAACAATGAAAAAAAGTCACAACATAAAAAACCCTGTGTATTTCAATCCAGTAAGTGGCTGAAAAACCCTGCATTGCCTGACAAAGGCATAAGACAGATGCATCCCCAAAGCAGAGAGCTGCTGACACAGCACATGAAGTCATTGCTGCCTGAAGAGATCCTGGCCAGACTCTCACTGAGAAGCTGAGAGAGCTCCAGTTTCATTCTGATTGCTCATAGCAAGAATGTAAATCATAGCGGCTCAAGAAAGGTAAGTGAAGTCACCTGCATATCAGACCAACTGACACACACTCAACACTTGCTCTCCTGTCCTCACCCAGGACTGTGAAACACTCCACAATATCATGCTCTCAGGCTATCTCCTGGCCATACTTCCTCCAAGGCAGGCAATTTGGCATCACAGTGTGGACTTTACCTGGGAACTGGAACTTAAATAAGACAAAACCATACTGTACGTCCAATGAAGTATCATGATGGATTTGAGCCTGTAGCTCCACTAGGATTACATTAGGTCCGTGTGTTTGCAGGTGTTTCAATGCATAATCAACGCAAGGAAAGGAGTGCAATGAATTGTAAAACAATTTTTTACAGGTCAACGTATTGATACTTCAAATGAGGGGCTTCCACGTAGCGGCAGATTTCACCCAACCAGCTGCACATATCAGGAAACAAACATGGAGCACTTACCCTTCCCATTCCACCAACACACCACAGCTTCTGCGCCTTTACACTGCATTCGTGGAAACACAGTCCAAATCCTGAGCAGCCTGTAATAGATTCCTAACTTCACTGCCTAGAAGCTGGACAGCAGCACAAGGGAAGTGATTCTCTTTTTCGCTGCCCTCATGAGACTTCACCCTGCAGTGTCCAGTTCTGGGGTCCTCAGCACAGGAAAAACATGGACCTGTTAGAGCAGGTCCAGAGGAGGCCACGAAGGTGATCAGAGGGCTGGGGCACATCTCCTGTGAGAGAGAACAGGCTGAGAGAGCTGGGGCTGCTCAGCCTGCAAAGGAGAAGGCTCTGGGTAGACCTTGCAGATTTCAGGGGGCTTATAAGAAAGATGAGAGAACAATTTTTAGCAAGGTCTGTTGCAAGAGGACAAAGGTTTTAAACTAAAAGAGGAGGATTCAGACTCAGCATGAGAGTTTTTTTACAATGAGGATGGAACACTGGAACAACAGAGAGGTGCCAGATGCCCCATTCTGGAGAGATTCAAGGCCAGGCTGAATGAAGCTCTGAGCCATCTGACCTGGCCGAAGAGGTCTCTGCTCATTGCAGGATCATTGGACTAAACAGCCTTTAAAGAACCCTTCCAACCCAAACCATTCTACGATTCTAGTTTAGGATTCTATTAGGCTTTTCCTGTTCCATGTGGGCTTGATTATTCTTTAACACACAATCTACAATACTAGTTTGAATGCTGGCAAGCAGGCACAAAAATGCTCCTTGGGGAGAGACAGAGAAGGTCTAAGAGCGGGCAGAAGGGAACAGCAGGAGTGTATTTACAATGTTCACTTACTCAGAACATGCCCTAACAGATGACTGTGCTGAAGCCAGATGTTTCTTGAAAACGAAACAAAGATCTTCATCAGACTGGCCTTACATGTAATTGCCACATAGATTTTCACATTTCTTTCCTTTCATTTTTTCTCAAAAGTAAAGCTTAACAAGTGGGCAAACCCCCTTTGACTTCACAACAAAATCCATCAGAACTTGAAGTGGGGAACCAGACTAGTGTACACTACAAAGGAACAAAATAGCAGAGTCTTCCACTAAAATGCACACTACAATGTCTCTGCTGGCCCCTAAAGCACTGAGATGACTTCCCAAACCATGTCCATGTTCAAATCTGTTTTCAAAAATGTGAGCTTGCAACTAATACTTCAGAAAGATGCCTCCTAAAGCCACAGACATGAGCTCTGAGTTAGCAGTTTGATCAGCAACTTGCAAGAACAATAAGGAGAGAGAGAACCCTGCACAGCCATGACACTCCATGCTGGGAAATTGATGACATTTAGGCTGAACCAAACAGCTGGCAGCTTCTCTGCTAAACAGTTGGGCTGCAGGAAAAACAATCAAAACCAGAGTCCCAAAAGAAAATAGAACTCTGCAAGTTCTGCAGAGAATACAACATTATAATTTTAATAGTGCTGTTGAGGAAAGAAGATGAGAGATGTTAAAAGGTACAAAATATAGTATTTCTCATGTTTGGTGCAGGGCAACACCTGTTCAAACAGGACACTATTGGTAAGGTTTTTACAAAGACAGGGACATCAGGCCCTTCTGAGCTCATCAGTTGCAAGCCACCCTGCATACAGTGCATTCTCCACTGGTATCTTGAGCTTTGTTTTGTTTGAAATTCTTACGTTACCACATTATCTATAGCCTTAGACAGCTTCTTGGCCCAGACTCTGAGACTTTTGGAGGGTCAGGGCAGAGCAGTAGAGCTCTCTATGATTTCATGACAGACCACAATAAACACTGCATGGCTCCCTGCTGGTTCTGTTTACACACTCTTTTAAAAATGCATAACAGCTCCCCTCTGCTCTGCTGCTGAAGGTGTGGCTGTGTCATCCCACAGAGGCCAGGAATCCCAGCTGGGACCTCTGAAGTGCTCTTTCTCATGCTGGCAGAGACTGTCACAACTTGAATTGCAGCAGTATGATACAGGATTACAAAATATATGTTTTGTGGATGACTGTTCTAATATAATTCCAAATTAAAAACAGGGTGAAAGCCTGGATCCACTGAGAATACTAAAGGTTTTTGTCAGACTCTGAGAAGGGCTAGGCTTTCACAGACAGCATTACTTTAATTCACCACTGCAAAAGGATATCTATTCTATAGGTAATCAATACTATGGAAGATTTAAGACAGCAATAGATTTGAAAATGCAGTATAGCAATGTCTCATGTTCTCCCTGGTCTGAAAACCTGTTCCTGGGTTGGTTACTGGCACAGTCATACCCTTTAGGCTAGGACTGGGCTCCTCACAGAATGGCTTTGGGCACACAACTCAGAACAGCTCATGGCAGCAGAAATGGCCCCTCACCTGAAATGAAAACAAAATGCCAGAACACTGTGACAGAAAAACACTCCTGCAGCATGGATGAGAAAGTGTAGCCAATGTCATTCAGAGTCATTCAGATGAGCACCAGGAAGAAGAAATAAGGGAATGCTCAGGAGCTGTGCTGCTGTAGTAACTCTGCTGTGAGGAACCTGGCAGGAAACAGCTGGCTCCCTGCCCCTCTGCTCTGCTGATGGAGGGGCAGTTCTGCTGACAGCCACTCCCAAAGGATGGTGGGTGTCCATTGTCCCCCATCCTACACAGCCAGCAAGGCTTTCCACCAAGGCCACTTGTAGCACTGGGTTGTGCTGATCTGGACAATTGTCCAGCAGGGAGCAGAGTGAGGAGGATCAAACAACATGGAGAGAGAAGAATCAGGGCAAACATTAATGAAAATTAGCTGTGGAAAGAGAGCTGCAGCCAGACAAAACTAGCTGAAAGGCTGAAAAAGCCCAGGGAGGCTTGTCTCTGCCAGAAAGGGCTCTGGGCCAGAGCACCCTGGAACACACCACACTGTGCCAGGGCAGTGGAACCACCTAAGGACAAGATATTTCAGTTGTAACACTAAACAACCTTCCACTTTCCATAAAAGGTTTATCTGATGGCTCATAGATACAGACTGCAGCTCAGTTAATATCACACAGGTTTGCAGTTCTAGCACTGCCACAGCGATTAAAGGCAGAGCTAATCAAAACATGGGGGGAAAAAAAAAAAAAAGAAAAAAGAAATCATTCTTGTGGCAGGTTTTGATTCTTTACATTTTTGTGAAGTTCACTTGTAACCAGAAAAAGGAAAAAAACGCATTTCAACATGAAAACTTGGCCGCTTGATTCAGAAAACATGAGGATGTAGCACACATGTCTTACTGCAAGAATGAAATCAGAAAGACAACAAAATTCAATGCCACCTGGACTGACAGTAATTTCTATGGAAGATCAGACCTTAAGAATCTGCTAATAGTGACTGGAGAGGGAGAGAAATCAATGCAACTGGGATGCTATTTCAAGAATACTCATCTAGAGATCCCCAAAGTGATGGGAGCCCATTCTGATGCATCAATGTACTAACAAATACAAGCCCCAGGTGGAAGGGTCCCAGTTCAGGTTGGCTGGAGCAGGGCAGTGGGGGGGAAAAAAATTAAAGCCTGAAGTAATGGCAAGAAAATGGGATTTGCTCAAGGTTGTAGGACTAAGCAAAATTCCTATTCTGTTTTCCACACACATGCTTGCAGGAAGCTAATTGAATATACCTAGAATCAACTCCTGGTGAAAACAAATACATTATTAAAAATGATACTTTTTCACCTTTGAGCCTTCAAAGAGATAAAATCAGACAACATGTTAAGTATTCTCAGATATTGTTATATTACCTCTCTGTCCTTTGAAACAACATACTAAAATATTTCACAATTTTTCATGTCCTGCACGGTGTTCAAATTCTAACAGCTTTCTCTGAGAGGCCATATTAATGACTGAGGAGCATGGAAGACTTACTACTTATCGCCTTTCTTTATGTTCTAAGAATTAATTGGGTGACTGTGTCTTGGCCATTTGCAAATGTTCCTTTTCTGATTTATGCTATTTGCCTCTCCCTTTTCAGGAGATCTTTTGAATATGGGATCTCATCAACTTTGTGTGTTCAAAGCTGTAATTCTAATTAAAATTTCATAAAGGTAGATGTTAACTTTTACACTAGCTATAAACTAGAACATGAGAAAAAACACATTAAAAAAAAATGAAACTATAAAAAGAAAGAGCACCTCAAGCATTTCTGAAGGATGTTCCCACACTGCTTGTCTTCATTTGACACCTTTCTTCATCCAGTAAGAACAACTGCTTATTCCAATCAGCTCTCCTTCATGCAGTTCTATGGAACACTGCTACCCAGCACTAGATGTCTCTTCCATTTCATCTGTTTTTTTTTTTTCTACACACTTGGAGCTGATTTCTGTTCTTTGCTTTTGACTTTTTTTTTTATTTGAGGGGGGGGGTTGTGCTGACAGCTCAGAATTCAGAGCAGAGCCATTCCTGGGTGGTAAAGTGGAACTCAGACTTCAAAGGAAGAATCACCAAAAGATTACAACCTGGTCAAGCAGTGGAGCTATCAGAAATCTTGTGTAAACTTGGAAAATGCTTTAAGGCTACACACAGCTCGTGTTTAAAAACAAACAAACAAATAACCAAACAGCATTTTCTTCAAAAGAGAATAAAAGGTAAAAAACATAGGAGGGGTTTTCTTAGCCACTGGATCTCCTGAAGCAATACTGTCATCTGCACGTCTGGTAACTTCACTAAAGAAAATTAATCAGTCTTTAGCTTTGAGACTTGTTTGTTTTGTTATGGGGTTATTAGTTTGGTTTGGGGTAGGGTTTTTTCATTAGCAGAAATGATGTCAATACTGACAGTTAGGGCCTCCAACCACTTTCTGCACTTCATTTTCACGTCAATTTCTGAACCTCATTGAGGGCTAAAATATTTTCTGCTCTTGTTCTGACACATTTGCTTTGTTTAAAGTACACAGATTTGAGTTCATTGCTTACTGCATCATTAAGATACTCCTCCTTGGAGGCTGGCAGACAACACGGACTTGGCTTTTGCACTCCTCTCACCCAGTGGCTCATATTTAAGACCTGTGAATCTTGCCAGTTTATCCCCAAAGCTTAAAAAAGATGGTAGAAAAGAAACTCATCTATGGAAGAGTCTTATTTGTCAGAGCTTATTTAAAGCACAGTAGTTACATACATCACCCTCAAGTCTCACTCTGGAATAAAAGTATATTTTTCAGCTCGTTTGTTTCTAACAAGATATTCACATCAACATATGATGTTACTTTTATATAAAAAGCAGAAATTGCCTTCAGAAACATTCCTTTTTTTGGATATTTCCACCAAATGTGGACTTCTTCACAGAAGTATCACAAAAGAATTCCATTAAATATTGTCTACAGATGTATCAGAAACTCCCAAAAATGCTGTATGAATGGCCCATAGATCCACTGCATGAATCAGAGATGGAATTTGTCTGAAAGGCCCAATTTTTACTCTTACAGTCCAGTCTCACAGTGCTACCCCAACATACTTTTGTCTGTCAGAATCAAGTTCAATGTGGCTGGTACCTGTTAAGCATCTGTAAAACACAGTGAAGAAACAACTAGATGAACCAACTGGTCTATGAGTAATTTCCAGTTTACCTGATGGCACTGCTCATAGTATGACACTTAGCCAGAGCAACCTGAGGCACACAGAGAAGCCTTCACTAACCAACCACCCCCTTGCTCTTGTGTCAGCCCAGCTGCTTAAAGACATGAGAATGGAGTCATAAAGAAAGGAAAAAAAACCACACACACACAAAAAAAAAAAAAAAAAAACAAAAACACCATCATTAAAAAAGGCTGGAAAAGCCTTGAAAGGAAATGATGAAACATCAACATCCTTCATTTCTTTGATTATTGTATCTCACTTGAAAGCAAGTCTGTATGGAGCCCACCTCCTCAGCACACAAGGATCAGCAGGCCTGAAGTTAAAAAGGGAAAAATTGATTCTATTGCATACTAGGATAGCACTTCCACTTAGGATTATAGCAAGTCATCTGCTCTCTAGATGACTGTGTATATCCTGTTGTGTTGAAAACTTCAATCAGAATACTTGAATTTTTTAATAACATTTGCATTTATTTTTAGCAATGTTTCCTCTTCTTTTGTGCATTTCTCTGGGCCCCATGCAAAGTGTTACCAGGCATGATATATCTTTGAGATTTGTGCTTAGATATGACCAGCCACCTTTGTCATGGCCAAGGGACTGCAGAAAGGCCACTTTGGGAACTGGGGTGCATTAGACAGACTTGTAACATCTGCAGTCACCAACTTCCAGGTCAGCCCCCAGCAGACAGTGTCGAGTCAGCAGGGAGCAGAGCCAGGATAACCAGTCCATGCTCCCCACAGAAATCCCCAGGTACCTCTAATTCCTATGGTACTAAACCTGGATTTTCAAGCCCTTTCCTCCCCAGCAGAATAGAAAAGAAATAAAATATTCTTGTCCAGTAACCTGCCCATTTTCAGGAGAGGTGAGAACAGCCCAACTTCCATGGTCAATATTTGAGTACAGCCAAGCACTCGGCAGGAACCAGCTACAGAATCCTGAAAACTCTGTCAAATGGGAGCAACAGAGAGAAGCAAGGAAATAGAAGCTTTTAAACATCTGCTTTTCCCAAGGACCACAGAGGTTTGTAGCAAGGCAGATCTATCAGTCCTCTTGAACCCCACAGGCAGGTTACAACTCAAACAATTATCAATCTTGACTAAAACCCACTTGTGTTTAAAGGCTAGTTTGGCAAGAAAAAAAAAAAGGCAACACAGTCCTCCAAACCCCGCAAGAAAGGTTTCAGATGTAAACAATACTTTTCCTGAGGGAGACTGGAAAAACATTGCTCTTTATAGTAGAAAGTTTTTCCATTTCAGCTTCAAAATAGTTCTTGGATCCATAATTACACTAAATTCCTTCCAGGGATGGAACATTTAGAGAGCAGAAGGATTGGATGTAATTAGTGCTGATGTAACACCTTGGTTATTAAAGGATCCAGCTGTTGACCTGTGCTGCTATTTCTTGACAAGTATGGATAACTACAGCACACAGCATTTTGTCCCCTATCTCACACATGAATTTTAGACCCCTCCCCCATTTTAGTTATGCCTGAAGCTCTGGAATGATCCATCATGAAACTCATCCATCAGATACAAATTATTGCTCATCTCCAGTAATATAAAATTGCATTAAAACAGGTATTTTCTTTTTTGCCTGCACCAGTCTTTGTGCAGGAAAGCAAATATGAGAGTAATTGCAAGCCTTGGAAGATCAAACAAATATACTTTACAGTAACTTCCAGAACATATAAGCTTTGATGGAACAAAGAATCTAAAAATGCACGCCCCTAAAAATACAATCATTGTCCCCCGGTGTACTCATGAAGTCAAATTTATTAGCTGAAGGTTGGAATTTTAAAGGCTGCAAGAGGTCCCTTACAGTGACCCTCCAGAAGACAGATGTCCTGAGGTTTTGAACATCTTACTGGTAGTCTGGTGTAAAGGCATTTTTAAGCTGCTACTTCTGCCAGACAGTACAAGTAGGCCAGGATTAAAAGTCGACTGTCCACTAGAGGAAAACTTTGAATTTACTTCAGTAGAATTAGGAAACCTAGCTTGGTTTGGGGGGTTTCTTCCTTTTTTTTTTTTAAATATCCTCACAAACAACTACAAGTTGTTTCACTATTTACAGGAATGTGCATATAAACTGAAGAAATCTGCTGACCAAAACTCTCAGTAGTCACAAACTATCAGAACTTCAGAAAGTAAGAACTAAAATCAGTTTTCATCACGGGAGAGTGATGACAAAAAAAAAATTCAACACCTGAAAACTTTCCACACATTAGAAAATACTCTAAGAAATAATCATCTTCTGCAATTTTCTCAACAGGCATCCAAGTCTTTTTTAAGAAATGGCTCTGGTGACACAGGAGGCACAACTTTCAATGAGTTCCAGTCCTCCTTGTTTTTAATGACTCATTAGCAATATGCATTCCTCTACATCAGCTTGTCCCTGTGGCCACTAAGCTAAAATGTAAACGTTAAGGTCGGTCATATTTACATGTCACCACTTATGCTAATCACAATCACCTAAGCACCTCACTCTTCAAGGGATGTTATCAATCATCTTGAATATGATTAAGCAATAAAGTGAGCAAACAGCTCATAAGGTGATCTCCCCCACTCCTCGGTCAATTAATGCTGCCTTGTACTCCATCTGTTTGGAGAAATGCTTCCTACTGAGTATTCCATGCCTGCCCTCAGCACACAAAGAGGTAAACATGAATAGCACCATTTTATCATTATTCTTGATAGCACAGACATGCACCTCCAGCAAGCTGCAGTTCCCTGAATGTGTTTTCCCAGATGTAGTCCAGATGCCTCCTAAATGCATATGGCAGGAAATTCTTAGCAATCTTTTCTGTTTCCCGTATATTATTGGTTTATAATTGCTGCTATCCATCATAATTTTTTTTTTTAGCTACTGACTACTGCCCTGCTCTGCAGGTGTGTAGAAGAAACACAGGTCTAGCACATGAGCTGCTTCTACATCTATCTTGATGGGGAGCAGAATAGCCAGTGTTTAGTGTTAGTTTAAAGGAAACCTTTTTGGCAAAATCTAAGATAAACAAGATTAACATAATATTGCACAGAGCCCAGAAGATAAATACATAGTACCTAACAGACAATTAGGATGTTTTCTTGGTAACTGAATTCATTTGACAGGAAACTGGTTGTCTGGTTGGAATTTTGCTATCCAAAGCTCACACCCAGTGTCTGACAGAGAATTTCTGCACAGATACACATCTCAGCTCCACGAGAGCAGCCTTGTTTGTGGTACAACACGCAAATTTCACTTCTGCTCCCAGCAGCAGGCTGGCTGTGTCAACATGGTGCTGTGCTCTGACTAATTGGCCTGGCTCTGGAGCTGACTCGAGGATTCTCAGCAGATACTGGAGAGTGATATCTGTCCCCAGAGAACAAGGCTGGGTTGTTCTTATGGCTGCAAGGGGCAGGGGGGAAGAGAAGGACAGAGGTACTGTGCAGGTAAACTTGAATGCAGAGTCCTGGACAGCAAGGCTGGGCAGCACTGGAGTTGGGAAACACAGAGGAAGAGTTCACTGATAAACCCACCACAGCTTCTGAGAAAGGAGGGTTTGTGCTGAGCTGTATGCTCTCAGCAGAGCACACTGGATGTTGTCCTAATTTACCTTGGGCCCATTTGCCTTTAAGTGACTGTTCTGACCCTGTAGTTTCTAACACTGCCTTGTGCTGTAGCACACAGTACAGGCACACCATGGAAGGTAAAACGTGGTGTGATCAGCCTTGATTCACTGGTGTCCTCAGGTTATTCTATGATCTGCAAAGTTTCCTATGATTTCTGCTGAGCTCTGCCCTGAATTGGTAAATTCCGTGCATTTCTTGGGCTTGGAACCTGAAAAAAAACATCTCAGGTAACAATTTTACTGCAGTGTCATCTGAAATGCTTCACTAAATACCCTACCGACCATTAAAACTTGTAACCAGAGATTAAGGGGCAGTTCTTCCAGTTTTAACTGATCAAAAAAGGTATGAAAGTCTCACCAGGTCATTCTAAAATTCTCAGTAACTGGCACTGCTACGCACAACAGGCCAGTCCCACTAAAAAGTGACAGAAATAGTCAGAGAATAATTGGCAAGAATACACAATAAGACATCCACTTCTCTCTGACTTTGTATTTTTTGTAAAATCCTAAACTGGCTCCAGCAGATAATTCTGGTTTACTATCTCTTTTCCCCACCACTTAACTCTAAAGTTGAGCACCCTATTGGCTTGTAATTGTGTCTGTACCCCTTACAAATCCTTCTCAGACAACAGATAGGATAAAAAGCTGAGTGAGGACATGGACCATTTTCAACCTTGCATGACCACAAGGGTTTGGATGACTAGTGAAGAATTATAGATTATTCATCAGTGCCTCTAACACCTTCTCACTCCCCATCAGATCAGCAAGGACAACCAGTCAGCACTGATTTTTTTCTAATCTATTTCAGCTATTTACAGACACTTCAGAAAGTCACAGTAAGTATGGCAATACACTTTTTAAGTTGGAAAGAAATCTTAGATTTTATTAAAATACAATTCCTCTACTTTCTACTTAGAAGTGTATTAAGAACTCCACCAAAACAAATCCCTTTCACCACCATATCTCAAGTGTGACCTCCACAGCACTTGCATAATTCAAGCCATGCATCTCCCTGGAGCAGAGTTTTGTTCACTGTACTTATTCTGACCCAAGATCAGACATTTGGTGGTCTCATTTGAAATGATCAAATCCTACTTTATAGCCTGACTGTGCAATATTATGTAAATTAGCATGGAGTTTTATTTTTACCTCTTTTTTACCTGGATTATTTTGAAGACCATTAATCCAGGAAAATCAAGAGACTAAAAAAATCATCCCACTCCATAGAAAATCAAGCCCTGAAAGCCTCACAGAGTCCTCAACAGAAACACTGAACATCTTAGTCTGCCTCCCAGCAGAGTAATGTGGACATCTGTGCTCATGCACGGGGTAAAGAAGAAGCAGTTCTGTTTCACAAAGCTCTTGGCAGAACATAGATAGTAAATTCATCATGAATGGAATTTTTAGGAATATATTTCAAATATCATTTTCTTGAAAGAGAATTCTTATAGTTTGGATTTATTTACACACTACAATTTGCTTTAAAAATGCAAAACCTCTACAGCTCTGCTGCCTACTAGAAAAATACCTGCAGAAAATAGGCCTTTATGAATGACCACTGTCATGGTTTATGTTCCTAGCGATATTGATCTGTTTCAGCAATCAGATAAGATGGCTTCAGTAGTCAAAAAAGATCACTTATTCTGGCAAAACAATGTTCATGAATTATAAAGAGAAATAAATGTGAACTGATTGCAAATTTTTACGTATTCTGGATGTGTTTTGTTACAATGAGTTTGCTCCACATTGAATTAACACAGGAACATTTTCCCTTTGGGGATCAGAGAGTAAGAATTACTTAAATCCTGCTCCTAGCATGCCTAAAAGATAATGAAGCCAGCCAGAAATCCCCCTGCCCTGGCTGGTTTGTACTGTCACATAGAGCCTGCTGCATATCAGCAGTGCAAGAAAGCTCTGCCCTCCCCTTCTGTCCCATGGTGAACTCTGTTACATCAGCCCAAAAAAAAAAAAATTAAAAATGACTAAAAGTAAGAAGTATCTTGGTCTCTGGATTCACACACTCTTAAGGTAGCACTGCCCTCACAAAAAGCAGATTTACTTAACAGCTGCCTCTTTCTGTCCATAACAACCTCATTTCTCATCCCAGAAAAAGCATTTGTGAAGCAGCATGGCAAAACAGATTATGTAGCAGATGGAGAATAAAATCTGACCAGTCAAAAATAGCACTTACTTTTAACTCAGACTAGTTTCCAGTAGTAAATTCCAGCTAAGACTTCATAAGAAGTGACAGCCTCAGTCTTCCAGCCAAAACACACAACAACAAGATAAAGAGTTCCTACCAACCGGCATTTCCCATGAGTTAAGGCCTTCTAAGGGAAAGAAGTAGACAAGAAATAGAGAAAAATTACTACACTGATTCTCACTGTTCATTAGAGTGGTCCCAGTCCTCTCTACTGAAATCTAAGCAATCTCTCTAAAGCTGTACAGAAGAGATCACTTCCAGCTCCATGCTCTGAGGATGCTGCATCTCATGACCTGGGAGGTTTACAGGGTCTAATCTAAGGCAACTGATTTCAGTGTCAGATTAAGAGCTTACATCTCTCAAGCTGTTCCTTAGACTTCCAAAGTTATTTCAGGAAACATGAATGTATGAGCATATCACAAGCTCTGGAGAGTCAGCAACCATATGCCACAGGTGGGGTCTCAACCCAGGCTGCAAATTAAGACTGTAAGAAATATGCTTGCACATCCATCCAAGTTAATATGCACAGAACAGAGACAACACCTGGTCTTAAACAGCTCTCTGGACAACCCCAGAGGAAAAGCCAGCTTCTTCAGTGGGCAATTCAAAGCACTTCTAGATTTGCCTTGCCATACTGGTGTCACTTAGAAGTTTCCCTCAAGCCTTTCCCTGCTGTCTTTCTCCTTTCCTTAATTCTCAGCAATGACCTCCTGGTCATGCCACTGTAATGTTTGCCAGCCTGGTTGTGAATGTCCTTATCTTTTGAGCCCTTTATTTAATCTATATATCCCATCAGTCTCTTTTCCTCTTTATAGCTCTTAGGAACATTTATTTATACCCTAAAATGCATTTGGTTCTGTCTGCCTGCCCAATCTTCCATCTATCAGCTCACACATTCTTTAATTCAGCTGCACATTCCCTCATCATTCATCAGTCCATTTACACATTCTTCTATCCGTCCTCACTTTATCCCTCTCTCTTCTTCTCACTTGCTGTTCTGTCACCTCTCAGTTTTACAGAGCTCTCCTGCCTGTCTCCTGTGGGCCCTGCAGGCCTGGCTCTCCCAGAGCACAAACAGTGTGTCACTGTATACCATCCTGCACTCAAAACTGCCACGAAACATTTCACAGCTAATCAGACCTGCAGACCCAAGCATGTTTTATACATTCAGTGGTCCTGATTCTGATTTCATTCACTTCACAGTAAATTAAGTCAATGCTAGTGGGAATACACAGGTGTAAAATTAGTTTAAGTAAGATGAAAAAGAACTCATATTTTCTACCAATAACATAACTATTAAAGGGCTGAAAAGGAAGTTAGATAAGTCAAAATCCAGCAACTGATCTTCTGAGGAGACTGAAAGACCACAGAAGACTGGAGAACTATTGTTTTCTTAGCAGAAGTGTGACAAAGAAATACTCCCTAAGCTCATGGTATTTAGTCCCAGAGATTGTAATACAGTGGAATATGTCCTCAGTACAAAAGGCATGAGAAAGGAACACTAAAACAGGTACAAAATCCAGTACAAATACAATTGACTTCACAGAGCTCCCTCTCAAGGTTCACATGCAAGCACTCTGAGTAATGGAACTAACAGGCAGAAACAGAGCTTGTAACCATCAGGAAAACCCACGGAAACTATAGAAAAACAAAGGCAACATGTACAGCTTCAGTTATCTGCACAGACCTTGCTCTGTAAACAGGCAAGCCATGGAAATGTGGGTACATCCTCCCAAAACACACAGATAAGAGTTCTCACAATACAGCTGATGGACTGGGCATCCACAAGATGTAAGAAACCAGATGAAGATTTAATTTGGTCCTAAGGAATCAGATCTGAAATGGGCCCATCTAATGGTCTTCAACAAAAACATAGCCACTGAATTTCATTATAACCAATAAAATTAATCAGGGACAAGAATATTCCCTGGAAAGGTGCAAAGAAAAGAGGTTCTGTGTGCCACCCTCAGACAGAAAGGGGGAAAAAGATCTTTTGAGGGGGGTGCTAGAGGTGTAGCTGGAGTGAGAAAGGGACAATCATCAGACAAAGGGGGCTGATGACAAATGAAAATCCAAGGAGGAAGAGAATGCAATGCTAACATCCAGAGAATAACAACACACAGGAGAAAAAATGAGAGATGAAGAACCAGGACACAGTCAGTCTAAGAATGATCAAAGAATAATACAAGATAAAGGCATGGAGAGCCCATTAAGTTCTATCTCCCAAGTGTAGGGGAAAAAAAACCCAAACTACCAAGAAACAAAAGCTGCTCATTAAAAAACATGGAAAATGCCACATGGTCATGGAAAAAATTAGATAGGCCCAGAGCCAACATTACACAATCACTTATCATCAGGTTAAGAAAAGAGACATGAAAGGACATTACAGATTAAACTCCAAACACTGACCATAACATTATGCAGAAATTCTGCCCTCCCATTTTACTAATCTCCACAGTTTCACTGAATTCAGCAGAGTTTGGTGAGGCAAAAGAATGAAATTCAAGTGGTTCTTTCATGAAGAATAGAGAAAGGAAAGCCATCAATACCAGGAACACTAAATGAAGAAAATCAAGATCTGACAGAAAACACTCAAGATCCAGCTATTATCACAGAAGTAGAAATTTTGCTTCCCCAAATAGCTCCCACATCTTGGAGAGCCTGAAATGCAGTTAAGTGGAACCCAGTGGAGGCCACAGAGAGGAAAAGAGGGCAGTGGAGGTTATTTGAACCCAAGAATATGCATCTTAACTGACACAGAATCATGTTCAGCAAATGTTTTAGAGGTAATGGAATGCAGATTTAAAGATTATGGAAGAATTAAGGGGCAAATGAGTTCAAAGAGACCTCATTGACCTTGCCATTCATTCCTAACCTCTGAAATACTTCCAGCATATGATGAAAGGAGCAACATAGGCTTTGCCATAGCCTTGTTTATTAACTAATTATTTAAGGCCACAATCATAATGAGAACTACACAAACAGCATTGAGAACATATTGTCATTCACCAGATCAAGTTACAGTCACAGAAAACTATTTTTTTGGCTTATTTCCCCCATCCAAACTCCTACAGTATTATGATGATGTGTTAATGGCTTAAAAGTACCTTCAGCAAGCTGGTACAAGGCTCAGCTTTCTCTGATAATCAGCAGCTTGAATGAGCCTGTAATGATGCTTTCAATTCAGTTCTGGGCCTTTCCCGAGCATTCACATGGTTTTGATCTCATTGCCTTCTCCAGAGGAGACTACCCACAGTGTGCAGAGATGGGGAAGATGGGGCATAGGGTGTAATTTGCATTTCCAGGTGGGAGTTTTCTGGGCTGAATGTTTCCTAAGCCTGCATTTGTCCTACACAGCTCAACACGTGAATACCTCTGTTCAACGTGTATGAGTGTTTAACAAAGCAAATCTCAGGCTGCCTAATGGACAGTAGCAATATGAGTATTAAAAATATTGCAATTGCATCAGGTACCATTTATTTTTACTGAGGAACACTCATGTTCTGATTTATGCCACAGAATAAAGAAAAAATAACAGCATTGCAAAGTCAGCAGTGGGCACAGCCACAGACATGAACAGGTTTCCCAACACAGATGAAAACAACCAGAGCTACCCACATCCATCTCTCCAGTGCTGGTCTTCCCTACCACTGTGCCAGACAGAGAGGGCTGCACAAGGGCCCAGGGAGTGGGAGCCACCTCTCCCTCAGCACTCCAGTCAGCACACACAGCACAAAGCAACTGAGCCATGGCCTTATGACTTCTGAGTGAAAAAGCCACAGCACAAACCAAAAAATCTTAAACTCAAACAGGAGCAAACAATGCACACTGAAAGAAGTGGAGAAACAATTAATAAACCATCTGACAGACTCAGGGGCACTGCTTTTTGCTTTTGCAGTCCACAAAACAACTGAAAGAAGTTAAACTAAGCATAGGAGCAAGGATCTACCTTCTGCCACTATGACAGAACTGGGAAGGGGCAAGGAGTGAGAAGTTTATTTAAACTCTTTGCTTTACAGCCTGATTGACATGGACATTATGAATTTTGTGTATTTATACATTATCCTGGCTTATGTTATTGCAGAACTTTCTTGTTAATTAAAGCCTTTGAAAAGAGATTATGACAGAAGGTTCTGGCATCTTTCTCACAAAACTTTTACCAATTTGGGGTCTCGTCACTTCTCTTTACAACAGGAAAGACATCTGCAGGCCTCCTCCATAAGGTCTATGGCTTTTCAATTTTTTGCATATATTCTATAATTGATGTCTTATTTTGAATGTTCTTCTCTGTTGTATTTCATAGCAGAAGCTAATGGGGGGGGCACTTGTCTAGAATTATGTTTGAAAATCAGTTGCACATTTCTACTGCTGCACATGGCAGATGAAATAATAGAGATGGAAGGAGTATATGGAAATTTTGATCAATGAGGAGAACACAAAGTGTAGTTAGCCTCTGGAAATACCTTAGAGCAACAAATCTATATATTACCCCATGCTCTTTCCCGGTTACACACAGTTTTTACACAGGATTCACCGCTACCTAAGTGTTTAGATGTCAGTGCTTAGCCCCTCTGGACCGTGGTCCCAAACTGAGAGACATCTCAGTTTATTATCCTATATACAGTAAAAGGCCACATACCTGTTCTCTGTAAACTTCCCGAGCTGCTCCTCACACTCTGATAGAGGACACACAACTGGCACCGAGCAGGGCTTCCAGCATCAGCACCGTGTTATTCCCCAGCAGGGCCTTTTACACCCTGCATGACACCTGTGTGCCCTTTGACTGCTTTGTGATTGGTCACCACACAGCAGCAGGCCTTTCCTCTAACGGTGCTCACCTGTGTGCCACTAACCATGCTCACCNTATTCTATAATTGATGTCTTATTTTGAATGTTCTTCTCTGTTGTATTTCATAGCAGAAGCTAATGGGGGGGGCACTTGTCTAGAATTATGTTTGAAAATCAGTTGCACATTTCTACTGCTGCACATGGCAGATGAAATAATAGAGATGGAAGGAGTATATGGAAATTTTGATCAATGAGGAGAACACAAAGTGTAGTTAGCCTCTGGAAATACCTTAGAGCAACAAATCTATATATTACCCCATGCTCTTTCCCGGTTACACACAGTTTTTACACAGGATTCACCGCTACCTAAGTGTTTAGATGTCAGTGCTTAGCCCCTCTGGACCGTGGTCCCAAACTGAGAGACATCTCAGTTTATTATCCTATATACAGTAAAAGGCCACATACCTGTTCTCTGTAAACTTCCCGAGCTGCTCCTCACACTCTGATAGAGGACACACAACTGGCACCGAGCAGGGCTTCCAGCATCAGCACCGTGTTATTCCCCAGCAGGGCCTTTTACACCCTGCATGACACCTGTGTGCCCTTTGACTGCTTTGTGATTGGTCACCACACAGCAGCAGGCCTTTCCTCTAACGGTGCTCACCTGTGTGCCACTAACCATGCTCACCCCTGTGCCACTACCAATGCTCACCTGTGTGCCACTAACCGTGCTCACCCCTGTGACACTACCAATGCTCGCCCCTGTGATACTAACCATGCTCACCTGTTTGACACAGCTGCAGCTTATCAGGGGCACAATTGCCTGCAGCACTGTCTCTATTCTGTTACAATCCGTTCTCCCACATTTCAATATATCATTTCCACAGCGTTTTTGTGGGGCACATCTCACTTTACTTGCCCTTACACACCTTGGACATGGAAGCATTCTAAAAAACAGTCTGGGCAGTGTTTCTGAAGGGAAGTACAAACTGTTCCACTGGGTCCCCCTGGGACACCGTCTCAGGGTGCTGCAGAGCATGGCTTACAAAACCTCTGTGCAAGAGACACAGGTACTTGCCTTGAGATACTCAGCAAGCACAAAGCAAAGCCAGAAATAAACCTCCAACAGATTTAATTAGAGGCTGGTGTTTAAAGCCCCATTTCCCTGTTGTCTTCCTGACCAGTGGCTGAAATCAGGCATGGACAAAAAGACCTTGAAACTTGTTTCAGGTGATAATTAACAAACTCCCCCTCTGCCATCTCTCTGCAAGGCTAAGGAGGCATTTCAGCAAGACAAACTTATCCAGCTCTCAGGCACTGTTTATCATAACTTCTTTAATGCTACTCAAATCACCTTGGGAAGAAAGCATATTAAAAAAGAAAAAATCTTTTTCTGCATCTTTTGTGCATGACCAAAAGAATTTGATCTCCTACAAGTTGTCAATGCAGCAGTTTAAAATAAATGTTTGTGTTATTAAATTCATATATGAGGCTAAAACTTCTAGACTAGAATTCTAAATTTTAACCTGAAGTGGTACACGACTATTTACTGTATTTCTGACATCTCATTTTCAGTGGTTATGAACTAACTCAGAGGTTGTTAAGAAACTCAGCTTTTGTTCTCTCTAGAAGGCAGACCTCTCAAGTGCCAGAACATCTTGGCTAGTCAAAGTCCTCTGCTGCTTTCTACACTCTACATCCAAGAACATCAGTACTAAATTTCCCATTTCTACTCGCACAGGCCACTTCTTAAATGACTATCAGCAGGACAAATAAGCCAAGGAGTAATTTGACAATTCTCTGAAAAGAAGCAAAACTTTCATAAGTTTTTCCTCACACTTCTGGTAGAGACTTAATGGAACAGCTAGAATTTTCTGACCAAGACACAAGGTCCTCCAGGAGAATCAGTAAAAATATGGACTGTTTGAGAGGGACAAGCAGCTTCTCACTCCATTGTTTCACTCTCAACTGGCTTCTGGAATTCCTCTCATAGTGACTGTTCTTTTAGGCTTCCAAAATTTGCATCTCTGTCACTGGAAGAGAGCACTGCACTGTCCACCCTGGGCTGCTGTGATTAGACGTCACAATCAAACTTCCACGTCTGGACACTTGTGCTGTAACACTGAATCCCTACCACACCACCCAAGAATACAGAGCCAAAATTATACAAAAAACTAAGCATGCAGACAGTGACAGAGAGGTGTCACAATGTGAGTATAATATAATACCAGTTGGTCTCTCTGAGCATTTTTTCATTTGTTCTATTGCAAAGTTTGTATTTTTGTCACTCCATTTCCTTTACAGACTTGGGGACAGCATGCCAGTTGTACTGAACTTCCAGCTGCCACAGCCCAGACCAGGGCTGTTGCATGTCAGAGTTTAGAAATAAACATGCGGAATAAAAAGAACAGTCACAATACCTCCTTTATGATGCTAATGAAAACATAAATAATGAAATTAAAAAGCCCCCATCTAAAGTAAAAATGGCAGTCACTGCCATAGAGACTGTATGAGGCAAAATGAGAACTACATTTCAGCCAAACTGCACACGCTCCTGTAGCCAGACAAGAAAAATCTTCTCCTTTGCTCAGTGGGACATTAAACTTTATAGCTGTACTTCTTATTTTTAGATAGTTCTTTGAATGCATAGCTTCTGACTTCCCTAATTTCTTTTGTATGTAGAAAGTTTTGATTTATTCTTTTAAGAGCTGCACTGTCATAAATCAGTCCATTCTTTGGAGGTCTTAAAAATGTAACAGTTATGACTGTAGTATTCATAAATACTTTTATTATGCCTCCTAGGCTTTGTGGAATGCCTTGACATTCACGTCTCTGGCCTGGCACAACCACCACCATGTCTTTGGGCATGTGCTGGCACACACACACACACAGAGTGTCTCAGTGCAGCTGTGTAATCAAGGAGAGCCTGTGCACGCTCTGGGATGCTGCAGGTGCCACCAGTGCTGCGGCGTGACACAAAGCAGGGAGGGAATCTCAGGCTCATTTCTCGCAGGGAAGAGGCAGAATTGCTGGAGATGGATTCCATGTCGCCGGGCGGCCCCCTCCTGCCCCTGCTACAATCTCCCTGCCCCTTCCAGAGAGCGCAGGCACGCCGGGAGCCCCTCGGGAGGAGACGCAGCATCCCGCTTCCCAGAGCGAGCTGGGAATGGTCTCCCAGCTCCAGCAGCAGGAGAAATGAATATGAGTGCAGGGGCTGTGATCCATGGCCAAGGAGCCAAGCAGGCGCTGGCGGAGTGACCACTTGGCCCAAGATAGAGAATGGTAATTCATGGGTCTGAATCGCTGCAGCACACAGGATTTGCCAGTCATTCTCAGGAGACGGGAACCAAGTCCCTGCAGGAAATTTCGGGGAACACAGTCAAGCATTGGCTTTCTTCAAATGTCATCTCTTCCACTGGACACATGTGAGCACAGGAATGTGTGTGAGACACTGCAAGGTGAGTCACTCAGCCACACATTCTATTGAATGTTAAGCTTCAGACATAAAACAGGCTCATGCCACAAAACCACATCTAGTTCTAATCCTTTTACTGCTACTAAACTAGACATTTCCCTAGTTTTCAATCAAGTTCAGTTGGTTCTAATGAATGCTTTGCAGCTGTGGAAAGTATCTGAAAGAATGAGTAGTTGTTTTGTAGGGATCTCAGAAGAAACATTCCACATGTGGTCCTTTGAGACTGCCACACAGCCAAGGCTGGGAAAGCCAAAACACAAAAGGGAAGCCCATGGGGGGCTGTGTACACCCTCACACAGCATGCAAGGTGTGTTGGCTGTTTCAAAGCCCAGGGAGGGCAAGGATCAGGTCTATGTGTATTCACCCAAAAGTAACATTTACCACAGAAAAAAAATAACTGTAAATTCTGTTGAGGAGGCATGGGACTCTTCTACTTATATTGAGAATGTTTTTGCAATATAATATTGATTATATTAAGCCTCCTATGATGCAAACAGTGTTAGTAGACATAAGACTATGTGTAGGAGAATCATATAGAACCAGCGGAAAAAAGTATGAGATTAGGGTTCCCAGACTGTGCTGTGTTTGCAATTCATGCTGAATATGTTCACTGTCAAGCTGTCATTTTACACTAGGAGTTAATTTTCCTGCTATTGATCCTCTCCCTGCCTATTCTTTTTCTCCTTTTTCAGCTGCCAGGGTTTTGGAAAACAGTGACAACCAAAACTATAACAAAGAACTTGAAGTTCTAAACAAATTTTGCATACCATAACCATGAGCCAGCCTGACTTCTTCAGCCCTATGCAAATTTCCATTAAAGTTGCCATGCATTTGAATAATGAGTCACTGCTTAAAAGGAAAAGAGGGAAAGAGGCACAGTGCATTCACGTTGAAGAGGAGCTAAAATCACATAAAGGTATTTCACAGCATAGGTGTTTATAACAGGGCAGTTGCTGTAAAAAGCACACCTTGTTTCTGAAAACAAAATCTAACAAGGACAGAAATATGGCCCACAAATTAGGTGCTGCATTTTGGTAAGGAATGAATGAAATACCCCATATAAGTTAGACTGTTACAGAAACAGAAAAGGAAAAAGGGTTGTGATAGTGTCCCCCAGGACACTTGAACTGCATTCTATGCTCAACAGTAGGATTTGTCAATAGCAATAATCCTGAAAGTGAAAGAGACATATGTAGAGACTTTCCATCAAGCTTTTCTAACACATTATTCTTTCTGTTCTTTTTTATTTACTCTTTGCATCTCTCTGAGCTGGTTTTGGCTGAGATACACAGCATGGGGAAAAGCAGATTGAAGTGTGTATAAGCCTACGTGTATGATCTCTCTGGCACGCAGTGATGGGACACCCTCTCCTGGAGAAACAGACACACTTCCTCTGCTCCAGCAGAGAAAGAATAGGAAATTGGTAATATTCCTGAGATCTGGAGACAAACTACACAACAAATCTTGATATAATCACAATAAGTGGGAATGCTTCCCCCTGATATACACAAGATTTTTCTCTAGACTGACAAAGACACTGTTAGATACAACATTCTTCAGAAAAATCACTCATTCACATTTAAGCAATTAACAGCAATATTAGAATCATAAAGAGAGGAACCTCTAGATGAAATAAGTTAGGATTTTTAACTCAAATTCAGATCTTCCACAAGAGGGATCCCATTGGTTGACTGACTCCCACATCACAAAACATGTCACTTTGAACCAGGCAGAATATCACCATTCAGGTGGTTACCTCCTGAAGTTAAAAATTAAAATAGCTCAGATGGAAACAAAGGGTCATCTTGCTTGGCTAAAAGTCCAAGTTCTACACATTTCCTTCACTCACTTCTTTAAGATGTTTCACATCACTATAGATTATGGCAGTTCACACTAATCCACTCATATTTGCTTAGGATGACATTTGAAAATTTATAAAAGGTAAGGCTACGAGGCTTCTCAAAGGAATGCCTCCAAGAGGCAAAATATTAATCAACATGCCACTGCCTGTGGATGAATCAGAAAGCAGTGAACAGAGCAGGGATTTGTGGTGCCAGTGACCAGGCTCCAGGTGACAGTGTGGTAAATTCCTGACTGCCTTTAACCTTTAAAAATGAAAGAACTTTACAGGTACAGGGCTCCCAAATGAGCAGCCTGGATTCCAACATGCCATATTTCCACTGGCAGCAATATGTCAGACACTGCAGTGGAACAAACACCTGGGGAACTCATTTTCCCCCCTGAGGTGGCTGGCAGCTCTGCTGTGTGCAGAAAGCAGGACAGCCTCTGACCTGGACACTGCTGACTTGTATCTTAATTAGATGCAAAAGAGCATGCAAGGACAGAGAAAATAACAGTTCAGTGTGGTCACTGATGTGAATTTTGAACTTCATTTGACATTGCTCTCATTTGGAGAGCTTCTAACCATGGTCTCCTGTGCTATAACAAGTTTGTAATAAATTACAAATTATCAAACTTCAGGTACTTCTCTCAGTTTGCAGCCCAATTTAGGAAAAAATCAGTAGAAGAACAGCAGCAGCACGTGGCTTAGGCTATGCCTGATCAAAGGGGAATTATTCCTCACAGCTCCAGGAGCATTCAGGCGCTGTTTACCTCAAGGCAGGAATGAATAGCAAGGGTAAGGCACTGGAGCCCCTAGGAAGTCCTCACAGCCTTAAAAAGTCTGCAGAGAAAATTTCTAAGATGCATTAAGCACAAAAGTTCTCAGTGCCCAAGGCAAACTGGAAAATATTCCTTCCCTCAAGTTACTTAACGCTAAATCATTACCTGCAGGTTCAAGCTGTCATTTCACACTGAGTCACATCTCACAGTGTCAGGAGCTCTCCTCAAATCATTCACTCTCCCCCTCCCCACCACAACACACAGAGTGGTTTCTCATACAAGCATTAGCAGAATATGAATTACTTCTAGGAAGGAGTGAGACTTATATTCATCTATAACATACATTAAAGCCCTGATTAAATTCAGCCACAGCCTTCCAGTCACTTCAAACAGTTCTACATTCAATTATAGTTTGGATTCATAAAGAAAAAGAAAATACTCAGCATTTCCCGGTATAAGGGTTAGCCTAAGAATCTGAGTTATTTGCTCTATAAACAGTAAGATTGCACCTTCAAGAATCAGAGGCAAGATGCAAATTAAATACAACCACTTCAAAGATGCTCCTGTACTGAAGGCTTTATGGCACCCAAGAGGCTCTAGGGAAACAGCCGAGGCTCTGGTGAGGATCAGGGAGACAAGACTTTTTTTTCTTTCACTGTGTAGTGAAAGCACTTTGTCCAGATCATTTCAGTAAAAGGGTCACCTCTCACTGTACACACACTGGCGTTATGGCAACAGGATCTCATCTCAGCTCACAGTCCCACGACTAAAAATACAAACACATTAAAGATGGTGGTCATAAATAAGGAATTAAAATTATCCTTCTGACCATCATGTGAGCCAGATTAGTGGAGAGGAACCAGAGAAAACCATTATCAGTCTAAGGAACCAGGAAAACCTGAGTTACACACAAGAATTTAATGCGATCTGTAATGTTTCACATCCGGTATAAAGCCAAAATTCAGGTTATAGATGTTGGAAGTCCTGCACTGCTGTGTGAGGAGTAGTGTGCAACTCATAAATCTGCAGAACAGAAAACACTTCCTTAAAGAGAACACAAAAAAACCCTGTTAACTCTGCTGCACTATTAATTAATTTTGAACTGGATTCCTGAAGAGAAATCCTTTACAAATTGTAAAAAAAAATGGTAAAGCCAAAGAGCCTTTCAGCAATCCACCATGCAGAGGAACCCTTAACCACAGCCTGCAGAATGACAGACCCTGGGTAATGCCTCATTTACAAAAACACAGGTGAAGGATGGCACCCCCTTGGCATCAGCCAACTGCAAATTACCTCTTTTTTCACTGACTCTTCCCAAAACAGAGGATGAAAGGCTTTCCACTGAAGGTAACTGTGCAATGGGAGCACATTCTTCCCCTGACCAGCAAACAGGACTCAGAAAGTGCTCCTAAATGAGTAGCACAGACTCTCTGTTCAATCAACAGGACCTTTCTGCTGATCTACTTTTACAAGGAGAGCTGACCTAAGCTTAAGGAAACACGATTGTTGTATGCATACACTGATCTAATGTGTTTATCTTTTAAATTTTGGCAAAACCACAAGTAAACATAACAATTTAGCACCCCCAAAAAGTTAAATAATCAGCCAGGTTCATAAAAATCTTTTCAAATAATAGCTCATTTCTGCTGTGCATTTTATCCAGAGTAATCTTGAACGGACTTTGAAATATGCAACAAAGCACAGTGTAAATTATATAAATTATATTATCATTTCCCTCTCAGATGAGCTTTAGCACCTGTTTGACACTGAGCAGCATCACTGCACAGCAGGCTGCAGCTGGAAGCAGAGCAGCTTTTTATACAGAAACTGCAGGTGGAGTTCAGAGTCAATGTAATTACCGAGTCGGGAATTTCATCGGAATCCTAAGGATTACATTCCCTTCACTGTTCCTTGTGAAAGTCTGTAAAACTTAAATTATTAAAAAGATTTTCCTCCAGCCATTCTTATTTTGGATTTACATTTCTTCACTCGACTCTCATTTTCAGTGGTCAGTAAAGTCAAAAAGGAATTGTGCTCTGGTAGAGCTTCACAATAGGTATTGGAAGTTGGAATGAGATCAGGATTTTCAATGAGGGTGCAGAGGAGCCTTTCCAAAGTTTGGTTCACATGGCCCTTGGTGAAAGGGCCATGCTCATTACTACTAACACCACCAGGGAGATGCATGTATCAGTTCTTAACGCAAATAGCCTGCTAACATTTCCAGCAGATACATCTGAAATAGCTTCTTCTCTTGACATCAAGAAAGCAGAGTGCCATGGCAAAAAAAATTAATTTGGAATTTACCTTCCTGGTCTACTTATAGGTCTCTCTTCAGGCCAGCTCTGTGGGAGTACAAGCAGAATCTGGAAGTGCTGCTTTACCTGCACAACATTTATGGACAAGTGTGTATTCATGGAAAACAACAAAGAAAAAAGTAGGCTCATGATTTTAGAAGTCTGGTATTTGTGCATTTTTATCTTACCTCTGATCAACTTTGTGTCTTCAGAACAATCTTTAACTTCCCATAGAGGATCTCTTTCCTCTGCTGGTAGTATATTTTCACAAAATCTGTAGAGCTTGGTGACTTCCATTCCTGACTAATGTTGTTGAAATCCACCCAGGTTCAAAATTTGCCAAGGGGAGAGCTCTCCCCAAACCAGTGCCTGGTGTCGTTACAAAAACCCTTCTCTCCTGTGGTAAGATGCTGCCAGCAGACCAGATTCAGTCAAGTACCAGAATAAAGAGCCAAAGTTTTGTGCTCTTGTCTCCCACACATCCAACACATCAGAGATTTACAGAGCTGGCCCACCAGGGTAACAGCAGATATTGGCATTCTGTCAGCCTGAGAAAACTCTTCAATAGAGAAGACATCTGCTGAGAGTGTCTGATAAGGACACTTCACTCTCCTCCACTGGCAAAGCCATTTTCTGTTCCTAACAGAAGGAGTTGAACAACCAAAGTCTTTGCCTATCTCTGTCCAGATGAACTATACAAATCCCAAAAGTTTTGATAGAAATTGGATTGATAAATGCTGCAACAAGCTTTCAATTTTAGATCAGTATTCAACAGGAATGTTATCTCCTCTCACAGGGAATTGTTCTCATTAAAAATACTACATTCCACACAGGAAACCTTGCTGGAAAATCACATGAAGAAATTTTGAAAATTCACATTTGGGAGGGCCTGAGGAAAGAGAACAGTGCACACAGGGCAAAGTGTTCTATTCAATCCCAATTCTGACTTGACAGATTTGAGGTCTGGGCATAAATAAGACACAGTGAAAAAAGCTTTATGAGAAACGCCTGTAAGATATTGTAATTATATGAAGGCACACAAACAAATGCACATGAACTCGTAGGCATCATTTGGATTCTGGAAAAGCCAAACTTTGCAACAAGATTAAATAAGTTAAAAAATCATAGGTTTATAGGATTTCTAAACAGAAGGGATCAGAGATGCAATAAGCCCTTCTCAATTCTATGTCTGGAAAAGAATCCCCCATACAAATATATCAAAATTTTGAAGTTGCCTGAGTTGTCACTGACTTAAGAGCAAAATATATCAGCTTCTTCAGAAAGAGAGAAAATTGTGAGGGCAGAGGATGGGTACGAAGGAAGTAATGAAAGGTGACAGATTAAGATGATGCAGATTTTTCCCTGAGGAGGTTTTTGGCCAGAAGCCAGTAATGAAATCTACATTTGTACACTCCAGTGGGAACTGAGAGAAACCTCAGCCCTGCCAAACTGTGGCTTCATTTTGATGGATGAAAGGACTTTAGACAACTCACTGTGCATGGCTGGAAGAGTGGGAGAAATGCACAGCTTCCAAACACCCAAATTCATGAGTCCGTTGCCAGGAGGCTACCACTATACATGCCAGAAGTAGTGGACATTAGAGAAGTATTTCCATACAATCAAAGAAAAATAAAGGATGAGAGAGACTTGGAAGTCACCTCTTCATCTCCTAGTTACAAAACAAAATAGATGCTCAGGGAGGTGTTTATATTCCCTGTTCCTAAAGACATTGAAGGTCTGTGACTTCACACCTTTCCCACCAGTTCATCTCACCATTCTGCTAGGCTTACTCCCACAGTTTCTTTCTTAAACGCGCAACTTGAGTATTTTCAACTACAATTACTTCTAGCCCTAACCATGAGGAAGAAGACATTCAAATCCTTTTATTTTTCTTTTTCATAGTAACCATATTTGTATTTGATTAAACCCTTCTCCCTTTCCAGATTTCTCTCTGGAGTCTCCCTCCAGGTTGTTCAGCCATGGTTTTGAGCTTTCTCACTGTTCTGGATGTTCAAAGGAGGACTGGCACTTGAGGCAGGTCCTTCACCAGCACTGAGGGAGAGGGAGGATGGTTCCATGCATTCTCCAGGCCACATTACCTCCTTAGTGCACCCATCCTTTCCTCCCTTGGATCTCCTCCTGCAGTCCCCACACAGAAACATCACTTAGCTCTGGTTCTCTCTTACAGAACCCTCAGGAACACAATCCCACCCAGGCCCTGAGAAAGACTCCCTTCCTCCCTTGTCAATGTTGTTGCTAAATAGTTGTATTTTGTCTTAATTAGTATAGCCTGCAGGGCACTTATTCTTTGAGTTATCCTGAGAGTTATTTCTAATAAATATAGATGAGAGAAACTTTCAAAGGTTGCAGCAGGTATTTTAACTCCATTTCAAACTGGTGAAATAGTGTATTTCAATGTGCTCAAGAGCTCCAAGAGGCCAAAGGAATTATGACTGCTTCTGTGATAAATTGAAAGCTTAAGAGAATCTGGATGAACCATGTTTCATACTCAATCCATATTCATTATTTAAAAGCACACAGGATTGAGAAAACATGACCTGGATTCTGCACTGATGAAACAATGCCATTTAAAAAAGAAACCAAGGCAAATACTAGATTTCCTATTCCATAGCAATAAGTAAACTTCTCATGGTATGTTTAGAGTTAGAAGTGTGCACAATGAGCCATTTACTAATCTATTATCTTTCCACCCCAAATAAACCACACAGGATTACAGAACAGTCTGGGCTGAAGGATCATCAATCCAACTTCATATTCTCAGTGCCATATCCAGAAATATTCAAAGGGATTTCATAACATGTTTCAGTTTTGGGCTTCCATGCAAACTGTTCTCTGCACCTGCTGTTACCAGTGGTTAATGTTTGACATTCTGTAACTTTCTCATCTCATTCATGTTCTTACAATGTTTATGTTCTCTGATCAGACAGGTTCCAAACCCAACATATAGCTACCAAAATACCTTCACAACAGCCAAAGGTGGATGAAATCTATGCTGTATTTACAGGGAAATAAACATTTGTGCAACAGCTGATGACTGCCAAGTGTGCCAGGGCAAGTTTACTCCCTCGACAGATACATGAGAGGATAAATACTGGAAATTGAAAAAGCGGTTTGGAGCTGGGGTAGCACATCAGCACAGATCGTGAATTCAACCTGCATCCAGAATTTCTGGGTGAAACAAAAGGCTGATTAGGATGCCATTCCAGTTATTTGGGGGAAATACTTTCTGGGGATTTGCTAGAGGGAGAAGAGAGAATGTCTCCAGGGAAAAGCCCTGGCCTGGACATTTCATCAGGCTTGGCTGCTGCACACACCTGCTCACACACACACACACAGGGACAGGAGCGTGTGCCTCAGCCTCACCCACACGGGTACACCCCACCATTCCTTACCTGCCACACTTTAAACACGAGCGACTTTCAAATGTGCTCTTCCGAGCCATATTCATACCCCCAAATTAAGGCTCGGATGACCGTATCTTTCCTGCTGGCCACGTTTTATGGAAGCCACAGTGCGGATCCCTGCAGGGGGCTCGGTCCTGGGCTCCAGGAGATGCTCCCCCAGGAGAGGCAGGGCCGGCCCGGGGGTCTCGCAGGTCCAGCTTCACTCCGTGATGATTTAGCAACAGCTCCCACGATCCCCGCTTTGGGCACTGCATCCCGCCAGTCCACACCCGAACCGAGCTGCAGCAGCGGGCAGGACATGTCCCG
>VXBQ01006095.1:140745-155733 GCA_013400175.1 Phainopepla nitens | reverse complement strand
CCCCGCACCCCTCCGGCACCGGGAACTGCCGGGAGATCCCGCCCCGCACCCCTCCGGCAGCGGCAATTCCGCGTTTAGAGGCCTTTCCTCCCTTTTTAACACACGAATAATACACGGCAGCTCAAGCCAAGGCGTTTGAAACGAAAGCTGTTCCGCCTGCCTAGGAACGGAACAAACAGAAGCGAGGAGCGGGCGGGGAGAGACGGGACACGAGCACTGCTCTGGAAAATGAGCTGCGCTGGGGGAGGAGGCACTGCTCAGATTTCATTCACAGTACAACTACTCGACATGTTTAAACATCAGTTTCTGAATACCGTGTTTACAACAAAACAGCCCACTCCTACATCGGTTTCAAGCCAAGAGCAAGATCTCAAGCAGCATTCCTTAAAGCAGCAGCGTTTAGTCCTGCTCTACCACTTGATTAAACTGTGCAACTGCTCAAGTCAATGTTTCCCAGTTAGTATAGCTGATTCATCAGTGCACCCCTACAGAAAGGCTATTTATCAGTTCCAGGATAAATAAATTCCCACTGGTTCCTCTTTTCAGTGTTCAGGTAGTTACATTTGTTACCTTAATCTAAATATAAATCCACTTGAAATTACAAATTGAATCATAAATTAGCTCAAACTTCAAAAGGTAATGATCAATCGACTGCAGTAATGCAGTTTGCTAATCACTTTATCGCCACGGGCAGGTCCGAGGTTTGTGAGAATGATCTCAGCCCTGCAGCTCTTTCCTTCAGCACTTCTGGTGGCACTGGAGATGGCTCAAGTCTTTCATCGCTGCAGATCCTCTGCATATGTATGGCTCAGAAGAGATTCACGTATCTTAATGGCCTGTGCATACACAGAATAATAATTAACTTTTGCCCTTTTTTAAAAATTGTTTTTACATTAAAGATTTGGTTCTGCCCACCCAGAGGCCCTAAAACACACAGGTGAGTAGGCACTGACAACCTGAAGCTGTAACTGAAATTAGTTCCAGATTTCCTTAAATTCCCCAATCCAAGTTTCTTGTCACTGCCCTGACCACAGTGGAGGCTGTTTTGGCTGAAACAGCTCTCAGTGCTCTTTATCACACCAGGACAAGAGAGGTGGAGTGGCTGGAGAGTCCCACTGACAGCCAAGATGTGATCAAGGGTCTGGAGCACCTGACATGAGGTACAGCTGATTCTGTTTAGCCCACAGAAGGGAAGGTTCAAGGAAATCTCATCAGTGTGTATAAATACCTGAAGGGACCTGTAAGAAAGATTCTTTACAGTGTTGTCCAGTGACAGGAGAAGCAGCAGTGGGGGCATAAACACAGGAGGTTTCACCTCAACATAAAGGAAAAGTTATGGGGTCTCTACCTTTGCTATCTTGCACAAGATCCCCTTCACCTAATTTCTCCAGTCAGCTCACCTTTCAGATTCTCTCTTCCTCTTTGCCCTCCAGCACACGAGCAGGGATGATGGCAGGCAGATCCAATCTCTCAGGCAGAAATGTTCCCACTCCAGTGTGGTAGAACGTTTGGGACTATTGTATCAGGATTTCTAGTTCAGTATTCATGAAATGTTTACTTGCTCTGGCCCAGACTGGGGCCCAGGACAGATTAAATGCAGAAGTTAGAAATGCAACAAGCAGCTGAACAATATCCACCTTGTTCCTCCAAACGGCTAAGAAAGTCACAACAAACATAACACACAAATACACAAAGAAACCCCAGAATTTTATTTAAAGAAACCTGTTCAAATGCAGCATTGAAAACAGAGAGTGGAATGCCAAGAGTCAGAGAACTTATGCTGAGTTATATTTTTTTTTGACAAACTAGCACCATTGAATCACAACTCACAGACTATTTCTAGAGGTTAAAAAACCTCCATCATTATAAAATTTCTAGGAATTCTATTAAAAATTGGTTCTCAATTTACTACTCCTACACAGATGAAAGCAGTCTGAAGTTTTCATATCTACTCATTGTTCAAATTACCCATAACAGACAGTTTATTCTTAACATCCTGATCAAGGGAAAAAAAATGTCTAAAAAGTGACCTCCACAAGTCTTTACAAACTAAACAAGTAAGAAAGATCTACTGTGTTATAAATATACACAGTACAATATGTACAAGTCTGGTCTTACAAAATAAGAGCTTCCTAGTCCATAAAAATACTAACTCAACTACAAAGTTTTCTCAGTATTTAGTCAAGGTGTCTCAAGCAGTCACCATAGCAAATTCCTAAAATACCGACTTGTTCCATAGCACAATGGCTTGAACGTGTTCACAATGGGAAAGAGTCCAACACTTCACCATAAAACTGATTTCTAACCCTAATTTCCCACTCAGGTTTAGTGGTGCTGTTAGTGTTTCCTATCTATTGTAACGTCACAAGGCCTTTACGTGTTCCTAGACTGTGTTTGAGCTATTCAAAGTGCTGAAAGTGCGATCCAAGAGTAGAGTTTTGTATCCCTTTTCCACTACACCCTTCTCTGGCACTGGCAACAGCAGCCAAGGGTTTCCAGGTCTGTGAGGTGCAAAAGGCACACGCTCATTTGTACATGCTCAGGGAAGTATCCACACACACACATACATGCACTTTGCTTTAAGGACCTGCCCCATAATATTAGAAGGCTTCCTCTGAGTAAAGAAATTCAAAAATTCCTTAAAAATGCCTTAATGCAGACACCCGGAATTCTTAATGACCCTGACATGAACTGCTTAAAATGAGTGTGGGATGGTGGTGGAAAAAAAAGTAGTTTTGGCTTTAAACTTATGCTACCCAAGTATTGCTCTGGAACAGAGAAACACAAAGTCTATGTTCTCTCACTCTATCAAGCAAGGGCCAGGTTACATTCACCCACATGGTTTATCACAACAGTTAACAGCGTTTGTGAGCGTACACATACACATACACATAACCCTTGGCATTTGTTCTTCTACTGAAGGCCATCTGCAGCCTGAGTGAAAATAAAACTATTTGAAGAATGCTTCAAGCATTACCCTTCTGTACTTACACATAAAAACACAAGAAGTAAGAAAACTGAACTGTGCCTCCGCCACAAAAGAGATTGCTGGCATAACACCGCCTCTTTTCCTCCTCCCTTCTCTACAGTGCTCTCCTATGACACGCATCATAGTAGCTTGTACTGTTAAAAATTAAGAACATATCCCTCTTGACAAAGTTGACAAATTTTTCTAGCGGGCACATTGGCTTGCTGGAACGTTTATAGTGATCCTTGCAGAACGAGGTCTGGAACGTGACATCAGCACCGTTGTAGAGGATGCGGATGAAGTGTTCTTTGGGCCTCTTCCCATCCTGCCACAGCTCAAAAACTAATCTGGCAGCAAATCTGGGAAATCTGGCCTCTGTAATGCCCAAGGCACTAAGAACAGGTGACAAGGTGACATCATGTGCAGAGTAGAGGACAAACACCTCTTCCTTCTTGCCTTCTGCAATACGCTGCAGCCTGTTGACAGTCTGGTTGAGGAGAGGATGAGTAGCCAATAGTGCATACAAGAAGTAAAGTTTCTTTTCCTGTCTTTCTCTCTCATCCTCCAACTGGTGTCTCTTGATTACTTTGAAGTGTTCCATACCAATGCAGCCAGCTTTGGTACACGGAAACGAGACATTATGACAGAAGTAGCACAAGAGAGAATCTATTGGGTTAGAAGCCCTCAGCTGCCTGGTGGGAATGCCCACAATCTTTGCCATATCCACGTATATTTTCTCCAAATCGTTGTTTTTCACCCGTAAGCTGTACTGCCTGCGCTGCTCCTCTTCCAGGTAGTGGTTTCTCATGGGGCAGTCACAGCTTCCCGAGCAGAAAATGGTGCTCCACTGGTGCCTCATGTTAATTTTCTTCCAGTCAAAATCTGGCAAGAAGGTGTAGAGCAGCGCCAGGGCGCTCTGCAGGGTTCGGCTCTTCCCCGTGGTCTCCAAGTAGAGCTGCTTGGCTGTCCAGTCAGCAGGGAGCAGTTTGTGCTTGTTGATGTAAATTTCTCGGAGCAGCTGTCCATTTCGCAAATGTTGCACAACCCCTGAATTTTGACAGAAATTACAACATGTGATTAGAATCTTTGCAGTTTTGAAAAAAAAAAAAATTACAGCTAGTAGCCTTACTGATAAATGAACAACTTGTTAAAAGGTTATAAACTTAAAAAACTGAACTTCACTTATGATGACTACTAAGAAAACTGTCTGAAACATGAGAAACGTGCTATTCTTCAGTATCTCTCAAATTCTAGGAACTAACCTGAAATATAGAAAAGCAGTTGGTTCCATAAATTTGTTTAAAACCTCAATGGTTTAATATTAATTCTTTGGACTAAGACACAGACTGAATGGGTGTAACATGACTATAAAAGTAAGGTGTTTCTGAAGACTCACCTCAGTCAGGTTTTCAGGCAGGCAGGCAGAGAATGCTGTGCCCCTGCAAATTTATGGCAGCCAGTAAAACCACCAGCAGGCAGGACACAAACACACAAAATGTAAATCAGTGTGTAAACTCACAAAACAACCATGAGGTGTAGCAATTGCATCAAGCTTCCTTCTCCATCTTCCTTCAGGGAGTATTTAAATTGCTTGATAATTTATGCTAAAGCTCTGCCTTTATCCAGCTGCAGAGTGTATCCTTCTCACATACCAAAACCTCTGCTCCAGAATCCACATCAGCAAAGCAATAGGTATGAACTCTTTAAGCACTAGAACACCTCTATGCACCTTGCTGTAAGCCACAGGAGTCCCCAGATGCCAACTCAGTGACACAATCCGTGTGTTGTGTGCAATTTCAGCAGTGTCCTGCCTTGCTTTCTCCTGATACCACTTTGCAAGACTTGACAGTAGCCAAGGATTCCTTCCAAAGGGATCCCACAAGGACTTGACAGGCACCAGATGTATAAAGCATTTCCAGAAACAAACATCAGGTGTGTCTGCTACATCAGCATCTCTTGTAGGGGACACAGGGTCCCTCTGAATCACAACCCTGTCAGCAACAGAGCACCAGATCTTCCTCAGGAGGGACTGAGCAGTGCTGCTTGTCACAAGGGTAACAGAGGAATTCTGAGGTGTAAAGCAACATGAAAGAAAGGTGTTCTGACTTGCTACAAGGAAGTTAAGAGATGCCAAGATTGACCACTGTGTAACAGCATTGTCAAGCTACAGGACAAAGCATGGTTTCTACAACCGTTGCCACGTTCACAGTAGAGAGCCTAATATTTTATCCATATCCCAGCACAGCCTAAGATATGACCAACATGGTAAGCTTCCATTTAAAAAGCATTTATGTCAATATAAAGAGAATCAGAAGACCCCTCTTCAAGCAGACTGTGTTTAACAGAGCAAAGGACGAGACAGAGTGCTAGGGGAACTCACCTGTCTGTGTAAGTTCTCCCATCTCACACAGGGAATGGCTGGGGAAGTGAGGCAGGCTGCTCAGAGAACCATCCATTTGGGCTGCAGACCCTTTGGACATATGTTTAATGAAGGCTTCAAGCTGAGGATGAGAAGGTTTCCTAGACAGAGAAAAAACCAAAATGTGAAAACTTCCAAAAGTGTATGGGAAAGCATCTCGAGAGAGAGTCAAGTATTCCAAGTATGTCAGCTCAGAAATTTCATGATGTGAGGTTATTTCCCACTGACACAACATCTGCTCTTACCCAGAACTTCTGCAAGTATGGGAAAGAGATACTTAGTATCTACCAAAGAACTACAGGGAAACAGATGTCTTGTCATGTTAAAGTTATTATACCTTTCACTACGTAATTTAGAACAATTTCTGGGGGTCGCTTTTAAGTCACTCACTAATACTGTTATGAATTAAAATTAAAAAGATATTAAAAAAATCCTTAAAAAACCTCAAATTTCTCTCCAGTTTCTGAAGTAGCAATGCTCTTTAACAGCACAGCCAAAGGCAGTAACAATCTAAAGGGGTTCAAATACAGTACTTTAAGTAGATGATCTTGAAGGAACTCTCAGATTTTGCAATGTACAATGCAGACCACAATCTCAGCTTTTATTTCTTCTTCCTTCAGCCTCAAATCAAATAGCACGTGTAGTCTCAATTATGTGGGACTGGAAAGCAGTACCCAGTGGCCCCATTAAAACTGGAATCATTGTTTGGGGTACTGCACTTCTATCCAGGAAGAAAGAGGGCAACTCTGCTGGACACATACACAAGTAAGACAGCCTTGCCATGGAAGTAATGAATGCAGCTGGAAGAGATACTCACTAAAATACCCAAGTTAACTCACTGAAAGAGAGTTCAAGTCAGTGGAAGAATGGTTAGATCTCCCACACTGCACTGAAAATTTCAAATACACTATGGACTTAGCTCACTGTGATAGTGCTGTGCAGAAAGCTAGAGGTACAAAAAAGCCCACAATGTAACCCAAAGGTAATCTGAACCTTTAAAAAATAAATCTGTGATCACTTTCCTACAGCAGAAATGCATTACGTGAGTGGGGACTTCTTTGTTAAATGTCAGCAGTTATCAAAGGCCACCCCTCTGGTTTTGTGCAGAACTAAATTAGAAACTGCTTGGCAACCCAAATCTGCTCCAGATGGTTCTTGTCTTAATAGGATGTTCAGCTTGAATATAGTTAATATTTTCATGTTCCTTAGAAAAATATACATAAATTTTGTTAGGGACCTCTTACAGAACTCTGGGATTTGTGTTTACTGCTCATATTTACATTTGGTAGAATGATCAATTATTTTTGATATAAAAACCTCAGGTCTTATAAAGAAACCCGAGCTGCAGGATGCACCAGAGGGAGCAGTAACACCACTAAAGCAGGAATGAGAGTCTGGAATTGAAGTTCACTGGGACAAAGACATCCATGCTTACTTAGAAGAGTCAACTGAGAAACTCTCATACATGCAGAGCTCTGCTCACAGCCTGCATATACAGGAGGGCTCATAAGAATCAGTGTCTGTCAATAGAAAGGCAGCTCATATCATTGTATAACACTTGAATTTTCCAGTATTTAATTGCTCTTCAGGGAAACAAAAACCCTGGCAGGAAAATGTTACAATTATGCCACAATTGCCAGTAAGAAAAAAAAATGCAAAAGGAGTCACAAAGCATAATGAGATTAAAAAATCAGACTAATTCTTTCATTTTACTCCAAATTAAAGGAAAACCAGCCAATTTATGATATTCTAAATCCACAGCTTCTTCTGTATATTGTAATTTTAACAGGGCAACTGAAGATTAGTATTTGCAAAGCAGAGAAAGGAACAAAGCCTGGTTTATGTTTACCAAGCAGTGGAGGCTTCCTGTTGTACAATCATATATTAGAAGCTTACTCCAGCTCCAAATGAAAATTTCCAACAGAACATTTTGTACATTGCATTATTTTCACAGCCTAGCAGTGAAATCTAAAAATGGAAGCATTAAGTTGAGAAAATTAAATTACACCCATTAGCAAACAGCTTTTTAAGCTTATTAAAGAGGTAGCAGGCTGAACCACCAATTTTCTAAATTTTGAACTTTATATAAATCTATACAAGAAAAAACTGACAATCAAAATTTTCCTTAAACTCTGTTCACTTAATTAATAAGTTCTGCAAATACATGTGAAAGAACACTAAAAGAACTGGATTATCCATTCTGATTCTTTTGCTGCTTTGCTTACAAAAGCCTGAAAGAATTCTAACAGACTCAAATCTGCACTGATAAAACTGCCAGCAATCACTTGTGGGAAGAAAGAAGGGGCAGAAGGAAAGTAAAGTTTATCTGTACTTCGCAAAAGGATTTTTCTGAAAAAACAGCAGGCAAAATAAATTAACTTTCAACATAAAATTACAGAAGGGACGATAATTGATGATTTTATATTCCAGGGCATTAATACAGTGCATTAATACTATTAGACATGGAGATGCAAGTTACTTAACTTTGGATTACACTGTATTTAAAGAGAGTACAAGATAAGCACATGCCTGCAGAAGTGCATTATGAAATATAACTGCTGGACGTCTTTCAGAACAGAAATTCAAAGCTTACTTCTTGCTAAACAGATATCCCTGTACAACTGGGCAAACAAACACCTATTTTTCTCAGCAGCAAGATTTGCAGCAGCACACGGGCTCCCAGTTGACAAAGCATTCCCCCTCCTGCCCCAAGACTTGGCTTTTATTTAGAATATGAATCCTCCTGTTGAATTGGCCAATTTACAGATGCTGCAGGAGATAGAGTATCCAGGCAACACGGCTGGGGCTGCTGGGGCTGCTGGAGCAGGAAGCAAAGGAAATTGCTCAGTTCTACAGTTGAAAAGACTGAATTATCCTTAAAATTTTATTTCCGTAAGAGTAATCAGAAAATAAAAATGAACTAAAGAGATATCCTCCCGTAATTTTCCTGGCCTTACAATGGCAAGCTACTACATTAACAAAAGGTACAAGTACAAAAAATATTTCAAATTTTGTCAGAAAATGGAACAGCTTTTCATTTAAACCCACTAACAATAGCCATAATTCCCAATTTAAATATTTGGTTCCCTTCTTTAAAATCTGTTAGTTTGCCTTTTCATTATTTTATTTGCATATGATAGAATAAATTTTATCTGTAACAAAACTGAGGATGCTTCTTTTCCCTCAAATAATTAATTCAGCTGATCTTTTTGTTATTTACAACCTAAGCACTGGGATAATAGATCCCAGATTGATCCTCATGCACTAGCATTAAAATGGACCAGCATTTAAAGCATTAATCAACATTTAAATATCTTATTTGCAAAGGTCTTAAAAGGCTTTAATATCACCTTTTATTGCTACACTGTAATCAGTGTACATGGAAAGATATACTGCACAACTATTTGAACTATATTATGGATTTCTGACAGGAACAGAGCCAGCATCTTTCAATAAAATTTCCTTTTTCCTTGAGGAGCGGATACAAAAATGCGTGGCAAAAGCTGAGAGGACCAGGCTTCTCACAAGGAGCTGCAGAGTCCTCAGTGCATCACTCAGTGAGGACAAATGACCCCCATCAGGCTTCAGACAAACAAACATCACTTTTCTGTAATCATACAACACAGGATTCTGCCTGCAAACTATACCAAGAGCAAGTCCCTTTCTCTTTACTTAAAATGCAAAAAATCCTTTTAGAACATCAAGCAAAAATAACATGTGTTTTCTGTGAAGTTCAAGTGGGCAAAAAGAGAGAGATCAAAGGACTACACTGAGTGCTTTTTAGAAAACAAATGAATGGAAAGAGCCACTAAACCCAACAATAGATCAGTGTAGTCTACAAAAGAGATCCTAAGGCAGTAGTGGTACTGTTTGGGATTATTTATTCATAAAGGTCTCGCAGCTTGTGCATTTTTATAACAAACTCCACAGTGCTCCCCTGGCAGGGGCTTGGAATGAGATGATCTGTGAGGTCCCTTCCAGCCCAGACCATTCCACGGTTTTGTAATTCCATCTACTTCACTGCTGTCTGACTCAAAGTCAGCAGAGGCCTCAGGAGACCTTCCCTCACCTGATTCTGGTCTGGATCCTACTTTGAGCCCACTACAAGTCAAATCCACATCCCCTTCAGCTCACAGTATGATACTTGTCTCATCTCCCACCTCCCAGCTCATTTTTGTGGCAGTTTCAAAACATGCGCATACTGAACCTAAAATTTCAGTATTTGTTACTAAGCTTCTTATGATTAACATCAACACCTCTCAAAATGTCTTTAAGTATCTGCTAATTAACCCAGCTTACTATCAAATTGTAGCAGTCTTCTGAAATCATTTCAGCATCTTCCAGAAAGCATTTCTTCTCTCTCACATACTCAGTGAAGAAACACTGCACATTTTTTACTTTTGACACTATAAATGTGAGCTACATAAGGAAAAAAAAGGGTGGGATTAATTTATTTCCCCCATAAGCAAACACTACAATGAACGGATTTTCATAACATCAAGTCAAGTAATTTTCTTGAGGAAAAAAAGTATGTGTTACTTGGTTCCCTTTAGAAATCTACATCCAGAACAGTAAAAATGATAACAATAATATTAATTGAAGTTTTACATGGAAGAAATCTCCAAAGCATTTAATCCATTTGCTTATATTCATTCCACACTTATATGTCACAATCCATAATTCACAAAACCCAAGCGTGACCTCAAGGCTATTTTGCATATCCATTAGAAGTCCATGGGGCTGTGGCATAATCTGCTTAATTAATGAATTCCATCAGCTGAATGCCAAGTCAAATAAAGAGCAGTCTGCATATGAGCAGCTTGCTTATCTGATGTTGTAAGTCCAGAAAGCTTCAACAAGCCAGACTTTCCATCAGACAACTCAACTGCACAGCAGAAGAAACCCTCAGTTCAAAGGCAGTGATTACAGACCCTGTCACACTCCCCATATAAATACATTTACAATCAAGCACCAAATTTACATCACAAAGCAATGTAAGCCGGACAGTCAAACACAGCAAATAACTTCCTGATGCTGAAGTAATGAATGTTCCATTCAAAACAATGGCTTAATTCTAGCTTTATTCAGTAAGGTCAGCTTTAACACATCTGGACAGAATGGTGCAGAGCCAACTCCTTTAATCTTTCTGCTGCCCTAAATTAGGAGAGGAGATGCTCTTTTATATAAATTTTGTTCTTGAGGAGACAAGGTCTTTCAGTGGCTGTGAGTGGTAAGGATGTGTTTTTTACACAGTGATGCTCTAATGCTGCACAGATCAGTGAGAGCCACGGCTATCCCCCTCTGGCCTCCTCAGAGCCTGACTGTGCCCTCTCAACTGCTCCACGTGGTCATTCTGTGTCAAAGCCACACTACTTCCTTGCCTTCTGTGGATAGTTCTTCTGACTCCAGGGCCTTCATGTTGTACTCCTTGCCTGACACCAAAGTCGAAACATCTATAAAAGCTTCTCTGACAAATACAGAACTCAGGTCTCATGTGGCACACTAATATTGAGAAACACAGCTACTCATTTAACACTGTCACTTGCAGTTAACATCTTTTCCATAAAGCTTTCTCACATACATACTAACATAACAGATACTAAGAAGGATCAGAAGATCAGAGCCTTTAGGAATTCCAACAGAAATTTGGATCATATTTCTCTACTTAATATTTCACGCTGAAAATTATCTTACCCCTTATAGGTAGGTCATTAAAAATGTTATCATAGCTATTAGCAAACAATTCATTTTCCACCTTGTTAGAAAAACCAATTTTTTATTGAAATAACTCCCACTTCACTCTATGGCAGAAACAATTGAAGTTTGGTCTCCTCTCTGCAGTCTCAGGAATGCACATCTCATTTCAGGAAGCCACTCAGTTTGCAGTGGCACCAAGTGTTTCTGGGGTTAGGTACTTCTCAAGGAAATCCAACTTCTCCTGAAGGATGTTGGACCAGACCCCTGGATGCCACCTCTTGACAAAACAGGCATTTTGGTGGAAGCTGAAGTGTGAGCACAGAAAAGCAGCAGCAGTGTCCAGTCTCATGGGCTGCCAGCGCACACTGCTGGCTCGTGCTCAGTTTTTCATCCACCAGAACCCCCAGGTGCTCTGCAGGGCTATTCTCAGTGATTCCTCCCACTCTGCACCCATGTCTGGGACTGCCCTGAGCCAGGTGAACCTCTTGAACTTCTTGATCGTCTCAAGTTTCTCCTGGATGGGCTTCTCAAGCTGGAGACAAATTTCTTGTGAGCTGCTGAGTGCACTCAATTCCACTGTCCATGTTTGTAATGAAGGTATGCCCTGAGGGACACCACTCATCTCTGGCCTCCATGGACACAGAGCTACTGATCACCTCTGCATCCATTCAGTCAATCCTCATCTGCTGAGCAGTCCACCCTTATAAACCCCATCTCTCCAGGCTGGAGTTAGGAGTGCCATGAGGGACCTCACTGAAAGCCTTACAGAACTCCAGGCAGATGACACTGGTCAGTCTTCCCTTGACCACGCTCTCAGTCCCCTCATTACACAAGGCCACCAGACTGGTCAGGCATATTTGTCCTGAGTAAAGCTGTGCTGGCTGTCCTGGATCATCCCTTTGTCTTGCACTTGCCTAAAAAGTTCCTTTCATGAAGATCTGCTCCATGATCCTCCCAGGCACTAAGGCAAAATCTACTTCCAGTGTGGCATTAACACTTCCAGCACAACAGAGCAAAGCCAGTTGAGAGTAAAGAAATAATATTCTTGCTTTTCTGGTGTGGAGTTAAAGACAGAGGAGATTCCATGCCATTCTGGAAAAAGGTATTTGTGGTCCATATACACTGCTTTGTGTACCTACTGTGCCTCTTTTCCTGACTAAAGTATGCAAGAACACAACATACAGCCCCTTTCAAGTATTTAGCAGGTTCACTGTTAAGTCCTCTATTGAAAAATCATCATCATCATCCTATTTAAAAGTACTTACATGTACTCAAACAAGCCAGGGCAAAGGTTGGGAAATTACATCATCACTGTTTTTTTCTACTGCTGTACACAATAATTCATCTGTATCAGTGAGTATAATCTAAACAAAAAAGGAAGATTCTGCCACAAAGAAGCAATTCAGATCAGAGCTGAACCTTCAGCTCAAGGTGATTCAGATGTGAAAACAGTTTTCAGCAACCTACAAAGACATGATGTTAGACAAAAGCACTATACTGAAACAGAAAGGAAAATGATGTTTTAGTGGCAGTTGGACACAAATAACTAACTTGTGACAGATCTAAACAGAGAGATGTAACTACAGGAAAGAGGTAGTTGTCAAGTAGCAAACAGCAGCACTTTCTGTTAACTCGTATTTTAATAGTTAAATGTACAACTCCCATTTTTTCCTGAATTTTGACACAAATCATTAAGGGAAAACTCTGATAGCCTGTATTTCTGAAGAGCAAAATTAAAAATAATACAAAATACAAATATCAATTTTCTTATGGTAGTGCTGAACTGCCTGAGAGCATTTTGTATTCAGATGAAGGGAAGTGTGCTGAGCTGAAATGGTAGGGATCATCTCAAACAATGCACTTACATTTTCAAAATGTAGAAACTTATCTAAGAGGAATGGCAACCTAAATATCCAACTAAATAGCTTTTGCTTTTTAAAGAAATATGAAGAACTTACTCTGGTCTGAACTGGTAACACATAATAGTTCTTGTTTCAGAAAAAATGAAAAACCTTACTGATGCAGGGGTTGTTTTTTTAAACCATGGCAATACACAATGGTCAGAAGTCACAATGTACTTCAGGCTACACAAATTGTTTCCTGAAGAGGACAAAAATTATTCTCAAGCAAAAAAAGAGCTTAATAAAGACAAACTCCAAGAATTTTACCTGCTGGGCACCAACATACAGTCGATGTCAGGTCTCTTTGTCTTGGGAATGGCATACAGAGGATACCTATCACCGTGTCGAATCAGCACTTGAACTGACACCAGCTTAAAATAATGAGGGGCATGACCTAGAGTGAAGAAAGGGAAAAAAAAAAAAGAGAGAGAGAGAGAGAGAGAGAGAGAGACAATGTTACTTGCATCCATTTTCTTTAATTAAAAAAAGTAGATATCATTAGCTTGACAGCTTTGGTATTGTGGCATTGCAATGAAAGAAAACACCCCTAGGAAATTACAACTTACCAACCCAAGAAAGATTTCACTTCAGATTGCAAGACAAGTGATACAAGACAGGTTCTTAGCACATCTCCACAGTACATCTGAAGTCCACCAACCACACAAAACATTATTCAAGCACTGAATTCTGTCGACACAATAAGGTTAGTCCACTTTTATAATACCCCTCTTCCAGTCCCCATCATAATGATGGATTCTGCAGCATCTTGATCTTGATTTGATCATCCAGATCAAATCTGGATCTTTTTGATATATTAGTTTGTGATTTATTTGATAACCATTAGTAGGATATGCTTATGAAAGACTTCATTCAAACCTGCTGCAGCTGCTGTGGAGGAAGGAATGCAAATATGCCTTCTAGCTGACCATGTCTAATGGCTTGGAATTCCAAAATTAATTACTTCTGTGGGGTTCTTCTTCCTGAATTCCAAGTCAACTGTTTGAAATGCAGCTGATGTATAACAAGAATTACAATTCAAATATTAAATATCTATACCTCTCCCAACCCTTTCAGTTTTAAGCCCATAGCTGACTACTGGCTGGACACAGAACAATTTCCAAAAATCAAGACAACGAAGGGGATACAAAGGGAAGGAAAGAGCAGCAGCATGCTTTGAACCATTTAAGGTAATTCAGTGACCAGCTGGCATTGCTCCACCTTCTCCAAGCAGCAGTGAACTGACAGTGCACAGAGTTATCATTTCTAACAACAGCAGAACAAGCAACCAACCTGAGGTCTGCCTCCCAAAGCTTACCTTCCATGCTGCGCTCAGCAATGGTGGGAATATTGCAGTAGACATGAGCTTCATAAACGGGGTCTATGGCAGGAGGCTCTGTCAGCAAATCGGGCATTATTCTCTTCCGGCTCTTAGGATTCAGCCCATCTTCCCTGACAGGGTTTACTGGGATTAAATGCACTGAAAGATACAAAACATACCCCATACACCTTCAGGAGACTTTAGGGACATACAGGATTATGACTTTTTAAATCATTATTTTTAGGTAATTATGCACAACGAGTATGGTTTCATGAAAGGATGTCTCAATAGTAAGCAACAACTTCATTGTGATTTTTTTTCCTGACTTTCATAAGGATTCTTTGGCTAAGTCAATGCTTGGCTAAGACTTCAGGAACAGACCTGGAGGCAGAACAACTCTGGGTTTTGCACTCTTCTTGAAGCTTTTTCTATCAGTCTCTAGCATGACTCTCAGAAAATGTGCCACAATTGGTCCGGCTCTCTCTCATAATTTTAACTTAAAAACTGACATTGAAGGACATCAGCAAAAGACACAGCACAGTTACCATGAGGGTAGTACAAACCACTGGGAAAACAAAGTAGTCAAGATTGAAGGACTGGATTATTCACCATTTTCCTCACTAATCCCTGCCCTTGCATTGCCACCTTGTCAACCTTAAACTCTCTGGCTTATCTAAAAAAAAAA
>VXBQ01006095.1:105748-140697 GCA_013400175.1 Phainopepla nitens | reverse complement strand
AACAAACAAACAAACAAAACCCTCAAAAAATACATTTCTTGGAATGAAACTGAGATTACCCAAAAAATGTGAAACAAAGAAGTGAGTAAACACACACATAGGAGAAACTAACAGAAACACCACCACTAAGTCTTCTGACATGTAGATGAAAGTAAAAGTATATCTAAATGTAAGGCCAGAGTTGCAATGACTCTGCCTTGATGTGTGAGCATCAGTTAATTTATGAGTCTTACCAGACTACACTTGTAATAACAAATGCCTCTATTCTATTCTCTAGGATTTTAATCAGAAGCTTTAGAGGTGAAAAAGAGGAGGAAAAGTGTTCATATTTTTACCCCATTAGTCTCTATCTTGAGAGAAAAAAAAAAAGGAAGGAAGAAAGAAAAGATAAAACGAATTTGAATGCAAAATTTTACTAATTCTTCTGTGTCAGTTCCTCAGTTCCATCTTGACTGCCAGTTCCAATTTCAGAGGTGACTTTGTTCCACAATAAATAGTTGTACAGACCAAGAAAACCAATGAAGACAGCAAACCAAAGCAAAACACACATAGATTTTAAAAACACATAGCCAGTAATAAACACAGGCTCTTCATTCTTACACTACAATACATTACACTTCAAATATTTTTATGTGGTTACTCTTTGTCTGCCAAAACCAGAACCCAAGCATTTTCCATAGCCTTGCTAGTGCTGTTGACAAGGCCAATACCTGCTAAGTGCAGTGACTTGAAACTTCCCATTAAGCTGTTTCAGATTTTGCTTTCAGCTGTGTTTGATGAGAATATTAAAATGTAATTTTGACTTCGGACACTTTAATTGTGGAGATGAGAGCTGCCATTTCAGCCTTTATCTGCCAGATTGACTTTTTAGCTCCTTGCTAAGACTTATATTGTGAGACATTGCAAACCCCTGCCCAAGAAACTGGCAGTAACACAGAGCCTTGGCAATATCCATCAGAGGCTGGTAACTGGGCTTTGCAGTACATTTGTACTCAGGGTATAAATCCCAAACCCAAGAATGTCACACATCAGTGACTGGACTCTGCAAACAAACAGCACTACACACAGCAGCTGCCCACAGAACAAACAGCAAATTACAGGTACGTTCTCTTGGCCAAGTCTCTAAGGCAGAAAAGGTTACAGCAACAACTCCCAGCTTTCTGCTACAAGTCTCTCTAGAGCAACCCACAAACAACACTGCTACTGCCCTCTCAATGCCAGACACAGAGCTGGCTGAAGTACTCAAGAGGTCATGTAGCTCAAGTCAGCTTAGATACAGGAGTGTTTCAGCAGACAGGGGAAACCATACCCCAACAGCAAAAACTCCAAGTTAACTCTGATCCTAAATTTTGACTGGGAGATTTAAAAGCAAAATAAAGACCCTAATTTTTTTTATCTAAGGCAGTTTTAACCACAAAACCCTGAACAGATCCCATTTTTTTACTGACTAATAAGGGCAGAAGCCAACAGATGCACACATCGGCTTTTCAAAATCAAATGCCTGTGATTTCTGAGGCCAAATACCTGGTTTGCAGAAAGCAAGTCTCATTTCTAATCAAACTAGTTGAATAAATACCACAACACTGCCAGACAAATTTAAGAATAAGGAAAAGCACTAAATGCTACAGAGAAGCATCTACTCTCTCTAAAATATTAAAAATAAAACTGAAGAATAACATTGACTACTAAGAATAATATTCAACACTAAGAAGAAAATTGAATATTAAAAATATCACCTGCATGACTGCCAGAATACATGTCTGCAGTTTAAAAAGTAACTGAAAGAACACTTTTAAAGGAGACTCTTAAGTTAGTACAGCAGCTATACGTACAACTTAAAAATATTTTTATGGACTGGAAATGGACTCAGATATTAGAGATATCAATAGTTCATGTCATAGCCAGTAAAGTTTGTCATTTTTGTACAGTGATTATGCTTGGCTTTTTTATAAGGGAGAAGAAAAGACATGATAAGCCATGTTTGCTTTTAATACACTGGAAATAACACATATTGGGTGAAAATAATGGCAATCAATCAAACTACTTACGCAAACACATTATCTATTTAATGTAGCTAAATAGAAAAAGGAATTACATGAACTGGGCACCAGTCTCTGCAGTCTCCTAAAAATCTCCACCAGTGCATATACATAAAAATAACGAGTATTTCAGAGTTGGGGGAATGGGGATGGGAGGGGTGAAGAGGACTACAGGGAAGAATGACAACACAAGACCAAGGAGAGATGAATCCCAGCTGGAGCTGCCTTCCCTGCTGTCACCCTGAAGAGCCCACCCAGTTACACTGGCCCTCCTCACCCCTTGTTAAAGCTCCTCAGAAGCTGGAACAGTGCTGCAGTTTCAGAGCTTTGGGCTGAGGATCCCAAGTAACACATCCTCTCTTTGTATTTCTGGCTGCTGAAACAACAGAGGTATATTCCATGTTTTTAGTTATTTCTCAATTATTTCCTCATCTCCTGCCATTCCCTGGACATTGTTAGTGCCTCATGTATTTATGATGTTCTCTCCTTTCTCCCTCCCTTCTCATTTCAAGTACTTGGCCTCCTTGCTCCCTTGCTGTCCTCATTTACCCCACTTCCTAGCTCTCCAGTCCTGCTTTGCACACCTCACCCTCTCCAGCTCCCTTTGCACAGAAGGCTCAAATAGGTTCATCATTTTTGTACTCCCTGTACCGCACAGAGCAGTTCTCTAAAGCTCTTTGAGGAAGAGCTGACTGTCTGCCTGTATCCAAGTACTTCCCTACTGAAAGTCCTCCTCTGCAGTGTCAATGCCACCTCTGTCTCCCACATGGGTTTTCTGTTCTGTTTGTAACAGGCAAAACTACAAACAGTATTGAACTAATACAGCTCAGAGAGGAAAGGGAAAAAATAAATAAAAAAAAATTTTAAAGCCCCCCACATGAAGCTGAAATCTGTCCTTTTTTTCCATACCCAGTTCTCTTTCAGCTGTAAATCATTATGAGGTCAGAATACTGCTACACAGTTTTCACATTGTTTTTTGCAGCTTAGCAATATTTTATGTGAATTTCACAGTAACATGCACTTGCCCAAAACAGAAGTCGGCCAGTGTGTGCACAGTCATACTTAAATCTATGATTAAGAGAAGTTTTGAGCAGGATTTTTCCACTGCTGTGCCTTTCAAAGCTCATGTTTCACTATGACAGGAATACAACAATGTAAACCAGAAATGTAACAGATGATTTTGATGTGCATTTACCACAGCCAGAGCAGTTAATAAAATAAATCTGAAACATATTTCATCATCTAACTGCCAGCTTTGCCAACACTGAAACTATAAAGAATATGGACGTATTATCACAGACGTAGCTTGACAACAGAAAGGGAAAGAGAACACATTTTATTTCCCAATACTCATAAACTTATTTTTATAACTAAAGAAGCTACATAAAAACTACCTTGAAACCATAATTTTGAAAAAGTTATAGTGAGGAAAAGAAGTATGTTACAGAAGCAATAAAAGGAAAGCGCTCAATGCAATTCTTCTCACCAGGGTCTCACCAGGCTAAAATTGTTTCAAACATGAAGTAAAACTAAATACATGGGCTGGTATCAGACAAAAGAAAGACCTGATGGAACAGTCAAACAGCAACTGCTGCCTTGTGAGACAGAGAGGCATTGGTCACACAGTATTACACCTAAATACTGCTGCAGAATCACTCCTTCAAGAATTCTTGCAGCTCCAAACTCAGATTATTTTTTTAAGTCAACACTTCAACAACAATTCAAAAGAAATAAAATCCAAATTCTGATACTAAGTTTAATTAAACAAAAAACCTCCAAGAACCTTTATTTTAAAATCACAGAACCTGAAGATCACATTTTAAAATGAAGTCAATAGCTTGACTAAAAAATGTGTTTAAGAACAAACCCAGTGGTGTCTCAAACACTGAGTATGGTTTTATTTCCAGTGTACATTAATTAGGACCTATTTAAAGAGTAAAAAGTTAATTGTCTGACTTTCATACTACCCTCCACCAAGTTCCTGAATGCCACAAAATATATAAACCCCCAAATATTAGACAAGTAGTTTCCAAGCAAGAGAGGCAAGCGCTCAGAAGTGCTTTCAGTAGAATGATTGTAACAATTCCTACGTAGCAACTAATCCCCTCTGGAAAAATGTCACGTTTACCAAATCAGCTATTGTGCTCAGAAGCCCCAGCAGGGAGCCAGATACGCATTAGGGTTACAAAACTGACATGAATTTGACAGAATTCAGTACAGCAGAAAACCAAAAACACAACAAAGTGCAATTCATGTAGAAAGAACGCCAAATCAAACGCTAAATCACTTCATTATCAATTTCTCCCCCTCCTGCAGTCCTACTTTCAGCTTGAGATACAAAAGGTAGCAACACTGTTTACCAAGAAGAAACACATTTATCCATGAAAAAGAATCAACATTTACCTAAAATCAGAAAGACGGCCAATAAAACCAGTTTCCATTGCTGTTTTCCCTTGTAGCTCCAAACAGCCTGAGAAGCAGCAGCACAAGTAGCCATGTTAGTCTCAATTTTCTGACTTAACAGCTGAAGTTTTCATCTTTTATAATACAGAAGGTTCTTTCAGCCCCATGCAAACATACTATTTAAAACAGTCAAACAGAAATGCAGCCACACAGCAGAAATGAAAAACAGCAATCCCACTGTAAGGAACCTTATGCTGATGGATAAAGAAAAGCAAACACGCATGTCAGAGAGCACAAAAAGTTATTTATGCACTTCCACCTTTTCCCCCACCTCTTTCTGCTCCTACCGAGCAGTAACAAGGCTGCCTAGCACAGAGCAGAACACTCAGGCTTCTGAGAGTCTGCTGATGAATGTGGACTTCATAGATTCATAGAATCATTAAACTTGGAAAAGGCTTCTAAGATCATCAAATCCAATTGTTAACTCAGCACCATCTTCACCACTAAAACCTGGACCCAAATGCCACATCCACACATTTTTCCTCATGTCCAGTCTACAGCTGCCCTGGCACAACTTTAGGCAATTTCCTCTAATCCTGTTGTTTGATACCTGGGAGAAGAGACTGACTGCCACCTGGTTACAACCAGGAGGTTGTAGAGAGAGATAAGGTCCCTCTGAGCTCCCTTTTGTCCAGGTTAAGCACCGCAGCTCCCCGCTCTTCTTCTAACTGCCCTCTCCTTGAAAAATAAGGAAGCTAGAACAGGAGCACTGTACAGAAGAATAACCCAAAAGAGGAAGGAATTCTTGAAAACAATGGAGGTGGAAGGAAAAAGGCAAAGGAACAATGTGGAAAAAGCAGCTAAGGCACACATGGGCTGAAGAGCACATCGTGCAACACTGAAGGTATGCTGCCAGTGGAGAAATGAAGCAACCTGAGCACAGCCCTGCCAGAGCTCTGCCATCCTGTGACCATGGGTATGACCCCTGCAAACCCCCCCAGGTGTGCTTCTGGAAAACTCCACCCTCATCCCCTAGCAGCACACCCCCAGGATCAGTTTTAGAGCTCTGCAAATGCACATTTGGGTATTAAGGAAGTTCAAATGCGCCTGTGTGACACAACCCACCTTTCTCATTTTTTTCTTTTGTATCCCAAATAAAGGCTTTCACTGGCTCAAAGGTAAGATCTGTATTAACAGCAAGGGCCTTCATCCATAATGCATAAGTCCACAATCACTAATGTGCTGTATTTGAATGCTGAGTAATCACACAAACAAAAAAAGGCTTATTAACCGTTCTCACACTGGTCAAACTATCAAGTACTATTAAAAAAAAAATGAACGTCTTTTGAAAGGCTTTCTAAGCCTGTGAACATAAGTTTCTAACTTTAGATTTGGTATTTATATAAATATAAATGGAGCTATTAAACTTTTACAGTCTTAAATTTTCACTGGATTTTAGTTTATTTAGAATGTGTAGCTTAATTGAACAAAAAAACGCCAGTAATTTTTACTTTAAATCAAACCTCTTGCCCTGCAGAACCCAAAGAGGAATTTTTTTTTATGTAAGATCTGTCCCCACTGAACCTACAAAGAAGTGACAACCCTCAGTGTCTTTCAGTCTCAATCCCTTAACTACTTTTTTCACCACAACTCTGCTTCCTCAAGCATTTGCCCTTCCATTTTCTCCACTCTTGCTGTGTGCCCTGCCTGTTGAGAAGCAAGGGGAGAAGGGATCCCTCAAGCACAGATGTGTCCATGGGCAGCCACAGCCCTCTCTCGACTACAGAACAGGCTCCCAGCTTCAAGGTTCTCTTCCCACAGTGCTGCTAAATTCTCTGAGCACAGCTACAAAGGAGAAAAAAAAAAAAAAAAGAGTGAAGGGAGCTATGGGGGAGGTAGGTAACAAAGAGAAGAACAGTGGGGGGTGGAGGAGGGTTCACACTTAAATTTAACCTAGAATAGCAACAACAAAATACTCTGCCTTAACCACCCCCGGGGAAGATAAAGAATGCTCTTGGAGAGTAATTTCTCCACAATATTTCAACCGAACAATTGTGTGCACTCCAAGGTGACACAGGTACAACCTTCAGATTGCAGCTGTGGCAGGGCAGCAGAGGTAAGCACTTCCCTCCTAACACACTTGAAATGTTGCCTACCCAAACGCTGAAAATGGGTGATTCAAACACAGATGCATCAGCCTCAGGAGGGAAGAGGGCAGGAACTCCCCAGCTCATGGGATTGACTAAAAAGCCAAATGGGAGCAAACAGAGACTACAGATCCCCTCCCAGTTTCCAACAGTTTGCAAACACTCAGCACCAGTGGTGAGTTATGGGCTGACACATGCCCAGACACATATACCTATTTAACCCTCTCAATTTTGTGACTGCTGCTGCTGTTTTTCCTTCTGTAAATGAAATCGTAATAATTTAGAGACTTTCCAGGCAGTCTTGCAGCACAATCCTACTGCCAGCAGCCTACATGTCAAGTTCTAGGACAAACTTTAAAAAAATATTCACTGAGAATATTTAGGTGTAGCAAGCAAGTAGCAGATATCATTGAATAAATATTCTTTTCATGGCAGAGTTTCTAAGCAAAAGTGCTGAAAAATGCTTACTACAGCAGCCTTGAATATCTGCATTTCATACTACAGAGCCATGGTTCTGCCATGGCCTTCAGCACAGCATATTTTGACACCAGAAATTGAAGTCCGCTAGAACAGTTCTATTGATCCTATCAAATAAACATGGACATTTCCCTTCCTACAGCAAAAAAAACCAATTACTTTGGAAGACTATGAGGAATGCTGCAGCAGACTTGTGAAACAGAACATCGTATTTCAAATTCTTACAGAGAAACTTTAACCTGTCAAGAGAAATTGATTAAACTCACACAGTTGGGGAGTTCAGTGGATGAGGAGAGTGTGTGCCCATTTCAGTGCACTCATCTTTGTTGGGTAAATTTCTGCATTACTTGGGTCAATATTAGAAAAATGCTGCTTTTAAAATTCTGTTAAGTGCTATGTTTGTATTTCCTCATGCAGTTCCTCAACCTACATCTTCAGTTTCATAGTGACAATACTGAAGTAACAGTCCCATTTCCTCCCCCAATTACCTCTTGTGATTTAATCAAGAAAAGAGGTGGAGTTCCCTTTTTTTTCAGCCTTGCAGACTCAGTCACCACAGAGCCTGAAGCATCCGGTCTCTTCCTGCCCTTCTCCACCTGGATAACTCAGCTACAGTTAGTCTCCATCCAAAACATGCTGGAGATGGGAGCAGGGCAGCCAACACAAGGAACCACTCTCCTCCAACTGGAGAAATACCCAGGGAAAATTTGAAATAAAAATGCTGTTTCTCTGTTTAAAATGTAGGAAATGTAAGTTTTCTGAAGTATCCTGTCTATCATAGGTTCACTGACAGAAAATGGGAACTCAAGGAAACTAGGAGGGTGCAGATGTACCTCAGCTAAGGCAGTGGAAGACAGATCTGATTAAGGGGGAATGAGTGTGGGCCCTAGAGTATTTAGATTTTTAATGTGCATGTTTTGAAGAAAATCACAGACATTAGGACATAAGGAAAAAAATCATTGAGACTTAACACGGCTCTCCTGCCACTCACAAGTGAAATGGAAGTCGACACATGCACCCCAGTATGAGTTTTCTCACCACAGTCCCTGCTTTCTCCCCAGAACAATACACAATACAATTGCAGCTACAACTTGTAAGTGCATCTTAGTTTTTCTAATCAATCCTGGTGTCATGTTCTTACATGAAATGCAACCAAAAGCTTATCCTTCAGTCTAATGCCATCTGAGTTATCAGCCTTCTTAGTTTTCAGTTCCCTTAAGTTCTCCTTTGGAGATGCTAATGTTCCTATGGACAACTGAGAGGTACTATAAATAGGCTGCTCTCCTCAGTTTTTCACAGAGTTGGACAGAAATAGACAACTCTCCTGGCCCTTTCCAGGAGAGGGGCAAAGCCTACTTGTCTGCCTATTTTCTGGCCCACAAGCTGTGAACTTCCTTTAAAGGTTTTCCTCATTTTGGGGCAATTGCCAAAAGCAGCCCTTGCCAATGAAGCCATAGCTCACAGGTACTGACCCAGGGCCTTATTCCATATCAGAGTCAGGGCAAAAGACCAGATTTCAGTACTTGTGTGTTTATGTTCAAAGGTAAAACAGAACAACTACACAGTCACCATGCCTTACCAGCTTTAAACACCAGTATTGCAGAGAACAGGTTTCTTATTTCCAGCTGCATTAGCTGCATGGCTAGCAGATTTTTTTACAAGGTCACAATCGGACTTACATGAGGAAAATAAATATGTTAAGAAAATCCTTTTTGCACCAAACACAACATGGCAGGCCTTGTACTCTTGTGTTTGAGACCTAATTTAAGCAGATCCATTAAATTATACAATGTGTGCTTGCATTTATGAAGTCCAGATGTGGCTCTGAAAAGAGCTTTATCTTTTTAGGGGTTTCCCTCCACCCCCCATTGTTTTTCACTGGACAATTCTGAAGGGCATATGGCACTGCTTAAACAGCTTCAAGGATTTTCAGCCTGACAGCAATAACACAGCAATGCTGACTGCAAATCTGAGCCTTTTCAAGCTCTAGAGATGACAATCATTTTCCACTTCTCCTCCCAAAGTGAAAAATTGCTTGCTGTATTTTATTTTATTTTCCTACTATACTGAAACTCTACAGTGTTCACCACAGAACAGATTTCTATTTTCAATTTAATATACTACTTTCTTTAAAATAAATACATGTGCATACTAAAGCTCTTCTGTTCCAGCATGTCACTAATTACCCCATTGCTTGGCTCTGCACTCGGTCTGGAGGGAGTGGGGGAGGTTCCTACAAGACATCCAGACAAGCAGGCAGATCTGCTGCTGCTCTACAGACATATCGCTCAAGTCACATCTTGCTCCTTCTCCAGGTTGTTCAGTGACACAATGTAAAAGGAGCCCCAGCAGTGCTTACACTGATGCAGTTATGCTGGTCCTGGCCCACCACGGGCTTGCTGGGATTCCCAAAAGAGAAGGGCAACAAACACCATAAACCACCAGGTTCTGGTAAGTCCCTCCTATTGCTGAGAGCTGCCACGTCTCATCATGCTGTGAAAAGATTTCAACTACATCAAATCAGTGTCCTGAGAGCCACCAAACAAGGCTTAAAAACACAAAGACTAAACAGGAGGGAATTATGGCCTGAGCACGTGCTTTTTATAAACGCCACAGGTCCACTCACTGCTGCTTATCCAACAACCAACAAGATTCATGAGCACTGCAGTAAGATTTTACAGCACTGTCCTGCTTCTGTCTATGGAACTCAGCAACAGCTAAATGAACTAATCCAACTGAATTGTTCTGAAACAGATTTTCAAAACAGCTTTTATCAGCTGTGTTCAGAAATGGCTGGCAACTCTTCCCATTTCCATAGTATTGTCTCAAAATAAAGATCAACCACTCTACACTGATATACAGTGTACTGAATGCCTCTGCCATTCTTTTCCAGGGGGTAGGGACCTTTGCTTTTAGTTTGGGGTTTGTTTGTTTTTGTTTTTTTCTTTTGTCCTGTAGGATTCCCACAAATACTGGAGTCGGAAGCTGTGCAGCAGCGATTGCAACATGACTGAAAAAAAAGAATGCTTGGCAGATTTCACACATGAACTGAACACCAACATAGCAGCCAAGAAGATTCAGCATAGCAGAAGAACACATGGCAAAAAGTATTTTCTCAAGGAACACGGGCTACAAATCCTCAGGCTTCATTGATCCTTTCATCTACGGCAGCTGGGCATGACACAAAAATATGCCCCATAAAGCAGAGTTCAAGATAGTTCAAGAGCTGCTCCTGTTCTGTTACCCAGGAATCTGTTGCTGAAGCCCTATGAGTGCTCTCTGCACATAGGGGAAGCATGCACCACTCCTTTCTATCATCCCCTTTTCCTTAGGGTTCTCCCCAGACTCATCCCAAAATACCAAAATGTTTTTTGACATTCAAGTCAATTGTCCTTAGGATGTGTACTAGGACATTCAGTTGAAAGAGGAATCCCAAATTACACAGGGAAAACAAAGAAATAAAGGGACTTAAAATCACACCTTAGCTCTGCCCACCACATCTTCACAAGTATTGCTCCCCAGGTGTCAAAACAGCAAGGCAGCAGCTTTTGGGCTGCAACAAACTACATCTGCTCACTGGTAAAGGTATCTTCTGATCACCTCTCCTGAGCTGCTTCCTGCCTTCCCTGCAGCATCTCTGCCTGCACACCTGGCCGAGGCAGAGACCAAAGCCAGGAACATGCACCGTGCCCAGCCCACGTGTGTACTGCGTGTGCAGCTCAGCCTCAGCCCAGGCACAAACTGCTCAATATGTTAATGTCATCACTCAGACACAATCCACAGACATCTGGCACTTCTCTATAGCACTGTCCTTCCCAGATAAAAAGCCTTACAAATTCAAATCAATATTTTCACTACTGCATTAAATTAGCACTTTTGTGTTTCACATCTAATCCCAACTGCTTTCTGTCCACAAACTGACCTGCTCAGGGAAGTGATCTCAACACCATATGCCAGTGCTTACCCAAGCCAAGCCAGCTCACTTGATTGTCCTTGTCAACACCAGGGCAAGGCACAGAAAGCTGCCATGGATTTGCCAGCAGCAAACCTCAAAACAACATATTTAATACAGTAGAACCTGACAGATTTTTGAGCTGGGGAAGCCTTTCATTAATCTCAGGAATTCAGAACAGCGCTCTCTGGATCAAAGAATTATTGCTATCTTTGGGACTCTTGCCATAAAACAGCTTAGGGGAAGACAGTGAATCTTAATTCTTGTCTTCATTCAGCATTAATGTGCACAGTTGGTAAACCCAAAATTACACCACATATGTTTCCAGCTCTTTTAATCCAACCATCTCCCAAAAGTAATGGAGATCACTTCCATTTTACAAGACTTCATATTTCACTGCAGAAAATCCACAAAAGCCCCAGTCTTTTAAATACAAACTACTTAGACCCTGTCTCATTTAAAATAAACCACAATGCCATTTAGTATGTACAAGCACTGCTTTTCTCTCAGAGAGTGAGTTCTGAAAAGCTTAAAGGGAACTAATTTTGGGAACAGAGATTACTCTTATTAAAAAAACAGAAGGCAATAAAAAAACTGCCTGTAGGCATTAAAATCTTTAAAATCAGTACAGTCTGAGACACTTCATTAATCACAGAAACTCTACATCCCCAAGAACACACAATAAATTTTTCAAAAACCTTCACAGTAAAGTGACAAGACACTTTGGATTAAGTCAGTCACTGTATCATTTCAGCAATGAGATCCTCACAAAAGCATAGATAAAAGAACAAAACTGCCTGAAAGACAACTTGCAAGAGAAAAATTTAAAGGACTAAGAAGAAACAAGAACTGTATGAAGCATATTAAGCATCTCTCTTTCAGATACATACAGCAGAACCAGCACATCCATAAACCCCAATGGTTTTCAACTCAATTTGCAGCAGCACTGTAGGGATTAAGGGAAGCACAAAGCACAGCTCAGAGAAACAAACCTATCATCAAACATGAAGTTTAAGCAGCCCTCCATGCTTTTCAGAAGACTGCACATGGCCTAGAAACAGGGAAAGCACAACTGCATTATACCCAGTGACATTAAGGTGACAACTGTCCTGTTGAAACTCTGCTCACTGAACAAGGAGGGAAAGGAAATTTGGGTCAGAACAGTCTTTGATGAAGATGCAGAACCCAAACCTCAAACAAAGGACAGCAAATTATTACGGTATGATGAACTAATTTGCAATTAATAGGTAATACTGTCGTAAAGGCTCTGGTAAAAATAAAGTAAGAGAGATAAAGCTAATAAAGTGTGAATGATTGTGAATTCTCCAAAAACTGTTCAAAAATCAGAGTGGTCAGCCTAAGATTAACAAAAGGCTCCTACTAAAACAAAGCAGACTGACAAGGCTGTGTTTGCCTTCTCAGCTTAAGACATCCAGGTTTTGTTTTGATGCCTTCATCTCTGTAACATGAGAAAAACAGAAGTACAAGGGAAGGCAGCCCTGTAGCAAGGGGATGAGCAGCTGAGAACTTGCTTATGGAAAGAGCAAACCTTCAGGGATTAGAATCAGTGCCCAGCCAGCCCCAACAGAACACTCAGCAGGGAGGGCAGAACCAGACACAGGTGAGCTCTGCCTTTGCTGGCTCACCCACAGGTGAGCGAAGCCCAGAGCCCACCTCCCAGAGAGCCCTGGCAGTCAGGGCTGAGGCACTGGGCCCTACACTGCAATCTGCTATCCTGAAAACCCCAAACAAGAGCTAGAATGCAAATCCCACACAGAGGGGCCATGCTCTGTGAGAATGGAGGCTTTACCTGGTGCAGATTTCACCTGTGTGAGCTCACCCTAACTCCCCATTTATACAGAATGTAACAGCTGCACACTAGAAACAATATCCTCTTTCTGTTATTTCTAAAAATAAAATAAGGTGAATATCCAAATGTAAAAATAATGTTTCAGTTGTTAAAACACAGGTTAGCCTGGTATCTAAGTAACATATGGAAAAATCCTAGGAATAATTTTATTGGATTTAAAAGACAGACATGCCATTCTAAAACCTGCCTGCAGTGACCTGTAAGGCAGCCTGACTCGGCTTTCAAGAGCTGTGAAAAAGGAAGGGCAGAGAACTGGTTTAATGACAAAATAGAATTTGCTAATATATAAATAAATAAATCACCTGATCTACAGAATCAACTGTACAGTAGCCTTCAACATTTCATATTGATGCTGCTAAAATATAGTCCAACTAACCACCATGGATGAAGTCAGAATATATATTTAAGTAAAAATTATGAAGTTCTGTAACCTGACAAGCAACTTCTGCTGGTCAAATCCTGTCTCAAGTGATTTAACCTGACCTACATTTAAAGCAACTACTTTGAAATGATTGCTCTATTCTTGTAGGAGAAAATTAGACTGTCCCATAGAATCATTCTCAAGCATTCATCATGTCTCCTTTCCCTTCAGGGGTTCATTTTGTGGACTGATGCATTATAGCACCACTTTTGAAAAAAATCACGAAAAATATATTTAAAACTCCAGTTACAAACATAAAAAGGATCTTTAACAAAAATCTCTGTAGTCACAGTTGGTTCTCTTCATTCGCTGCTAAAATGTACAGATCTTTGGATTTATTATTTGTAGGTCGTTTTTCCCTCTAATCTTAAATTCAGATTAAATTAGCACTTCTAAAAAGCAAAACCCAGAGAGACTTCTCATGAGTGGAAAATCTGCCATGCTTATGAGCTTGAAGGCAAAATTCATGAAGGGAGATATCTGCTCTCCTTTTAATTTCATATGCTGGTAACATATGACAAAATCAAGTTCTCTACATCAAGAACTCTAAAGCTGTGGCTTTTAAAATATAGTTACTTGTATAAAGTACCAGCAAAATGCAATACCCACCCAAGCAGCCCCTGCCCCAGGGCTCTGGCTCCCAGCAGGGGCTGAAGGAAGCTGTGGTGAGGATCTCAGGCTAAACCCCAAACACCTCAGCATTGCATGTGATGCCCACGCTGTCCTCATAAAGTAAGAGCTGCTGGCAAAGCTCAAGCCAACGAAATAAAACTCCACTGCTTTTCTGTGTGGAAAATCCTGATTTCTATTTCCTCTGACTCATCTTTAAAACCAAAACCTCCAGTGCAAAATCAAATGACAGAAAGTAGAGGGAAATTATTACTGGAACAGCAAAATGTCACTTCCAGACGTGCTGATACACCAATACCCAAGCAGGACCCATCAAGGCAGAGAAAGTATTTTTAAAAAAACTCCAAAAAAACCATAAAACAGCTCTCCACACTTTACACCAGAAGCCTGCCAGGGCAGTGGCAAACATCCTAAAAAGCAGTGGCAGTCACCAAAATTCTTTTTTATCAAAAGGCAAGCCTAAGCCACTGACCAAAGTATCAAAGTATGTAAGAAAACAAACCTAAACCAGAAGAGAAGCTCCATGGACAAGAGCTGCCTGAGAGCCAGGGCCTTCAGAAGAACAGTCTGGAATTGATGTCAGCCACGGGGTTATAAAAAGCATCCCTGTAAAAAGGGATGCTTTCCCACTATCATTTTAGTCCTCTTCTCTTAACTGTTACTTTTTTCCTTAGGCTTGCAGTAAAGAGAAAAAAAAAAAACTAAAAAGCAAAGTAAAATAAAAGCATTTACTTCATGGAAAAAATTAATTTACATTTCTTTGCTTACAGAGTAAAACAACATTGTCAAGCAAATTTTATACTGTGTACACATGGCATCCTAACAGATAGCTGTTAAATTGCCTTTGGTTTTTTCAAGGAAACTCATGGATAAATTATTGAAACGACCTGAGCAGACCCACCTTGAGGCTTCTGCTGCCAGTCACAGATGTTGCTAATATAATGAAAGGGCTGTGTTTGCCCAGAAATTGGGTTCTCAGGTACCAATCTGTGGAGGAGTAAGAAAGCTGCTCCTCAGGCCTACTTGTAAACTCCTGTTCTTGAGCTGACCTAAGGGCTAACCAATGCAATTAACATTGACAGGGTCCTAAATTCTGTCTTATCTCCTTAGTTTGAGGCTGCAGGACCACAGCTGGATTCTGACACATCCTTTGGATGTGGTGCACTGCCATTCTCTGTCCCTGAACTGCAGGAATTGCTCCCAAGTGCTGCATTTACCTTCCCTTTGCACTGCTCTGGGCATGTTACACAGCACAGAACAGGAAGAGGGACCTCAGCCCCTGCAAGCTCTTCTTCTGGCAAAAAAAGGATGAAGTATCCCTACATATATTCTCTGTGTTTGTAGAAAAGGAAACTGCCCAATTTTAGTCAACAGCATTACAGATAATATTTACAGAGACAAAAATACAGCCCACAGTCTAGCACAAGTAATTTTTCCATTCTGCAGTCTTTCTGACAAAGCAGAACACTGAAAACTTCAGATAAAAACAACATAATTACATTTTAGAACAGCCTTAACTGTTCTAAAAAAGTCTATCAAAACCAGCTCTCCTTTCGTCTCTAATGCTGAAGTTTTAAATTGTTTTACAACCATGACCATTTACATAAACAAAGAGGAGAAAAAATAAAAACATATGTGGAAAGATAAACACTATAAGAAAAATACTTCTCCACTCTTTTCTGTGGATCTGGCCCCAAACATACAACAAGAGGGAAACAATGACAATTCCTAATAAAACTTTAATCTGCCAGTCATATTTAGTTTAGAAGTCAACAAGTTTCCCTGTCCAATGGGTTTCCCAAACAAAAATGTTCCATTGATATAATTATCCATTAGAGACATCAGAGTATTCTTCTAGCCAGCAGTGGAACATTTTTTTTTGTGTGTTAACTTTTAACACTGTCATTTTCCTACCCTATTTAAAAATTCAAACATGTACAAAGTCCAGTGGCATTTGCCATTCAAGAGAGGTTCCCTCTATTGCTGATTGCTCCAAGTTTAGCTCTGTACAGTGCATTAATAGCCAAACTGAACCTGAGGGCACAAATGGCCCCAGCCTTTTGCTTCCAAGTCCAGGCCACACAATTAAATTAAAGATGGACTGTTAAGGCTTGTATGCCTTCAGCAAGTATAAACTCTTTGTTAAAAGTCTTCTACATGCCTACTAGAAATGGTAACCAAACCTGACAAAACTATGAATAGGTATTAGAATATTCCAGTAATTTTTCAAATGTGTCTCAAATGCATTTCTGCCATCATCCACCAGGCACACTCAGAAAAAAAACCCAAAAAACAAACAAAAACACCACCACAACAAACCTGTGGCATTATTTATCTCAATAAATACACAGAGCTTGAAAACAGCAGGACTTCCTGAAGAAAGTTTCCTTACCCTACTGCTCCTTGTGAAATTCCCAGGAAAGCAGCCAGCCCTATTGGCAAAGACCATACACAGACCCTGTGCCTTTTGCTCCTGTTCAAGGACACAAAGAACAGAACCAGTCAAGTGTCCCATTGCCCAAAATGTACAGGACAGAGGACCCTGGCAGGAAGGAGTGTCTCTTACAGGATCCACATCACCCTGAAGAAAGACTGTTAGAGTTTAAAAAGTCTCCAGCTGTGCAGCAATCTGCTTACATGTCTCCTCCTACCCAGGATAAGGAGATGAAGATGCAGCTGGCATTTGATGCAGCCAGCCAAGCCAGCACACAGCATATGCCAAATATAAACCAACTGCTCCTGCCATACCCCTGGGAGAGAGCTCTGAGGGCAGCTTCTGACCTGGCTCCTGGCCAACTGCTCCATGGCCATCCACTGAAACTGTTGGTGGGAGAGAATACTTCTAGCTCTCAGAGCTCTTGAGAGAGACTTTGGAGGAAAGTTGCTGAGTTGAACTGTTAGTATCCACGTAGAGCACCAGCCTTGTGGGGAAAAACAACACAAGAAAGCAGACTGCAGAACTCAGAAACCACAAGAGAAGACAAAGGGACAAAGAACAACCAAATATCAGAACAGGAGACAGAGTTTTCCACCAATCCTGGGTCCATCCCCAGCCTACCAGCACTGAAGATTCAAAGGTCCTACACTGGTTGTTTTCCCCAGTGTTTTTCTCCTCATGTCTAAACTTGAGATGTGACAACTATTAGTTCTGAAACAATTGTCTCAAGAGTTTGTCTTACAAGCAAGGACAGACTTACTAGGACTGCTGGCACAACCACCCATCACCTCCATCGTGGCTGCAAAAATCACTGCTCCCAAAGCAGTTCCAGCTCCTTCCCAGCACCATATATTAAAGTAAACCAGCATCCTTTTCTGTCTGACCACGTGGCAAACTGCTGCAAGCAATTCCTGAATCCTCACAGCTGAAGCACGAGCCAGACTGTGACCTTGTCAGCCATCCCAGTGTGGGCTGTTTGTAATATTGAGTCAGAACCTACAGAAAATCAGCTGAGCTTGGCCTTTACTACTCCCTTTGCTTCAGAGTCAGCTACAACTCACAAGTTTGGCTTCAAATGCCACAGTTCCACATGTGGATAAGAGGGATAAAATATCAAGCATTTACAGGAGTTATACTCTGGTCTAAAGCAGAAGTTTGAAAAAGGAAGATATGTACCACTTGTATAATTATACATTTAGTATTACTGTTTTGCTTTTATAAACAAATTTATCACAGAAAGGAACAGACATTTTCAACATTCTATGCTTAGAAAAGCAGTAGCATATTTTAAAACCACCAGCCCTCCTCCACAAAGCTGTGCACTGCTTGCTAACAGAGATTCACAATCTCACAACAGCATAAAACATTCATTTCCACTCCAAATGCTTCAGGAGGTACCTCCCTTCTAACAAAACAGAATAAATCAGTGGCTTGGGCATTTGCCTGAGTCTAAATGTATAAACAGTTTTTTTCATTCCATAAACACAAATCATATTATCATTTCAGTTGGAAAAGATTGCTAAGATCAACACTAACCATTAACCCAGCACCACTGTGTTCCCCACTAAACTATGACCCCACGTGCTCCATCTCCACGTCTTAGAAATCCCTCCAGGGATGGTGGCTCCACCACTGTCCTGAGCAGCCTGTTTCAATGCCAATCCACCCTTTTGGTGAAGACATTTTTCCTATACCAAATATAAACCTTCCCTGGCACAATTTGAGACTATTTCCTCTTGTCCTATCACTTGCTACCTGGGAGAAGAGACTGATCCCCACCTTGTTCAACCTCCTTTTGGGTAGTTATAGCGAGTGATAAAATGCCCCTGAGCCCCCTTTTCTCCAGGCTAAACACTCCCAGCTCCCTCAGCCACTCCTCATCAGACTTGTGCTCAAGACCCTGCACAGCTCTACTGGGGAATTGCTCCAGACTCCAGCATCTGTCTTGTCATGAGCGGCCTGTAGCAGGATGCTCTGCCTAAGTGGGGTAAAACAGCCCAAATTTTACCCTATTTGCAAATAAGTTGTAAGTGCTGGAGGGACGAGGAGGGGTCCATGCTAATTTTGGTGCTGAAGAATGTTGAGAATAGCTGGATTCAACAATCCCAAAGTTAAACATTCTGAGGAAGTGAAAAAACAGTGTTTGCTGACAGAAAGAGGCACTGAAGAGGATGTGAGAAAGCTCCTGATAAAGAAAGCAACAAGTGGTATCACTGTTAACTCACCTGAAGCTGCTGAGCTGCAGGCTGCCCAGCCGGCACAGCTCACCTAGAAGCATAAGGTGATGCAAGAGTTTTGTTTTTGCTGTGGAGATGGTCTTTGCTCCAACTTTGGACTAATTGCTCTACATCCTGAAGCTGGTAGAAGTATCAGGCTACCTGAATGTCTTGGTTCCCCCAGTGGGCTGGATTGCATTTCTCATGATGAAAAGCTTTCTGTATCAGTGCTGGTACTGGCACTGAGCTTCACGGCGGCTGCCTGCTGCAGCTTACGTGCTTTTGAAAGCACCTCTCCGACATCCTTATCTCTAGCAGAAATGTTACGTTCTAATTAAGTAGAAAATAATTTTATCTTTAGATGAAATGTGATTCACTCTCCTAAATGCCTACCTCCTCAACTCTAAATAAAACTCCTTTTAGTTAACAATTCAGTTTCATGTTTCAGCTGCAGCTCCTCTAGGACCTTCACCCTATGCACAATTCATAACCAATCCTACAACATCAAGGGCAGACCTATAATGAGCCTAAAGGGCAAAACAAGCTGCAATCAGACCCCCTGGCTTGTGCCCAGAGGAGGCTGAAAAAGCAGTTCAGAGCCACAGGCCCCTTTATTACATGCAGATGAGTTTAAGCACACAAAACTGATAGCAAAAAACCACAAAGTTTCTTTCATCTTCTCTTCCTCCCTTTTTTTAAGTTATCTGTCACATGCAAAAGACACACTCTAATTCTAACGTAATCTTTTGGGTTTTGGGGGGGGTTTACACTAAGCAGAAAAAAAGCACAGCCAGAAGGACTATGCCCATTAAAACACAATGAAAGATGACAACAACAAGGAACGTTATCCTATCCTATGGACGTGTACTTTTACTTGCCTTCTAACAGCAGCTCACAACATCGCTGTGCATTAGTACAGACCACATTACCACAAAACATGGCTTTACCTAGGAAATGTTCTGTCTCCTGAAGCAGGTGATCACCAGCCACAGGACACAGTGCTCATCTGTCACCTGCACTGCCCTGCCTTCAGCATCACCTCCTCCTCAATCATCTGGATGCAAGGGCCCTCTGCACTGACCCACAAGAAATTCATCTGAAGCACAGCACCATTTATCTGTTTATCTGTGTGAAGTTTCCTGATGTGAAGGTACAAATCAGGAGAAGTTCCAGCACTCAAACCTTTCACAGCAGTTTCCTAAATCCCATCTGGTCTGATGCAATGTAAAATAGGAATTGCAGCAGTTTTCCCTCCAATGTGGTTTGTCTGCTTCTATGGAATGATTCAGTCACATTCAATTACTTAACTGCACTACAAAATGCAGCTTTTTTTAATAAAATTGCCTGATTTGATTCTAGATTGTATAGATTCCTACACAGTACACAAAACTATGTTCCTTACTTTTCTGGAAAACAGACAAAAAAACCCCAAACAAACTCCAAGTATTTCAATAAAGAAAGAATGCTTAAACAACATATAATAATGGCCATTTTTAAACACACCTATAGACCACTATATGTGGAAAACAAAGCATGAGGACACTTACAGAACTGTAGACTGAGGCTCAAGAAGGCTAATAAGGCTGCCAAGGCCAGCAAGAACAGAAAACGGTTTCGGAAAAGCATTATTATTCACTCTGCCTGCTCTTCATGGTTTCATCTTCAGATATCTGTGGTTCCTGTAAACAACAAAAGAGTGGCAAATATATATTTCAGATGTGGAAGCAGCAGTTATTCTTTAAAGGCAAGCACACAAGGCAATTCAAATTGGCAACAACAAAATGGAGAAGTTGCCTGCACCCTAACAATAGGATTAACTGTATTTCCACAACAAAACTTTCAGGTAAATAAAAAATATGTCCATTTTCTATAAAATTAAGCTTGCTCCTGCTAACACAGGATTAATACTCATATTCACAATTCTTAAGAAAGAGCAAGAAAAGCCGTCAATACCACTACACAGTAAATAAAAAAGTAATAAAGCCTCAGCAGTCCTTACTCATTGCAAAAATAAAAATAGAAAAAACCCAAGCCTTCTCCTGAAAACATCCAAAGACACTTTTCCTTGCAAAATGACATTCTGAAGAGTACAGAATTTGCTGAAGTGCCCTGTGTTCACAGATGTACATTCTCTTGTGGAAAACTGCTCTATATAAGGGATGAGAAGGGGTTGCTCTCCCCCCCACATGCCTTTTTTTCTTTTTTAAACAACCAGCTGCTCTCATGTGCAAGAGATGCCTCCTCCTAGCATTGACAGTGTGTTGCAGGAAATTGGTTAGTCTTGAAAGAAATCTTCTGAGATTCCAGATCCTTTGAACTGAGTTCTGTTTATGACAGAGCATTCAAAGCTGTTGATATAAAGTAACTGTTTTCCCCTCCATCGTTTCTTTTTGCCCCAGATCTTATTTCCTCACAGAAAGAGGCCTCTCTTTATTTTTCCTCCTCTTAAGAATAATAAAGTCTTACAACCACATGTAATTAATACACATTTGCTTACCAAAACTCTTCTGGACTTCAAAAACTAACCATCTTAGCAAGATTTTAATCTCTGAGTGCTGATTAAACCACAACCTTAAAATTCTGATTTTTTTCTACACTGTCCCCTTCCCCTCCCAATTAATTTTCTAACTAGTATTTGAAAAGGAATCACTGAACTTATTTTTACCCACTGGGGTTGGTCTTGAAAAGAGCTGTGTGATTGCTGTAAGTGAAATCCATTATACATATACATTTTGCAGGACTGAGGTCTTTCCATCTCATCTTACTTGGACAGCTAGCTTTACAGCTTTTGGAAACTGTGGAGAAATGGAAATACCGGGAGATTCTGAGAAGCAAGAAACCAGAGCCATTACAGTATTTTTCCCAAATGCCAACAACACCACAAATGGCATGTGCAAGCCGTAATAAAAATAAAGTAAAAAGAGAGGGAGAGGGAAAGTTGGAAGGAAGAATTTTTAACAGTTCTCAATTTCAAAAAATCATAGCTCATCCTGGAACATCCTAGTGAAAGGAAGGCAGAAGCAAAACTGAACTACACCACTGCAACTCAACAAAGCTGTGAAGAATAGAAGGTAAAAGGATTAGTGTATGTCAAACACCAGGAGAGACTAAAGCAGTTCAACCAAACAGATGGGACAACAGAAGGAACCACAGGAAAAAGCGAAAAATAGACTTAGCTGGGAGGAGAAGGTAAAATCTGTTTAAAAGCTCTCAGGAACAAGAGGTCTTGTGCACAGTCTATACAGATTAATACTCTTGTTGCATAAAATAAAGCTGCCACAAAAAAAGAAAAAAATTAAAGTCTGAAAAAGAGGAGATCTTACTTCATATTAGCAAAATGTTTTCGTGAGTAAGCTTAATGAGCTGTAAGCCTTAATTGCAAGCTCAAAAGCTTTAAAACATTGAGTGTGAAAGGTATCATTCAAGAAATCACAAAGTGGAAAGGTTTTTCTTTTGAATACACTTTGGCTTGCTGACAAATTAAAAGGTGCTGTACTGCAACTTAGGAGGAATAGGAACAGCTCCTGCTGAGAAGCTGTTAATTAAAAGCCTGTCAACACAATTTGCCATCAGCTCCTCCTCGGTGAGAAGCTGCAGGGAATCAGGTGAAGGTATGTGAGACAGAGTCCTGAAGCCTCTGCTCCTCCAGGCTTACACACAAGGTGCTCCCAGGGCAGGGCTAAGCTTGGCCAGCACATGTTAAGTGAAGGCAGTACAAATAAGTATTGTGAGCACTCCCTGAAGTGAGCACTGGTAAGCTAAAAAAGATAAAACGAAGCCTGAAGGGGGGAGAAATAAAAGCAAACCAACCTTACCTTCCCACAAAGCTATTCTTACATGCAGATGAAACAAAACAACAAACCACAGAGCAAAACACGTTTGGGGTGTTCAGGACAGACTATTACAGAGCAAGAGCACTCCAGAGCATGCACTGCTAAGCTGACATTTAGGCACTGGCTGGTCTTTATCTCTACCCAAAACAGAGGGCAGGTCCTGGCCAGCCTAAACACCTTCACACCGGGAACTCACAAAGGGCAATTCCATCAAAAGCCACAGCAGCACCCGGCTGGGCTGCAGGAATGGGGCTGGCTCTGTGCTCCAGAGCCAAGGAAGCACTCACTGCTTTCATGGGGGACTGAGAACCATACCCAGGTGCAACTCGGGGCCAGGAGCAGCAGCTTCTGATATGTGCCCAAAATGCAGTGACTGATGCTCATCTCTGAGACAGGGAGGTTTAGATTGGATATTTTCATTTCTTTTTTCAGAAGAAAGGGCTGTCAAGCATTGGAACAGGCTGCCCAAGGCAATGGTGGAGGCACCACCCCTGGAGGGATTTAACAGACCTGTGGATGTGGTGCTCAGGGACAGGGTTTGGTGGTGAGTTTGGCAGTGCTGGGGAAATGGCTGGACTTGACCTTTTCCAGCCCAAACAATTCCAAATTCTGTTTCTATGAATGCAGTACTTGATAAAGATGACCTATACAACTCCAAACATTTCAGTCACACTAATTTTAAATGTGACACACTTAAACAATATAGAAATTTGTAAGGATAGTCATTAATAAAGCACCCTACACTGAAATGCAGGTAAGTAAAAAGCTACTTCTCAGTCACCTTTTGCAGCATACCTACCTACATACCTATCCACAGAATGTAACTCTTCCTTTTAAATACAATCCAAAATCTCAACTCATCAAAACATGCCAGAATGACTCACAGCACTTAGAGCACCCTCAGTACTTACCTAATCTCACACAAGTGCTGGTGTAAGGTCTTACTGCATGCTCACACAAAGGTAAAAAGAGCATTATGGTTGCAGGCCAGGCCAGTGAGTCAGGAAAAATTAGTAACTACCTAGAAATGCTGGGAGAGGGGCAGGCAGCCTGGAGCCCAGGCAAGGCACGAAGCTGGAGCAAGCAGCTGGCAGCACTAACCTACATTCTCTTCAGCACTGGGGGGGACACTGCCAGCCAGGGTGTCTCACAGAACCTCCCCCTGGCAGCACCAGCTCCTCAGCAAACCCGAGATAAGGCATTTCTTGACTGGCTAAACTTCTTTTGTTTAAGTTAGGCCCTGTAAATAACTTTCTAACATCAATGCTTTCAAACCGCTTGTGAGATTAGATGTGCCACTAAATCAGCACTGCCAAAATCCTGTGCCAATTGAGTGATGCTGTTACATCCTCTAAATCACCAGCATCCGTTTATAACAAACCTACTCTCCTGCATGAAGCATAAGCACAGAATTTTACTGACTCACCATGACAGCTTAAATGAATTTACTTGATTAAAACAGCATGTCTCCATAAATAATCAATAGTACTCCTCAAAGTCTGCCTCAATAAAATTACTGTATTTATCTGATGTGCTGCATCAAAACGACATTGTCTACTGAAACACAAGTGAGCAGAAGTGGTCACAATGAAAAAAACAGCAAAGACAAATGGAGACTTTGCCCCAAAAGGAAGGTAGTGCTCAGTCTGTACATAACTATGTGCCAAAGACAGAGAAAAGTGTATTTTGGAGCAAGCTTATAAGAGTATAGGAGGGAGGAAAAAAAGCCCACAGCCAAACATAAGGCTGTTTTGGAGTAACGTGCATAGATAGTTTTAGAAAAGGTCACAGAATAACACAGGTACCCACCCATTAGTCTCATATCTCTACACTGCATAAGATAAGATTTTTAACTATCATTTCTTTTTGATATATCTTCTGCTTTTTATCTGCATCTGTAGGCTTATTTTTTGACAAAGCCTGTTTTAAAGGCATCTGAAAGGAAGGTGACAGTTCCTGATACAATTGTAATGAAAATTTATGCCTTGACTTTAACTCGTGATGCTCCACCAATCACTCCCCAGCCATTGGGCAGCAGCCTACCAGGCACATTTTTCATCTACTCACAAGTCCAGCCCCCAGATAACTTTAGACAGTGAGTTCATACTCTTGAATTAGCAACTACAGAAAATAGCTGTGTCAGCAAATGGCACAAGTCAAACCTTCTCTTTGGCACTTCAAGCCATTTACATTTTTTTCCTGCAGGAAGGCAAAAGAGTGGCTGGGATTTTCTGGTCATGACCAAACCAACCAGTGCTATAAAGATCTGTGGCATGAACCAAAACAGAGTGGAAATGGGAACATGCAGCAGAACCAATTCCCTGGTCAGCATGACCTGCTTAGTTACTGATGCTTGTAATTGTCACGGTGAGGAAACCCTCACAAAACCCCTGCAGCCACTTAGCAGCAGCAATTTAAATTGGACATATAATCCCTGCAACTCTGAGGGTACATTCTGCAGAGCATCACAAAGTAACACAGCATCTGAGATACTGTTCAGCACAATTCTCCATTTTCCAGTTGGAAAAAAACAAGAAAAATACTTTTTTTTTTAATTAGCATTTAGGAAAAATAGGTCACAACACTTGGTGCAAATACATGCATTTCTAAAAAAAGTAAAACTGGCTCATGATTGAAAATATTAAATAAAACCTGCTCAGTAGTGTTACGTGACGGCCAACAGCTGGCCTGGATCATAAGTCCATGGTCATAAGTAAAACTCAGTCATAAGTAACCCTGACCATAACTCAACCAGCCTGTACTGTTGAAGGAAAAGAAGAGAACATCTTTGTGGAGAAGGCACTGAGAGGCTGAGAGATGCAAATACAAACAGTGGACCCCAGCCAGTCCCTGCCGAGGCACCTACTGGCCAGGGAGCTGGGGGGTAAATAAAAATTGGAGCCAATTGGGACCAAAAGCGAGGGTTTTTTTGAAAACCCTATAAAAGAAAGCTGTAAACAACGACATTTGCTAGTACTGCATGAACACTGGACTGTCATGTGTCCATCTCAGCTGCCAACAGGGTTAGTCATGCTAGCCCACCCATCCTGTGAGTTAAGCTGCCAGTCAGTAACCACATGCAAAACTCAAATGAAAGTACAAACAGGTCAGCAGCCTCATGAAACAAAAAAAACAAAAAACCACACATACAAGAAAAACCCCAACACCTAAGTGAAGATAAAGAAAACCATGATAATAAGGGCAAGGCAACAGGTACCACTCCACAAGTAAGGCACGGAAACAGCAAGAAGCAGTGCCTGTCCAATAGAGCATGGACAGGCCTGCTGTCATGTCACATAATTCACATATTAACATTTACAAGTTAATATGTAAAAACTAATAGTTACTTATAATTTTATTTTTTAATTACTTAACATTTTGCCAACAAGTATCTGATTTAAAAAAAAAAACCAGCCAAGATGCTGAAGTTTAATATATTTTAGCTTATTAAAATGTCCACATCCAAATTTTTCTTGTCTTCTGTTTGCAATTTCTCCCTTACCTAGCCAGTTCTAAAATCCTTATACAGGCACAACTGGTCCTGCAAAGAGCAAAAGCTATTGTAGTGACCCAGCAGTACTGCCCAGTCTTTCAAGTGAGCAGCATAAACTTCATACAAGCTAAGGCATCAGATCTTGCTTGCCAAACAGATCTTACTTGAGCAATTCTGCCCCTCTGTACAGCACTCACTTTCCCTGTGCAGCAGATTTACCCCTGAATTTAATAAACTTGGAGAGTGATGAGTGCTAAGCACACAGCAGTGATGAAGGAACCATCAGCCAGGCTGAACACTGACATGCCTCAAAGATAATCCTGTTCTCAAATAAAGATAAAAAAGATAAAACTGTTCTCAAAATACAAGGTTCCCTTGACTCCAAAATCTGAGCTTTTAAACCTCAAGGTGCACAAGCAGATGAACTGGTGAACATTTTAAACACCTTTCTCCTAATGCAGCTTTCAAGTTTGAGCAGGACTCTCGTAAAGTTTTACACTGCAAATGCTAAAAAAGCCACCTTGAGCTTACATCCCTCAGAGGGCTGTTTCCTTCTTTTCAGTTCTGTCCTACTCAGACACCATTAGGAGCTGCCTTTTTTCAGATAAGAGATGTGAGCAGATCAAGTGTATGCAAAGTTTAGGCTTGCATTTGATTTTGCCAGTCTAAGTCCTTTAGAAGGTATTTGTTTTATTGAACTTAGAACCTACCAGTCTATGAATCTCCTGAAACTGGGCAATAAACACAGTCATGCAGAGACACCTATGTTCAAGTTCTGTTATAGTTAATGCAGTGTAACATTAGAACACTACAACCATTCTTTATGAGCTTCACAGCATTGGAAGTAGTTGACTTATTCTGCAGCCAGAAATCTCTCCGTTTCTGGAATTTCCTTACATCAATTTTCTGATGAAATGATGTCCACATTATCTCGAACAAACACAACTGAGTTAAAAAAAAAAATCAGTAAGTTCTGGATTTTAATTGTTTTTTCTCACCCTTGCACAGCAAACCATTTAGGTGTGTCAGCTTACCTCCCTGTACTCTGACTACTAATCGCCCTGCCAGGAAACACCTCTAAAACCAAATGCTTCTGAAAACTCAAACAAGTACTTTTGGAAGAAATACCATAATTGTACGTTGTAAATACCCTTATAAACACTAGAATACCAAAACAGGGGTTTTTTTAAGACCAAGCACAATAATTTCTGACATGAAGTCACTAAACGGGATCAGTACTTCAGTTTCTAAATAATCAATGGTTCATAGAACTATTAATAAAAAAAAAAGCAAATACATTAACTTATTTAGAGATGAAGAAAACCATAGTTTCAAAATACAAGATACTATAAATATCTGATTCTTTGGAGATGATGAAATTGCCCTAGAACACTCTTTTCCTTCTCCATGCTCTCAACTATTCGTAAAATTATCGCTATATGTGAGAGAAGTTCTCAATAGTTGCAATTCAAATAATATTTCCACGTCCTGCACATCCTTTCATTAAAAATAAATAAATAAAACCACTCTAAATTTAGTCTCATTTTCTCCCAGAACACTTTGCCTTTAGAGACTCAGCTTGGAGACAGCTTGCTGCCTTCATGCCCAGGCTCTGGCAGCACCCTGACAGCAAAGGCATTTTTGCTCCTACCAGCTTCACTGGTCTATTTACACAGAATATGCAGTGCTCCCATCAGCCAGGACACAGGGATGACATGCCCCTGCCTGGAGGAACTTAACAAAAGTCTAAATTAGCTCTGACAGTAAACAAAGAGAAAAAGCAGGGCTGCACATAGAAACAATTATGGAATGTTTATTCCCAGCTGTCTGCTGAGCTCTTTATGTTCTACTCTCTCACAGATTCAGACATCTGTTTAGACCAGAGGACAAAACAGTGGTCAGCAGCAGCAGAATTCACACTTGCCAGCTCACACATTCTCTCCCTTTTGATTCGTACTTTTAGTCACTGATGCTATGTATCACTTCCCTCGGGGGGCTCAGAGCCCAGGTAGGAACCTGTGCACCTGAGTTCTGCTCCACATCATGGAAAACACACAGGGAAACTCCACACAGCACCCCCAGGAGCCTCTGAACTCCTTTAGCAGAGACGTCGGTTTGGCACGATCACGCAGCTCTAAGGGCTCAGAGGGCAGCACAGCCCCTGAAGATGGATGTGGGTTTCAATCTGAAGCCACATTTTGGACAGAACATGATACAGCAAGGACTGCTTCCCTCAAACCACAGAGAAGCTTCACTGCTGTGTTACAGTCCACCAATAAAATCCAACCTATAATAAAATCTGTCAAATTACAAAGCTTTCAACAGTGTTCAAATAATGATGGATCACAAGCCATTCCCCTTTTTAAAAAGTCAGGCTTGTTGGCATATCCAAATCTTAAGTATTGAAGAGACCACTGCAGTTCCTTTGCTAGCTTAAAACCTCTTCTCTTATTTTCATATTCCTTTTATGAATTGTTGAAAGTTCCCATGCTTTGGCCTTTGGTTTTCCAACTACGACTTTATAGGTCTCATGTGGTTTACTCATTTGAACAACAAAAGTATGAGATCATGAAATATTTCCAGGAGTAGGTGTCCTTAACTTTGGTTTCTTTTGATCCATATAAACCCTTAGTCCAAGAGATTCTTCAGTTCAGACAAACTTTTCAGTGTTTTGGTCTGGCTTTGATTACCTCTTTTTGGTTGGAAATAAGATCAATGTCCCACACTACTGTGGAGAAGTCTTAAAAAACTTGAGGTCAATACCAACCCATCAGTCCACCACATCACTTTGGAGGCTCAGCTTGAACCCAGTTTTAATATCCAAGAAAATCTGTCACAAGCCCAACACTCTGTTATCCACTTCAGCAAAGTCCCATATTCCTACTCCTTTTCCTATGTAATAATAGGTCATACAAGCCTCTGAACTGCAGAGAAAGTAAAAACAAAACCAAAGGAAGTTCTTTTACTTCCTTAAAGGAAACTGAGCAACTCTTTTTCCACAATATTATGAAGCTTGAAGGAAACCTTATGATTTTGATGGCTCCAGGCCAGAACTGAATATTAACTGGCAGCAAAACCATTCTAGAACATAGAGATAATGAAATAATTCCTAAAAAAACAGCACCAGAATGTAATTATTTTAAACTTACAATTTTAAAACCATATACCATATGCTCATAACTATAAGCATAGATCCTAATCACCCCCAGATCACAGTCAGTGGCTGATCAGATAACATCCCAGCTCCAAAAAGCACACAAAGGCAAAGCATGCTTGAATTGTTAAATGATTTTTGGGTTAGGTTTTTTTTAAGTTAAGGTTCTACTTTTTACAGTTTTAATTGCTTTAACAACTCCATCTCCTGCTATAAGACTCCCTTGTGCATGTGCTTCCTCTGAGCAGGAACCTGCCTCCCTCTGCCCCAGTGTCAGGGGTTGTCCCGAGGCAAACACCTTCTTCTGGCACTACCTTTGAAAGTAGGCATTGCAGGGATGCACTCAGAGCTAGTTGTGATCAACCAGAGAAGACAAGCTGAATAAAGAGATCAGTGAAGAAAACTCAAACACAGAAAAATGCTTGTTGTCCCACACTGAGTCAAATTTATCCCACGTAATGTTCAAGATGATGTTAGTATTAAGGACAGTATTTTTCACTTCCTGTCAGCTCTTCCACTCAGGTTAGATTTGGATTTCAGAATGTAACCTGAGTCCCCAAATCTGTACTTCTTTTAATTCCAAATGACCTTATACTGGGTCACTTTATACCTACCTCACACATACATATTCTACTGGTGGAAGTTACACACCCACAGTCCTCAGGGGCTCACACAGCTTGATTTGCTCACAGTATCCAAACTGAATGGACTTGGGGAGACTTTATCTCTTCAGCCCACTTGCCATCCTGTCTAGTACCCCATCTTCACCTGGTCCTTCATCCCTCACCTTCTGGAAAAGTGCCAGAATTTGGACCCAGTGCCCCAGCCATTCCCCCACAGCTGTCAGCTCACCCTAAAATGCACCATTTTATTATCTGATAATTTGACCACTACTGAGAACTTTGCAGGTAGTTAAACGCCATTCTACTAAATTAGCTTAATTATAGGTGTGAAAAATGGCAGTGCAACCACCTGATAAGTGTTTGTGCAAGAGAGATGGAAGGGATGACATTGATTTCCATACCCATCACATTCCTACTCTATCCTATCCTTGTGTTCAAGCTATATTTTGACCCTCATCCCAAAAGATTTTTCTTCTGCCTATAGCCCTGCAGGAGATCTGTTCCATCCATGTTTTATATGTCACCCAAATTTTCCATATTCAACCACTTCCATAAAATCTCAAGCATTCAAAATTACAGGGCAGATAGACACTTCTGTTCCAAATGGAAAACCTGCGCTTCTCCACACATTCTACTATTACCCATTGCAACCCGTATTGGAGAGGGAAAAAAAAAAGATTAAATATACTTTATTCAGCAGTTTTGTCATCTTCCTGCAATCTAACCCCAGAATGGTGATTACACAGATGCATTAGCACACAGTCAGCATTTTCTGCAGCCCTTTCCTCCCCACAACTCTCTGCACGACTGCCAACTTGCCTGGCTGCTAGGGAGCTAAATGGGGAATAACACAGGCAGCATACTGGGAAAACTGCCATGCTGCTGGCAAAAGGGCATGCCTGGCTTTTCCCTGGATCCTCATGGCAGCAGCACAAGGAACCACTAGGAACACATCATCTTACAGACAGAGACAGTTGAACATACAGGTGCAGGCAGGAGAGTTATTGCTTCAAAAGGAAAAATAAAAATAGGTTTAGGTAAACAGCACTGGCATTAATCATGTCCCAGCATTTCCTTGGAAAGGCCCTTTGGCTACAGCTTTGTTGCTTTAGTTGCTTAGCTGGTTTTACATTTCATCAGCCCACAGAAGCTCCCCCTGAAGATACTCAAAGGTCTTCAGAGAGAGAAATGTAAGCCTGTGTTCAGACTCAGGAGCAATCAACAAACCAACATCACAAGCACAGGCACGGGGAAGGTGAATAAAGCATGAGAAATCCATGGCAAAGTGCAAGTGCAAAGTGCCAGCATTACTTTGTCCTTTTAAACAGTGATTAACCACAGAGGGTAGCAGCTGTCTGCAGGGTCCCCTATCAGCCATTGCCACCAGCAGGAAGGCACAGCACAGCATCTTCCTCTTCCACTACACAAGTAACTGTGACATTTACTATTGCAGACACTGACACAAAGCTGTGGTGTCTGGTTTTCTTATTTTCACAAGGGAAACCATGAATGTGACAATTTTGGGGGGAAACTGACTTCATTCTTGGTTCATGCTAAAGTTTTAGGCGGCTGGAGAAACTATGAATGGATCAGCTGAAAAACAGCCACTGATTAGTATTTCCAGACAGCCGTTCTGCAAGTGCTCACCATGTGGCACAAACAAGTAAGCCTAATTATTTCAGCTTCCAAAAATCAGTTACTTTTAAGAAATATGCCAGCTGTCTAGCTTTTCAAAACGCAGTTTACTTCTCTAATCAATATGAAATAGCTTGTCAATCATGCTCTGAATCCTCTGCCTGGCATCAGAAGCACTTAGTGCCTAATCACACATTTACCATCTACCTTTATAACCCTCCTGGCAAATGTTTCTATTATCAGCTTGCACAATGCAAAAAAACAAAAAAATCTCTGTCTTGCTGCTTAGGATGAACCCTTACATTGATGATTCAGGCATTATCTGTTTTTTTAAAACAAATCATAAATGCCATTTGTCACAGTACACCTTCCCACTCTTATATTGCTTCAGCAAACAAGAAAATGCCTCACCCAGCTGCAATCAGAGAACATTTAATATTTTCAAAACAAACAAGAACATGAATTTTGAATTCTAACCTAAACTCAATGGCATATAACAAGCCATATGGGCAAATCCCATGTGCTGCTACACTGACATAAGTCAAGACTCATGCACCCTCCCCTACAAATTTTAGACAATAAAATTTCCCAAATTCTTCTGTCCTGAATAGTGTGCAAAGCTAAATGCTTGGTTCGGGGGACTCACTTTGGGATTCACCAAAGTGCAGCCTGATTTTAAGAGTATGAAGCATGTCACAGTCTGTACAGCATCCCTAGTATCGTCCTGGAAAACTGCTAGAGAAACCTGCAGTCGTCATCATCCTTTACACAGCTTTATGACCAACTGTTTCCAATTCTGTTCCTGCGTAATTTATGCCATACATTGGCCTGCATTTCCATTCCCTGTTACGGAAAGCATTTTCAAAAGCATTTCAAAGAAAATAAGAAAATATGCATTTTGAAGCACAATATTTTATCAGTACTGCAATATTTTAATAAAAGTCCATTAAAATTACCATGACATTCAAACCCATGCAAGTAAAAATCACGCATGAAATCTACATTTAAGTCTCCTCCCAAGCATTTAACATTTCTTCCCTTTTTGCTGCAAAATTTAAGAGGTTTTTTTTGTATATAATTTACCATCCAAGCCAGAGTTTTTTAAATACACCCTTCTGACTGTGAATCAATGCATCACTTACTGCCTCCCTCTCCCAGAGAATCAAGATTAAAGGCTATGTCCAAACACTTCCCAAATGTGATGCGCTGCTGGGACAGTTTGGACCCAAACTACACTTTGTCCAACATTTGGACCACTGAGGTTCTTTTTAAGCAGCTCTCTTCTCACCCTTGAGGCTGCTGTCTGGCAGCATTTGTGTGTGTGTGCTGCTCCAGTGCCTGTCAGCGCAGCTGGGCTGCCACAATATCGTTTCCTGCCCGTTACTGGTAACTATTGACCAGTAACTCCCAAAACTTTCCTGTATTCCCTACAACAAGCTCCATCCTCTTTAGTCTTCTCATACCTCCTTCACCAAATGATTCTCTTAAGAGCCAAAGCAACAGCTGTGTATTTTGTGCACACTCCCAAGTTCCTTGAGAGAGCACCTTCATCCTTTTGGTAGAGGCAGGCTTGAAGACTCCACCCTCCTGAACAATTAAAGTACCACCACCTCCTCTGCAGCATCCATCATAAATCTAAATCATAAAGCATATGTTAGTAGGTGGCTTAACATTTAATTCCTATGCTCATGTGATGTATGCTTGTGAACAACACGTACCTCACAGTGGTTTTCCACTTAATTAATTGCCAACATGCTATTGTTGGACAAAAGATAAAATTGTGGGGAGATGACAAAAATATCCAACTAGAACAGACCATAAATCCAGATAAAAGCCACACTTAGAACCACATGCATCCACCATTCATTTTTTGAGCAACAACATGCAGACACACTTAAGATACAAAGCCTTTATATGTAAAATAATTTGTTTTTTCTTTTTAATATTTGCAACTTCATCAGAAAAAGTATCCCAAAAAAATTCAACTTCTAGTTTCAAAGGTCTCCTATGAGACTGTGAGAATAAAAAAAGACATACATTAGAAACCTCATAGGACACTTCAGGTTTCATTTGTCTAAGGAGGTTATGGTAAGAATGTAAAAATACACACTGTCTTGTAAAACCACTGGAGGAAGCACACTTCATGAAGCACACACCATGAAGCATTGCTTTTTGTGTTTCTTCACTCCGAGATGCCCACCTCTAAAACCAGACAGAAAAAAAAAAAGCTCAGAAGACAAAAGAAAGCTGTTAAGAGAAAATTAAGTTCCCAATCACGAAAATTAAACAATTTAAGTAAATGCCTGCAGCCTACAGCATTTGACATCTCTACACAGGTACAGACACAGCCTCAGGTACACCAAAGCAATTTTACAGTTCTGCTGTTGTCAGACCTTCCTGTGACAACTTGCTATCCCTCAGTGCTTCCTTTGCCCCCAAACAGGGAGCTTGTTCAGTGTGACTGAATCTTATAAAAAATAGGATTTCAGCACTACTGAGTTTACATAACATATTCAAGATACTACAATTAAAAGCCATTAGCAAGAGGAGCATATGTGTTTTAACCATGTGCACTACTTGTAGTTACCTTTTTGAGAAGATTAAAATTAAGCAGCTTTTGCTTTTCATCTCACTCACACCCTCCCACTACAAATTCTGTCTGAGCTAATCCTCCTTCTAGAGACGTCAAAACAGGGCATAAGTATTACAGCTACTTACTGCCAAAATGTGCTGGTTTAATATCCCATTACTATTGTAATGCTGGCACAATAACTTATTATATGTGACAGCTTTTGCAGTTCGTCAAAGATAAAGCCATTTATTCAGTACTGGTTTTTTCACCACATAAAAATATCTTTGTAAAATTTGTAGAAGAGAAAATTTAAGATGTGTACTCAGATGCTCATCTGAGACTATGATGCCAGACAAAATAAAAGGCTCATTACACATGCTTTTCTTACCCTGTCATTTCCACTGTCAAAGACTTTATGTAAACTGATCAGTCCAGAAATTCAGGTTAGAGTGTTTACAAAAGCATTGTTTACCCCTTACTTCCTGGCATTTTAAAACACACTTTTCACAGAGTTTTGTTTTGGTTTTTTTTTTAAGGGCCACACTCTGCATGAAGGCCAAGACAATGTCCATCTCAGAAAACACTTTCAGTGAGAAGTCCATCCTTGTCAAAACGTTCAGGGTTATTTTTCGGGAACCCGCAGCACAGAAATACAACAAGAAATCTGTTCAAGGCCCTAAATATATCTAGGTTAAGTATATGCGCTGAAAAGGATGCTATGGGACACGCTAAACACAAGAGGCATCACGGAACAGGTGAATTCACGAAGTTACTCCACTCCGGCCACAGTGTATCCGCCAACAATGGATGACAAGTCCCGGCAGCCGGAGCAGCGCGGCAGCTCCGCTCCAGCTCCGCTCCAGCCCCGCTGCCAGCCGAGACGGGCGCACGCGAGCCAGGCTCCGGACGCGGGGACTCGCAGGGGGACGAGCCCCTGCCAGCCCCTGCCCTGCACCGCTCGCACAGCCCGGCTCGCACAGCCCGGCTCGCACAGCCCGGGGCTCGCACAGCCCGGGTCTCGCACAGCCCGGGTCCGGCCCGCGGTCC
>VXBQ01006095.1:71876-105282 GCA_013400175.1 Phainopepla nitens | reverse complement strand
TGCCGCCTTCTTTCACAGCCATAGCCGGAGAGCAGCGAGAGGCTCCGGGGCCAACAGCGAGCACCCAGCCCGAATTCCCCACGCCCCAGCCCTGTTTTTCAACTTCCCGCTGCTTTTAGCTTGCAGTGTGGAGTGGATGGCTGTCGGTTTCCCGGAGATGCCGCACGACCATCTCCCGCAGCTGGGCGAGGTGGTTACTGCCGCTGACTCCGCTGGCACGTTCTCCTCCTACTTGACTCACCGGCAGTACGGCTGCAAGCTGTCACGGCCCTTTGGAAGAAAGGTCACGAATTTCAGTACAAAGATATAACCAACACATTCTCTTGTGCAGCTGATAAAAGTGAATTCACTCCATAACTTGGGCAGTACTCACCAGGATTTGCTCCAAACAAAGCAGTTCCCAGCTAATCAGCTTGTCCCCTCACAGGAGCCAATTCTGCTCCACTAGCAGGAGTGCTTGTTCAATCCTGCAAGCTGATCACCTTTCCAATACACCAATTTTTCATGTATCCCTAAACCAGACTCTAAAATCAATTCTGCAGATTTGGGCATGCCCTAATTCCCTTTACCCACCTACTGTGGCATGCGGATGCAGAGCCTCTGTGAATGCTGGGTGATCAAAAGTTAGAGGAAAGAGGTGTGCTTATGTCTTTACAGACAATTCGATGGTTGAAGGTGTGGCTGTTAACATCTTCGAAATGGGTCTTAATGTCCCTGCCAACATCAAAAAGCAGGTTCCTTACCGGGCTTGACTCCTGACACAGACAAGGGTCTGCACGAGGCTGAGCTTCTGAACTTTGGGGTGAAATCCCAGGGTCAAGGGGGGATATGGGGTAGGCAGTTCGAGGGCTGCACCTTCCCAGCAGCTCAGCCGATGGGGAAAGGAAGAGGGACACGTGCGGCCGGGAGTTTGGGATGAAAGGGGGCTGCGCCCTCTGAAACCTCAAGAGAGAAGCTGCACAGAGGTATGCCCCAGCAGACTCTCTCCCTTTATTCAAATAAAGTTGCAGGATTCCTCTGTCTCCTTTATGGACACTGGCTTTTCATAGCGGGATTTTCTGTACAAAAGCAATGCACTGTCACTAAACATTTGGCACCAGCGTCTTTTGTTGCAGTGAGGAGGCACCTTGAACAATGTTTTTGGCTCTCATACTTCCGTAGTTCCACCTGCAGCCCTGGATACTTCTGCCAGCTTCCAACTGTGCTGTCACACTGCTCTGCCAGACCAGCAGATATACTTATCTCTGTGCCTCTACTCTTGGGTCACAGTGACTGGTGATCACAGCCCTGCAAACAGCAGCATGGAGCCAAATTTTCCTTCTTTGATGTTGTACATCCACAGAGTCAACATATCCAGGAAAAAGATTGGGCACGGTTTCCTGGCTAAACTTCTACTTGTGCATGAGTGGTATGATTTCACCTGGAAATGTGCTGAGCTTCTCCAACTTTCTGTTTGGGATAAGAAGCAGGAATTAATCTAGTTTTAACCAACAGACTGCAGAGCAGCGTGGGAAGGGGCTGTTCAGCTGCAGATCAGAAGAATGGAGCCTTTACCCACTGCTGCTCTCCAAAGCCATCCCAGGCTGCTCAGCAGCCTGCAAACGACTGCTGCACATCAAATGCAGGCACAGCTGTTCTTCCCTGCTACCAGATCACATCAGATTAGAGCTAATTGATCACAACGGTTTTCTTATTTTGTATAAAACCAGTGTCAACCATCTGAAAAAGAATGGCTGGTAGAGTGAAAGACAAATTATGGGCCCCTAGATGTGGACAGTGAGTTCTTACTGCTGTTCACCAGATCACTTTAAGGCATATAGGATCACAAAATGCCCAACCATAGCACAAAGAAATCTGGCCTTCCTCCAGCCAGAAAGCAGAAGACATACCTTACAGAACAATTATCTCTGTATAGAAACAGTCATTTGCCATGATGGCAAATGTTTGCCAGGGCACTCGCATTTCCACATCCCTCCAGAACAAAGTCCAGTTCAAAAAGGATTTAGGATTCAGAAGCTGTCAATCTGTTCTCCATGGAACAAAAGGATTTAATTTTCTTCACAGGCTATTTCTGCTTTGGAAAATAAAATACGCTTGCTTATAGACACAAAAGAAATCAACTTCCTTAGAGACAGTCATTACAATATTGATAAAACAAATTACTGTGTATTCCAAAGTTGTAATATCCTGAAATTTTCTCTGCAGAAACCACATACATGTGGATTTTAAAGACAAAATTAGAGGAGACAAACTGAATACTCACAGAGCAAAGCAACTGCAGCTCCTGTCCCTGGGGTGACTCTGAGTTATTTACAGCCCCACCATATCACCTCACTTGATATTCTGGTCAAATGGATCTACTTTCTCCTGTATATGCATCAAATGATAGTGCAAATAACATTTCATAGTGTCAAGATTCGCTCTTCTGTTCTTTCAGTAGAGTGAATTAGCTACAAACTATCAAAAGTTTTGTTGCATTAATCAGACAGTAGCCCTGAGCATGTCTGGATGTGAGAAGTGTATGGTCATTCACTACCACCAACGAACCATAGCAGAGACAATCCACTGTCATATATGAGCAGAGCACCGCAGTGTTCCTCTGTCTGACCTCAATCCCAAGAGGAAAACTGACAACCTGAGTTAGAGATGATAGATCGTGGTGAAATGCAGCCCCACCACATAGAGAGGTGTTGGGGGTTAGGATCTTCCCTTTTGTTTCTTTTCCCTCATGGGAAAAGGTTGCTAAGTTGCCAGGAAACAATAATTATCGAAACTTGAGAGAGAGACAAAAGAAGTTGCCCAAAGAGTGTGGCCGGCTACTCTCTTATCTGAGATTTTTTTTTCTTGGAGGGGCAGAGATACTCTAAGAATAGGGCTGGCAAAATGGGGTTGTGTGCAGCTCCTATCTCTCTTCCTCTCTCAGCATTCGGAGGGGAAGGAGGCTGCAATCACTGTGGGAAGAATTCGGGACCACTGCAGGATTCTGTCTTCTGCTTTTTTCTCCCGTGAGAGGAGCCCTGCTCGTAAGAGCGGCCGGTGCACTGGGACCTTACTGACACCCTATCCCACCAAAGAAAGGAGCCTTGCCATCCGTTCGGATGCCTCAGGGGAAACGACCGGCACTCCGAACCCCTCCCGGAGAGTGCGTTTCCCCGGCTGTGTGCAGCAGCTGCTGTGGAGGAGCCCGGCTCCCAGTACTCCGAGTTTTCCCTACATTTTAGCTCTGCACCCCCAGCCTGGCCCAGACACCCCTGAGGAGGGGTGAGAAGCCTCCATAGCTGAGGAGTTTCTGATACATCTCATCATCTACCACTCTGGAACTATGCTCATCCCTGCCTTCCCAGCTCGCTACTCCGAGGTCCCCGCTATAGCCCCTTTCGCTATCCAGAGGGGCAGCGGGACCGGCGGCCCCCGAGGGTCCGTAGAGAAACCCCCTCCCGCCCCCTTCCTGCCGCGGCGTTGTCCGCCATTGTCCGCCTGAAGAAGGCCGGGAGGCCCCGCGCCTCAGCGCCCCCCGCAGCCTGGGGAACCATCGTCCGCAGCGCCCCCGCCGGCCGTGAGCGGAACTGCACCGAGGGCAGGTGCTCGCAGAGCGGAAGCGCCCTCACGGGTTCCTGCTCCTGTCCGGGGCTGGGCCGTCGCTGGGGTTTGTTCTTGTTACACATACGCCTGCTAGTCAAGAACTGTTACTCCTTTTCCCTTATCTTTGACGGAAAGCCCCTTAATTTCAAAGTTAAAACAATTCAGAGGGAAGGAGATCGTATTTTCCATTCCAGGGGAGGCTCCTGCCTTCCGTAGCAGACAAGAGGACAGTTCTAAACTAATTATTTACTTAGATTTTCAGGCTCATGGTCATAATGTTGTTGTTGTTGTTTTGGGAATCATGTATATTCTAACAGTTAGGTGGGTTTTTTTCTCCCTCTCCTTTATTTCTAGTCACTGAGTCATAGCAGCTCCACATCTGTTTGTCAGCTTTGAATTGGAGATCCTTGGGAGAAGTAAGGGGTTAGTTCATAACTGTCCTGCAGACAAATTCCAACACACATAGTACACAATCACATCGATTTCACAGCATAAAATAATTCATTTTTCTATTTAATCCAACAGCTAATACTTCTGCAAGAAATGAGAATCAGGGAGAAAGCTCAAAGATTTTACTGAAAATACCAGCTAGATCCTGTCTACTGCTTGATAGGTAAGTTTGCAGACAGTTTTGCACATTAGGAAACCTTTGGGGCACTTCTAAGCTATTATATGCTTGAAATATGCGAGAGTATTTTATATGAAGTAATATTTGCATGCACTTGTTTCACTTCTAGGGTTATTTCTTCACTAACAGTTTCAGATCTTCTAAGTCTGTGGGTGGGGTTTTTTTCTTCTTTTAGGAACAGAGGAGTTTCAGTGATCTGAAGCCTTCTTTCAGTTCCATTGTTTGACTTGGGCTGGATTTCTCAGCTACACGCCTGGACGCTTCAAAGAGCCCTCACTCTCCATCTAGTAAAAGTGACATTCTTAGCAAGCACTGTTTTCCTTTTGCTAATTACTGGCTGAGATGCTTTGTGTTTCAGTCCTACTGCTTTTAAGTATATTACAGAAACTGCCAGGTCTGGAAGGAAACCCCTTTGAAAACAGTTATTTATGCCTCTTCACCACCACATACCTGAAGTCTGATGTCACCTCTTTCAGCTGCTTTGTCCATGTTCCTGTGTCATTCCGGGTGTCATGTGTATCTGTCCAATGCCTGACAAAGTTACTCCTGATTTTATAGCTTTGAGTGCCTTGGTGACTCATGTATATTTCAGAACTATATTCCTGTAACTTCCTAGGATGAAAAATATCATTACCCGTTAAATTACCAGACTCTAAGTCTCACTGAATCTTTTGGAATCTTTTTATAATGTTGTAACTGTTGATCTGGATATGGTGCCACAGCCACTCACAGAGAATTCTGTAACTTTTCTGTTGCATTAAAGGAGCTACTGTTTTCCTTAAAGGCTGTCTATTATCTTATTCATCAGCATTTCTACATATATGGCTTTACAGGATTTAAATTATCTCTGCGGGGAGTCACTCAATCCAACCCTCAAAGATGCTATTTTGCAGAATATCATGATCATGTTAAATGTTATGTTTTCATCTCTTGCTATCAGGCTTTACTTCCTGATAATATCACACGCAGCCTCATCAGTTTCAGCAGTAATCAAGCAATCAGTAATTAAAGAACATACTAGAAATATTACCACATATCTTGTTATTTTCCTCTCCTCTTTCACAGGTTAATTAAATCCCAAATAATACTTACAAATTCTAGACTCTTTCTAGGTGCAGAAAGATACAGAAAAATATGCCTTCTCTGACTGTACATGTCAATAATGCCCTTTCTTCTGAACAATATCATATCTTCTGGATAATATCACCCCATTTATTCTCCAGAAAGAACAGAAGAGTGCTGTTTGCCCATTACTCTGTGTCCTGGAGGATATAATACCCCTTCATTTGGAAAATCACTGATTTATTTGCAGGACTAAAAAAATAAATTAAGACCTCTGAGCAAATGTAACTTGGACAGTTAATCTGGCCTATTACTTCCTCATCCTTTGTTCTTTTCCACCTACCACTGCCATGAAGCTGGATGCAGATCAACCAGTGGATTAAAATACAGGCCTCTGATCCCAGCAGGTCTGTGTTTTATCCCAGCAGGAGCCACAAGAGTATTTCCAGTGCATGGCAGAATGGCAAAGACCAGTGAAGCCACCCAACAGCAGTGCAGTCAGCTACCTACAAAGTTAGTTTAGCACCCACAGTTAGTTTAGCAATCTCCACATGGCAATGTTGCCCATCACATTCCAGTTGTGTTTTTCTAAGTGTGCAGAGTGACATATTTTGAAGAAAAGAGTTTGTTGTCACTTCTTTATGGAGAAATTCCTGCAAGCAGCAGTAATCACAAATTTAGTCTGAAGTTAACCACAAATTTAAGTTGAAGCTTTTGAAAGAGGAAGTATGTGGGACCACACTCAGGGAGGAATGTATGCAGTGGAAATAAGCTTTAGAAGTACACTAATAAAACATGTAGATCGTGCATTCCTGATTTCTTCTCAGCAGAAAACCAAGATTTCCCACTTTGGAGATGTTCAGCAGAAATCTTCATAGCCCAATTTCTCCAGCATGGACTTGCTAGCATGAGACACAGTAGAAGAACCATAGCTCTCATTTTGCTCAGAGTCTTTAGAGAAAAACCTTAAGTGGCGTCTTTGTTTTGGCATAATGCCTTATGACACATCATCCTTCAGTTCTGATTAAAGGGCTCCTGTTCATAACTCACACTTCAAAGCAGTTTTAAATGAGATCCTGTACTCATTTGAGAGCATAAACAAGTGACTCAATCTCTAGGTTTTGCTACCATCTGAGATCTCTTTTAATGAATATCTGTTGCAGTGATAATCAGTAACTGTATTCATAGACTTGTATCCAGGTGTTATTCTGAATGCTATCTAGGTTTGAACAGCACATATAATGAGGTGTGACAAACAACTTTTGTGACAGCCTTAGGCCAAAATTAAATGTTAAGGAACTTTCCTCTTAGAAACTCTGCTTTGTCTCTCCAAATAGTAGAGCTATGGGATGGAAATAGATTTGGAGAGAGCACCCTTCTTTCCCTCTCTGATAGGTGCACTATTTGGCCAGCTTACTATTTCACCTATTTAAAGCTCCATTTAGTAATTTTCCACTAGAATTAGCTTCTGAAAAGGAACTCCACAAAGGGTTCAGCATAGTCCTCTGAAACACAGGTTTCAGATTGTCTGAATATGTATCATTGCTTTTATTTGCATTTCAAACAATGCAGATGAAAGTACAAATGCCCAAAAAGGCAGCAGGTGCATAGAAAAAGCCTCAAAAACAACCCTTAAAATAACTGTATACATACACAGCTACTCTCCAGTGTCATTTATGATCCCAAACAGCTCCTTCTGTCTCCCTGGAATAAGGCAAGCCATTCTTCCAGCACTTAATTGGTTCTAGGGGTAACCAAGTCCAGCTGCTCTGTCTCGCAAAGCAGCACAGCTGCCTTCTCTCAGTCCAGAGGAGCCGAGGAGAGGGGGAAAATGGAAAGTAGCCCCCCACTTCAAGAGCTCCATTCCCAGGGTCTCACATACCTGACTAGAATCCAGATCAGAATTTTAAACAGATGCTTTAGGAGCAGCAATCAGCTTCCTAGGCAACCAGAGTGGCCACATTGCTGGCTGCTAACACAAAGATAGGAGAAGGGGAGGGGGTGTGAAAATACATACATACATACATATATATAGATATATATACACATTTTTTATATACATATATATATGTGTATATATAAAAGATTGCCCTTATATGCTTACAGGAGGGTTTCCTAGTTCATAAATATTCTTGCTGCAAGCTGTGATTTTAGTTAAATTCAGACTCAACTTGCCAAAGATGTAGGCAGTAAAGTTATTCAGAGTGACAGCTCTTAGCCCTTCTGTTGCTGGGTGAGTTAGGATCAGATGGTGAGATGCCAGCAAAACTGGCTTTAGTGTCTGAATGCTTCCTGGCTTTTGGGGAATTCCCAGGTATCTTGCTGGGGAAGAATTCTGACCGTTCTGGCAATACAAAACCAAAGAGTTGTACATAAAGTTAGGAAAATTTTAAGCACATGATATCATTTCCCTGTTGTATTTAGCTCTCAAGGAAACTGCTAACTTAAAAGGTAAAACTGGGGAAACCTACCTGGAAAAATAGTCTTCAGCAAGGACAACATCACTTCCAGCTTCCTTATTACCCCGTTCTCTGATACACATCAAACCAGCTCATGAGGGAGACATGAAAAGTGGTGGCTGTTTCTTCCTGAGTCATTGTTCTTCCATTAAAATCAATATCGAGGGCACTTGTATGTTCCCCATTGCTGTCCAAAATGTGAAGTTGGGAAAAGCCTTGGAATAATTCATAGACACACACACACACAGAAGTTGGTGTTGACATACAGATATTTTTCATACTGTATTCTTTGTCACCAGAGAGGCAAAGAAGTCCTATGGAACAGGAATGTCAGTCTCCTTAGGCTGTAGGCACTAAGACAGCTTTGCATCAAGGCCAGCAGGTACAGCTCCATTTGGCATCCAGAACTGATGCTCCATCAGGAAACAACTGTACATGAACACAGGTAAGTAACATGGGTGGAAGTAGAAGAAAACACATTCAAATAAGAATATTAAGATATTGCTACTTGAAATATTAATAACACTGAATAATTTGGGTATCTGAGTATCTTAGCATCCTATTTCTGTGCACAAATCCATTGGCTGAGAATGTAAGACACATATAGTCTGGAGCCATGTCCTAGTTTAAGTAGAGATAAATAGCACTGCAAGATCCACCCTCCCAAAATTTTAATTCTTCCTGCTTATAATTAACACTGACTGACATATTGTGAATCAGCAGAAGACTTACACACACATACATGCACATCCTGCTGGATCAGATGAATTTCCAGTATGAACACATGTAATTGCTCCAAGGCAAGAATAGTAACATACTATGCAGTTATAAAGCCAGACACTTCAATATCATTTATTTCTAGCTGCATTTGATACTCATGTGAGAATACACCTCACTTTTAGGGTTCAATTCTTCTGCATTAACATACAGAAGGCACTACCCCAGTGTGTAGGAACAAATAAGAGAGTGTGTAGAATGTAGAGATGAATGAGTTGTGGAGTATTTTCTCAGTGTGTCAGAGGAAAAACAGTTAGTCTGGCTAAGCCAGGCTTCTCTGTTTTATATTCACAAAGGTATATGGTGAGGATTTCAAGAATTAATTTCCTCCTCACTGCTTTAAGGTTTGTCCAAGGAACAAATCCAGTAACCTTAAGAGTAGCTCCAGTCTTAGTAGAACTTGCTTTCAGAAAAGGAAGTGAAAAAGCCATATTTTAATACTTGATTCAGCCTGGAGGAACTTGCTGTGAACACCACTTACAAGCAGGCAACAGACAGTATTCCCAGAATATCTAAAAAACTGCAATTGTAGCACTGTCTGATTCCTTTCAGCTTCTCCTGCTCTTACAGATCTTGGCTGAGTACATTCTGTGAAGAAAAGAAAGTCCCCCGTTCTACTTGATACCCTTAGGCAGTTATTTCCTAAATCTTCTGGTGCCTTTGGGTGGGGGCAGCCAGTGAGGGTGGGCAGCATTGTTAAGGCCCGTTAGCACCCTCAGGGCCATAGCACTTATTTCCTCCCCATATGAGCAACATTTCTTGTTTACAGCCATTCACAGAGGCACCTTCCTCAGTGAATTGTGTGGTGTATTAATCAGTCCTTTTAATATTCTACAAAGAGCGTCCCTGGCTCTCAACAATCAGCTCTTACAAGATTACCACTATCAGTTCAGATACATGTGAAGCATGGCAAACAAAAGAGGCAAGGGCCAGGATGCTGAGCTGGGATGTGATGCTGGGTCAGGAGAACGACAGTTTCCCACAGCTTAAGCACAATGTGCATGTGCAATGTGATGGCAGCGAAGTTTACTTCAGTGAGTCTGATGATGGCTGGGAAAAAACTGTAACTTTTAGAGTGCTCTCTAAAATTATATGTGCTAAAAAGGCTACTTGGAGATAGATTACCCTTTATTGTATATATCATGAGGTGAAATGTAATTTTTATATTTTTAGTATATTAAAGACAGTGTAATTTTTTTAGGTTAAGTGAACAAATATCAGGCCAAATGATGGTCCTGGAGGTCACCTCTATCTTGCTGAATGCAGACGATCAGCATTCAGTGTTAACGAAGAGTGCCTGCCAGTGTAAATCATTTGTCACTGTCACTCTGAGGATTCACTTGTTTTTTTCCTTTTCAGAAAAACTGATGTCTTTGTCTTGTTAGTTTTTGCATACAGCTAACCAGCATGTTTCAAGGGCAGCACAAGATCAAGCAAAGATGGGAGGGTATTGAGTCAGGAATGTGAGAGAGGCAAATAACGTTGTGCAGTGTGTGATGATGAAAAGAGACCATTTGATCATAGTCACTGCAGAGAGTAGCTAAATAGCACAAGCCCTCTGGATGAGCATCAGATTGCCCATAATGAAAAGAATTAGTGAAGCAATGGCCCAAACGCTCATTAGCTCAAGTACATGTCTGAAAACAAACATATCCATATGCATGGAGATGTCAGGAAGGATTAATCCCACAATCTCAAGTGAAGAGTGACCCAGCTGCAGCAGGTTGAAGAGCTTCATTTTCAGCTGTTGGACAGACAGGGAGAATTTTACTACTACTATTACCCAGAAAAAGCTGCAGGTCCCCTTAAAAATGAATGAGGGAACCCATCTGAGGAATCACAGGTCCTATCTAAGGATCAAGATCTGAGGGATCCACCGAAATGCTTCCTTACACATGGCATGGGAAGGAATACATGCCAGGGGCCTTACCAACCAGACAGGTTGAATACTCTCAGTCTGACACTTATACAAAGGTCTACAGACAACTCCCAGTGTGGAACCTCCTCCCCATGTCTGTCCTGTGGGAGAACTGGGGATTGGGTGTGTATCCCAACACCAAACATCTGTGTACATTGTAAGCTGCAGCCCAAATGTGGAGAAAATAGAGCAACTTGCCTCTCTCACTGACTGTCATTAAAGTGAGCTCTGGCTGCTTCTGCAGCTGCAGGAAACCAGGGGCATGTTTTCCTGACAGCCTTCAAGTGAAGAGCAATTTCTATTTTGAGAATTTCATTACCCTTCCCCACTCCTAGTAGTTTGATATTTCTTTTCAGAAGCTTGAAAGTAATATTAGCCACTGAAATTTGTCTATTTTTTCTCCTCAAAAACTGAAGTTCTAAAATTGAATTTGAACTTGAAACAACATTTAAGTAATTTTTTTCCCCATGCAATGACAGTCTTTGTAGATTCTGAGAGCTTTTAAAGTAGTCTATATTGGTAGTGCTTATTTTGCAGGCTGATTTCAGACACACAAAAAGAGCTCTGTCATTCCCCAGTGACCTCAGTGGGGTTATTTCAGGTTTACATCAGCATGAATAAGAGCAGGAGAATTAGCCCTTTTGAAAAGCAAGATAGCAATGCAAGCCTCTTGCCCAGTCAAGTGCAAGTTCTGAATGAAGAAAGCATTCTTACATTTAATACATATTTGAGTTCTACTGAATTCTGCTCATATTAGGTACATATTTAAAGAATTTTTTATTTAAATCCTTTCAATGGGCTCAGATATAAAGCATGCTGCCTCTCATATTCTGTTCTCAGTTATACTGGTATCAGATTTACTCCACCTCCCTGCATGACCAAGCCAGGTGGGAATTACCTCAGGTCATCTCCATGTCTCAAAAAAACAATCAAAACTTGACACACCAACTATGCCAGGTAACTCCAGTAAATCCTTTTAAGACTTTATGGCCCTTTAGAGGGACCATGTACAGTTTGGAAAAAGAACAACTAAAACCTTCATAGGGTGTGCTATGAAGCTTTAATATCTCTTTTTCTGGCTGCTTGTATTTATAGTAGTAAAACCACTTTGTAAGCGTTGGGTTTATGTGTTAAACCTTCTCTGAGTAAAATGAGATTGCACTGTTTGTATGTGGGTTTTTTATTTGCTGTCTTGCACACCAGGAGCAAATGCTTGTTTCTTAGCAGACTATAAAACAATCTGTGTTTATCTAAGGGTACTGTCTAATGTTTAGAGACTCCTATTTACAATGTATTGTAAGTATGTTTTATTTTGGATTTATCTACTCTGACAGATTAGAAACCCCCTAAATATTTAACTGTGGACTTTTCGTAAACCTTCAGATGTGGTTTAACCTATCCCAGCTGAAACCAGGGCACCTTCAAACTTTTACACTGAATAAACTATTAATTAACTGTAGCAGTCTTCAGTATATTAACAGCTTCCTCACTGAAATTGCTAAATAAGCAGTAGAATTGGTAAAAGACATTATTTCACAAAAGTCTAGCACTAACAGTCTTGAGTGTATTGTTTTCCCTCTCAAATGTACTTAATTACTCACTCTTAGGACAAACGTGCAGTTCATAGTCCAGTCAGTATAGGATTCACTACACTTTAGGTGCTTGTGATACTGAATCTCATAATTCAGGCCTTTAAGATCTAATTCATCTTAGCATTTGTCACAGCAGGCAAAACTGAGTTTTTGGCCTGTTTTGTCCTCAGCCACTAGATGGGTGGGGTATTAAACCACATGGAGAAAAGAAAGCTAATTTACTCCCCTGCATGCTTAAACAAATAAGCTGATTAAAAGAGACTGATTTTATGTGACTTTCCTACAGCTGCTAAAAAAAAAAAAAAAAAAGACCGTTTTCCTCTCTGGTTTTAAAGCGAAATATTTCAGTTCTGAACAAAGGAGGTGGGTAAACAACTGGCTTTGAGGACAGGAGGGAAGCATTGCTATTCTTTGCACTGAATGCCCTAAAGCATGAGAGCAGAACTCGCTCATTGTATCCATGATACTGCTGTCTCCCTAAGGCACAAAGGGATGGCAACGGGGCTCACACAACTTGGACTGCAGCAAAGTAGCAGCGATCCCAGTGGAGTTCCCATGGAGCTTTCATCAGGAATAGAGATTCACGGTGTGTTTAATCTCATCCCCTAAAGACTGCTCTGTGTCAGACGGCAGCGGTGCATAAAGATTAGAACTGCAGTCTGGCACACTGGGTCTAAAGTAGCACAGTTTAGCGTAAATCAGCACACATGCACATCCTGCCTCCCCCCAACAAACAAACAACAACGACAAAAAACCAACCCAAACTTAGGAGAAATTGAAGAAAGATCACACCTCAATCCACCAAATACAGTCTGAATTACAATGCCTCTGCCTTTGCTCATCAAAACATTGTTATTACAGGACAAACTCCTGTTGGAGTTGGAGCCTGTTGTCACATGTGATTATGTCCAGTTCTTGCCCTCAATGTCAACAGAATGTAGGGACAAAGGCAAAACACAGATGAAACTTCACACAGGAGTGGTATATTGAAGAATTTCTTGCCTGGAGAGAAAGAGACATTCATTGTCTGAATGCTCAAAAAATCTCAACATCATCAGGTCACACGGATCTGCCCACAAGGTTACTGTTTTATCTTATAAGACCCCAGATAGTACCTCTGAAACGGCTGTTCTACAAATTTTCTCTTTAAAAAGGCAGTGTAAAAAAAATACATGCCTTACTATCTCAGCCTTGCCTCTAATTATTTCACTTTCTCTTTGTACATTTCGCTCTTCTGACACAGTTTACAGCTGAGACATTGTTATGTTAACCCAGAATTTCACGGAGTCACCAAATTCCTCCTGTCTATGTCATCTTGCAGAATTTTACCCTCAGGTAATTTGTGAATGGATGCAGAACAGAAATATTACTTAACATTAAGTATGGGTTAGTTTGACTGCTTCCTGAAGTTGAAGGGTGTTGTAAGAAAAGAGCTTAATTCGGCATTTATTCCCGTATATATTCAACATCTTTTAACACATTACCCAGTCTGGTGTCATACACACTTTTAACTTGAAGGCTTTTCAAGTACAACTGGTGGCAAACATGTTTCAGCTCTATAATTGCTTTCTCTTCTTTGTCAAAACCACTGACAGAACACAAGTCCCAGAGCCGATAATATTGATATTAAAATGCGCTGTGAAAAAAAAAATTAGGCTAGTGATTCTTGTTACTGTGGCAAGGGATTATTTCAGTATCAGCCAGTTATTCTGCTGTGAGAATAAATCTCAAAAGTTACCTAAGTGTCCACAGGGGACACAATATGCTCTGCTTTCAGTTTTGCTTCTTATATTTTATCCTTTTGTTTTTCTTCACAAGACAATGGTAAAGAGAATCATTTAGTACTGCCAATTAAAAAATATTTCGTTTTCAGCCCACTGCTGTATTTTATTTTATTGGCCTTTTCAATGATTTCCAGCTGAATTGTGTGGAAATTTTTTTAATTTTACATATTTTGCTTGAAAAAAAAACCACACTTTAATGCATGGAATTTGAGAAATCATTATTGGAAAGACTTCTTCAGTCTAAAGACTTCAGTTTTAGATAATGTTTTCTATTCACAACATAAACTGCATAACCTGAATGGTGTTCCCAGAACTTTGTACTCAAACTAAGCTCTACTGGGAAACTGCTACTAACCAGTACTTTTTGTGGACTGTGTCTGTCTTTCCTCTGGTGCTCTCACTACAAATGTGAATAAGCCACACAAATCTCCTCCAGATCTGCTAGTTTCTGGCATGTCAAGAGAGAAATCATCAATAATAACTATTGATGCAAAGTCTACTTGGCAGTCAGCCACTACTGGTGTCCCTCAGGGATCAGTGCTGGGATCAGCACTAATGTCTTCATTAATGATTTGGATGATGGGACAGAGTGTGCTCTTGCCAGGTTTGCAAATAACACAGCATTGGGAGGAGCTGTCAACATGCTGGATGGCAGGGCAGAGCATCAGAGGGACCTGAACTGCCTGGGGAAAAGGGCTGACAGGAACCTGGGGAGTTAAACAACAAAAGCAAATACAGATTCCTGCATCTGGGATGGAACGACCCCTCACAACCCAGACAAGCTGGAGCCAGATCTCTGGGAAGCAGCTCTGCAGAAAAAAAAATGAAGGTCCAGGTGGACAAGTTTACATCAATCAGCAGCATGTCCTTGGATCACAGGAGCCTGGGAGGCTTCAGCCTGGACTGCATTCTTGTGACCATCAGTTTAGACAAGTGATCATTCCCAGTGATCACACTGGCACTTGTGAGACCTCTCTGGGATATAACATCCAGCATTGGTCTCTCCAGTACAGGACAGATATTCACATTCGGGAGAGAGTTTGGTGAGTGGCCACCAAGATGGATTAGGGGGCTGAAGAACATGATGGGAGAGGAGAGGCAGAGAGAAATGGGCCTGTTAAGCCTGGAAGAGAAAACACTGGCAGGATGTCCTTACTACAGCCTGTGCTTCCCTGATCAGGGGCTACAGGGAAGACGGAGTCAGATTCTTCTTAGCAGTGCACAACAGTAGAATAAAGGCAACAGGTACAAGAAGGAACATAGGAAAGCAATTAGACAGAAAGAAAATTTTCTTGCCATGAAAGAACTCAAATGCCCAGGGAGCCGTGGAATGTCCCTTCCTCTTTGCAGGTGTTTAAGACTCACCTGGACAGATGCCACCACAGTCTGATCTCATTAGGTTTGCTCTTACCAGGGAGTTGGCCTAGGTGACCTCTGGAGGTCACAATGAAACCCAAATTATTCTAAGACACTGTGATTTCTAGATGCAGGAAGAAATGCTGCAGGGAGCTGTTGACAGTCAACCTGCAAATGGCTGGAAAACAACAGCAAGATAAACAATCTAATCAACTATGAGCCTGTTTGCCTATCTTTAAGAGGTTTTAAGATTTTAGGATACATTTAAAGGTAAGAAATACTGAAGTGATGAATGGACAATGATATAATATCCTGTATCAGACTACCAGTAGCACACCCTTGAGATCAGTCTAGTATTTACTTTGATACGAAATTCCAGTTAGTTTAGACCTGCTGTGATTAAATAGCACTTTAGGTTTTTCAGGCTGAGGAAAACATTTAGTGTAATGAGTATAAAGCAGCAAGAGATCTGATTAAACCAAGGAACTGATAAATCGTACCAAAATGAGAAGGCTGAAAATTGGTTCATAGATGGTCTTTTCAAGGTCTGAAATCGGGACTACATCTCTTTAATATTTAATTTTGCCATTATCATTAAAAAGATGCAGAAGGTGATATTTGTCAGTGTCAAAGGTGGGACGTTATCAGCATCAGAGAAGACTGAAATATCCTACAGACTGAACTGAAAAATCTTTGGGATGACAGCCTAGAAACTGGATGCTATTTAATTGCACAGCACATGAAGCCATGTATTTAAGGAATTGCAGCCAGCTGGAAATTATTAAGGAAAAAGATGTGGATGTGCTGGCAAATCACTCACACTCTGTCTGCTGTACAACACAACAAAAGGCTGTAATTTTTTACTGACTTTTTTCATGCTTCTAGATTTCCTACCAGAAAGCAACCCTGAATATTGTAGAGTTTTTCCCAACAAGCTTTTAATTTTTTAGAAACTTTTGGGTTTTCCATACAGCAAAAAGCAAAAGAAAAATTATATATGTGTGTGCACAAAGGAAGAGATGGAAAAAGAGGAGATAGGGGAAACACTGAAGCACAAATATACTTTTTAGGGTTGGGATTTTCTGTTTGAATAAACCACTAATTCCAGACACATATCCAAATACTGCTTTTGAAAGCTTTTGGCAACAGCTTGAGTTCCACTAAAGAAGGTACTACTCCAGTTAATGCTTTTGGAGGGACAGCAGGTGATGTGTTGCCAGCTTTTCTTTTGGCAGTGTTATTTCCACGCTAGACCTATCCCAAAGATTTTGTGGGCTTGAAGTATTCAGAAAATGTTGTTGTTAGGCTGTTGAAGTCAGAAGTAACAATTTTCTTATATTGAATCATATTAATAAGTTCTCTTATTCTGCTCTGATAGTTTCTTATTTTATTATTATATACATTATTAACTATGCTAGCAGCAGGACATAACAAATGCAAAATACTTGTTCAGGAACACTACTGTTTCCAGCAGGGAATAATTAAGAATGCATGTCAATAACATTTAGGATTCTAATGAATAAAAGATAACTCATGCAGGCAACTCAGAGACCTGCATAATTTTCTCCAAGAAGGTTAAAATGCATGATGAGTGCCTAATTCATAGGGAAGCACTTTTGGGTCATATATTTCAATAGCAGACAGGATGAGATCAGGGTTCAGGTAATACACAGGTTTGAAATTTCATCTTTCCTGAAGGAAGCCTTCAAAAGGGTGTCAGAAATCTTCAGTGCAATTCACCTGGAAAGCAGAAAATACCTTGGAGAGGTGGAATGTTAGACCTTCAGCACTTAGCAAAGAGAATGTATATCAAAACCAGAAACTTTACCTCTCTTTCTTGGGAGCACTGACTGTATTTCCCCAGCTGGATCTGAGTTGGTAAACAAGTGCTAAGCACAGCTGTGCTCCAATCTCCATAACAGCAGCAAATGAAAGCAGTAAAGATGTGACCATCAAACTGGCTTTCTTTCAGACCCTCCACCATTCCTCTAATTCTCCTAATTGCCAGATGCAGCTATTTAGTTTTACATCCCAAAACAACCTTGCTTTTATTTTTTCTAGAAAAACAGCAAAGGACAAAATGTGTTTCTGTGGCTCAGTCCATTTAGACCATCTCATTTGCTTTAAACTTTGCTGTCTACGGCAAGTGTATGCTGTAGCATTATTGTCTGAATCTTGGATTCCCCACCACAAAATTGTAACTGTGTTTAGAAATGGCTCCTACCTGTTTAATACTCTTCATTTCAACTGGCATTCTGCAGGCATTTTGAAGGCAGGGGTGAGATGGGGACTGTGGGGAGAGAAAACAACAAAAAAAGCAAGTGCAAAGGCTGTGATTGTACAGAACACAGGCTTTAGACAACCAGGACTCACAAGACAGGCACTGGTGCACAGATCCACTTACAGTGCTGCCTCTAAACCAGCAGATTTAAAAATTATCAGAAATTTCTAACACAAAAAGCACAAACAAGACTAGTTTGCTAGTTCGGAATTTTTAGATGCTTGCCTCTCAGTTGCTTTGATAAAACCAAATGCTGAAGTGCAGTTAATGCCTTGGCATCACCTCCTCCCTTATGCAACTGAGTGGTTTTCCCAAATTTTAAATTTTTTTTCTTAAAACTTGAACCAAACCTAGAGAATGTAATTGGTTTTGGATAGGTTAAAACAGCCCTCTCTAACAAGCAAGCAGGTAGCACCCAGGACTCCACGTGAGGCACTCTAAGCCTCCCAGACTGGCAGTAGGATATGGGACATCCCCAGGCACAGCCAGGCCTCTGCTGCAGACTGGGACTGTTCAGGGCTGGTGTAAGGCACACAGAGGAAATAAGGAGCTTTGTGTGGCCCACTTTATCACATGTAGAAGAAAAAAAATAATTTTTCTGCCACTTTTTGTCAATGTTCAAAATTATTTTCATCTCATAAATGATTTTAATCTCACCTGGCAGCTCACTTTGCCTTTAACCATGCAGGGACAGCCACTAACTAGTTTTGCTCCTATTTCAAGCTTGGGTAAGCTACAACAGAACAGGATTTTAGGCAGCTTTGCCTCTACCCCTGTGCTGTTGCCTAGACTACAGTAGACAGACTGGGTTTGGCCAGGTTGGTTCCTTTGATGGATGGGCACAATGAAATCTCTTCTGCCCCTCTGGGTGCTTCTTCCTCCAGCAGCACAGTTCCCTCCCTAAGAAGAAGCCCTTTCCCTTAGCCTACTGCCATGTCATGTGTCAAGAGCTTGGTTTGCTTTGTTAGAGTCTACCATCCCATTTCTTTCTCTTTCAACTCAGTTTCTTCTTCCTGTTACGAGGAAGACTAAATTTCTGTGTCCAATTTTACAGTTTTCTAGAGCTAGCTAATGCATTTCTAAGCTTTTCAAGCTTTCAAGGATTTAGAAAAAATCTTAGAATCATTATCAGAGCAAACCCTACATTTAAATGCCAGGGAGTGAGCCAAAATAGACCTACAAGCATTAGTTTAAAACCCTCAATTGACATGTTTGTTTAAAGTCAGTATTGAAGGTGCTGCTTGGCCACAGGAGATATAATTAAAATAGTGTTTCTGACAGGAAAAACAAAACCCTTCAAGTTGATCTCTTAGCCACGCTCACTAACTGCAATGATTTAGCTCAGGGAATATGTGATGATACTTTTACATCAGAGCTTTAGAGGGTATTTTTTAAAGAGCAAGCATGTGGTGGAGGTATATCAGGCAATTTGACATTGTAATATTGTCTGATCTCCACCAACCAGATTCTGCACCCAACAGCGGGAAGCAGGGCATCAGCTGGCAGCTATAAATTCATATTCCAATGGCTGAGGTACATTTTACCAGCCATCTGTGGCCTGCTCTCCAAGGGACAGAAGGCACACAGGAGTGCTTTGAATTCTAATGAGTGCATTGGCTTGTCAGTCCCCTCTGCACTGGCACCCTGTTTCCCTTTACACTCAAAATTATTTACCTTGAAAGTACAGCTAAGGATCTGTGCTAAGCCATCAGTGTTCAGCCAAGGTGCAGTGCTTTCTGATATCCCAGCCATATCCCTGCAACTCTCCTTTTTCCTCTCCTTCTCTGAGAAGACAGAGTTTCTTGCTTGGAATTAAGATTCTAATGAGGATAAAGAAAGAGCCTCTTTGCTAAAAACAGAGTTAGAGAGGTGCCAGATAATATTTCTCTAGTTTCTGAGAAATGCTACACAGCACTTACCAGAGGCCAAGTAATAACCTGATTTCTCCATCTTTTTACTGACCAATCTATGGATTAATTTAAGATTTATCATTCTGACCATTTCTTGGAGATCTTTCAGAGGAAATTGTTACTACTCCTGAAAAATATTCTGCAAATCCCAAACAGGACGAGGATGACAAGAGAGGAGCTTCACTACAAGCAGAATAATTACAGTCGAACTACCATGGAGCAACTGAAGACAGTATTTGGCTCTAAGTATTTGGTTTCAGGCTGTAAGTCCAAATGTCTTCCTGCAAAAAGCAGTTACACTACTTTCCAGCAAATCAGGCAACATTCCAGGGGGATACTTGGGTTTACTGGAAATGATATTTTAATTCTTTGTAAATGAAGGACTAAAAATTATGGTCAGGTCAAGAAGGTCTGGGGTGCACTTCAGAATGTAGATCAATAGCCAGAAAAAGTCAGAATAGACTCCCAGCTAAGCGTCAGTGCAGATTTTCCTCATGAAATGAGTAAAGTGCTGCTCTATTGGCAACCTCATTATTCACTACTTAGCAGATGCAGTAATGACTTTAGGCAAATGTGAATATTGAACCTGAAAGGTCTCAGTATTATAAGCAGGAAACAAGCAGAAATGACAGTTGTGTTATGTCTTAGTCCCTCAGAGGGCCAACAGAGCAGAAAACAGGAACTCAGAATTCGAGCAAATTGTTCTTCTAGGGCAGAACTGTTCTGAGAGTAGAGGGGTGGAAAGTGAAGCAGAAAAAAACCTGTGAAGTGCTTTCCTTGTTTACTGTGCCTTTCTTTCCTTAAGAGAGCAGGGGCCCTGTGAATGTGGCACATTTCTAGTAATATGCAGGGCTGGATGGGTCACACACACTCCTACATCCCTGCCACACCACTGGTGAGGAAAACCATGAACCATGACTGCCTCCATATGAATGGCAAGCTGAGCAAGGACTGTGGTCTGGGGAACACACAGGGGAGGTCTGCATGAAACATCCAGATTGGGTTCATCAGCCAATGGCCTCTCTTTTGTTGAACAGCCTGAATAGCTACCTAGGCAGAGCTGGGTTATTCCAAGAGACAGTGCTTCTGACAGGTCAGAGCAGGTTCAAAGCTTCCCTAAAGAACAGAACAGATTCTTTTGCTGGCCCAAAACCCGTCTGAGCAGCAAAGCCTCAGTGCTGTGATATAGCTGGTTTGGGGTGGCAATGAGACAAGGCTAATGGAACAAATGGTCAGTAGGGTTTAACAGGAAATGGAAAATGAAAAGGATTCATTCGGGATCTTGGCATAAGCTTGAGAACTGTGAAGAGCAGAGTCAACCCACAGGTTTTCAGACAAGAGCTGTGTCATCAGCAAGCTTTCTGGGGTTTGTAGAAGACTTTAAATGACTTGAGTAAGATAACTGCTTCTCCTGGAGCTCCATCTTTTTCTCTTCAACAGTTCTGTGAGGAACAGCTGCTCCTCTACCAGCAATGCCCTGAGAGGACCTGGGGCTTGCTTTATAAGCTGAGAAAATAGTGGGGCTAGCAGGAAAGTGTCTGCCCATTTCCTAAAGTACCCTCTCCCTCAGCTGCCAATGTCTGGATTGTGCTGATCCCAGTCTCCTCCAGCACAGGAGACAACCTGCCATGCCCCTACGCTGCCAGCTTCAGTGCTACTACTCTAAACTGCTAAGTGGTGTCTCCGTTGGACACCTCTACCCAAAAGTGAAAGGCAATCTGCTGTGTTTCAATCAAGAGAAACATTTCTCTGGAAATTAGAAAGTAACTGGTTTTTTTAAGATGAGATGAAAGAAGGAGCAGGATTTTTGTGAAGAAATCTGCTCTAGAGGACAAATATAAAAATGTTCTATTGAACTGTGGATATGGATATCAGAGGGGAATGTAGGTGGCCTTCCTTAATGAGACCAATTTGCATAGATAGTAAGTTAGAAAAAGAAGTGAGAACCAGAATTCTGTCCATTTTCTTTACTATTTATCCTCTCTTGAGGTAGGAAACACCTTTTTTTTTAGAAGCTGGCAAATCTATGGACAACTACTGGAATTTGGAGTAATCAGAGCAGGAAAAGTAAGAAAAGCAATATTTTTCTGTGTCCGTCTTAATACGCTGTAATTTCATTATACAATAGATCTTATTTGCCTAGCAACTCTTATTTTAACTTCAGTGCTGTAAGCAAAGGTAAACATGAAGAAGCACTTCTAGAACTAAATGATGCATGGAAAGACTTAAAAAGACTATTTATTGTAAACATATATTGGAAATTCTACCAGTCAGTGTTTGTAAAAGTTTTTCAGCTTCTGACTGATGAATTTTTTTCACAGGAGTAGATGTTCTTCTTCAAAGACAGTAGGTTTTAGGCAATATTTTAAACTGTTCTTGGTTAGTTTGGTCTTTGTTGTTTGGTGGGTTGTTTTTTTATGTGGTTAAGAGGATTCACGCTACTTTCGAGGTAGCTAAAGTCTGTGAATGAAACTCAATTGCCAGCTTCAGAAAAAGGATGTAAAAGAGGTGAAATTTCTCTGATTTAAAATGAAGACGAGCATCCTGGTCATTCAACTTACAGCTCTGCCACAAGTCTTCTGGCCAGATCAGAAAGACCTGAGACAGCAGGTCCAAACACTAAAGAATTGTACTCTAATTGTCAAGATGTTGAGGAAATTTTCCTTACCTCTGCAGTTTGACACATCCCCAGACTTGGAGGACAGTGACACTCTGTAAGAGCAATCCTCAGATAGCACCTCCCTAGTCCACTGTGCCTGAGACAGGTTAAGATGTTGCTGTGCCTACAGAAAAACACCAAAAACTAAGGAATACATAAGCAAAACTTCACTGAACAATCCCTTTAATCCTCTGGTAAATCAAAACTGAATTTCTAGTTGTGCAACCCAGCCTGCCCTCTTGCCTGAAGTTTCATGGGATTCTTTCATATGAACAGTTTATTTCCCTCCCATCATTCAGTGAGAATAAAATAAAGTTGGACATGAAACCATTAACTGACTAGCAAGATAAAAATCTCAATCCCACAACTCCAGTCTTTTGTATTTCAAGCCTAGGGAAAAAAAAAGTGAACAATTAACTTCCATGGCGCTAATATAGGCAGAAGAACCTGTCACTGGTCCCAACCACCAACACTGATTCCCAAAAGAAACATCCCTCTGCCAAACACTTACATGTTCTCAGACCAACAAGCAAATTACAGGGAAAACTGAAGCAGCTGAAGGCCACTCCGAATTCTGTCTGGTTCTGCTTTGTTTGCAAGTGAAAACCCTTGTTGCACTATGGCATAGAACTGTCCTCAAAAATGTTAGATGGGGTTATCATTTCCCAATAGACTGAGGGAAGCTGCTCTGGAAGAGGCTGTTTTTTAATGGCATCTGATTTACTGTCATGAGGGCAATGTGTTGCAGATCTTGGCTTTAGTTCAATTTAAAACTGGAAACAGCAGAGCCATATCTAATTTAGCTAAGGGGAAGCTAGAGTAAACTGTACTTTCTAAAAGTAGTTATTTGTATGATGTGTGAGGGGAAACCTTGCTGTTTGCTTCAGCCATACTGAGCAGAGAGTTTAAAAAAGAAAGAAAAACTTGCACAGGGAGGAACTCTTCCCAGACCCCAGCTCCCTTGGAATTGCCTCTCCTTGCAGGTAAATTTTAAATGCTTGTTGAAGGTCATGGCATGGAAAAACTGAATAGGACTGGTTTTGTGGTGTCCTGAAAACCACAGCACGCATCACCATTGCTTCATCTGTGTCATTTCCTTTGCACACCAGCTACTGTGCAGGTCTATTGAAAAAAAAAAAAAAAAAAAAAAAAGGGCATCTCACTGCTTCAGCAGACCTCTGATCACTGGGCAACCTGTTGTTCCAGGATGAGGTAAGTGCAGCAACACTCGGCGTTGCCTAGCGTTTCCCTGCTCACTAAGGCTTGCCTGCCCTGCCTCCCTGTGGTTGCTGCTGTCCCCGCCGTATCACAGCGTGTCCTCAGCTCAGAGGAAATCACCTCCTGCAAGGATTGCCCGAGAAACTCATCCTTTGGACTTGATCAAGCCTGAAAATATTTTGGAATAAGCCAAAGGATGCTGTGGAGGCCAGGAGCACCATCCGTGGTAAAAAAGCATTTCAGTAATGCTGGAATTTTTCTAATGCCTCGCTGATTATGAAGAGATATTAAAAAATACCACATAAAGTAAGAAGCATTGTAGTGTAAATTAGCTGAATTCTGAGCTTGACTAACTGAATTAAATTTATTCTAAATTAACATAATAATCTTTCAGAGCGAGGCTTTTCAAAGGAAGCATTTATAAATTTTTTGGCTACAATTTGATTAAAATTCTCTTTTTTCAGCCTAAAGCCTTTTTATTCAACACTGGTATATTATGCATGTTTTCTCTCTAGGACAGCTTACAGGGTGTTTGTTACTAGCCTTTCCCTTTGATTTACAACAAAGAAGAAAAACAAATTACTGTGAATACTGAAGAACTTTGGACACTTCAGAAAAATTTTCATCATTACATATCAACATTCACAATTGATTGCATAAAATAATCAACTGTATTTAGAATATTTTCAAAACTCATTATTTCTCCTGGCCCTTGAAACATAGCTCACAAATGGTGATGATCTATGGAGCTCAATTTTCAGTGTTTAAATACCATGGATGGCTTTTAATATTTTTAACAGGTTGAGCCCTTGCAAGGGCTGAGCTCAGTCTCACTTCTGTGTACCACTAGAGGGCAAAATGTTCTCACAGAAGTGCTTAAAAAAGAGAAAAAATACATTCAAGATGTTAATTTTGAAAGTACACAAAGCATCCTTAAAAGAAGAGGATTACAAAAATAGGAAAGAGCAATATTATAGTCCTCAAAATTTAGACACAAAAAAATTGTATCTTTGGAAACATGTGTCTTCTTTAGCCTGAGATCCTCTGTCTGCATTTTTCAGTTATTCTAGAGTTATGAAACCAGAATAAAATTTTTCTATAACTGCAAATAAATAACAATGCACTGTGGGATGCATGTCTGTCTCAACTTCAGGAAAATAGTTTCAGTATACTGTATTTTGTTCTTTGCTAATGAGTTAATGCTCAAAATATCAATAGGCCATTAATAACACAATTCCTACCTGTTAATGCAGAGTCTAAATCAGAGCTGCACAGGTGTAAGGAGATTATTTTCCCCCATTATTAAGTATTTCCTTAGGGCCACAATAAATAAAGAAAGAGTTTTTCCTCCCTCCACATTCACACATACACAGATCACAAGCATTTGGACAGCTGACTTTCCCCTTTCTCTCAGCACACAGTCTGAGAAGGGCTGTCCTCACTTACAGAGACCAATGCCTCCACTGCTGTTCGTATTAATGTGTGGAGTTTTGGTAGCATCAAAAAGTGAAATGTGAATTCACCTACATTTTCACCTCAGAGAGTTCTCCCTTGATGAAGATAAGCAAATAAATACTTACAGATACAACAGAAGTAGTGAGACATAAGTGGTAATTGGTAACTCAACACATATCACCTGAAACTTTTTCCTCCAGTGCTACCTACAAAATCTATCATGGTTTTAAGCCTTGAGTCTTCCTTGAATAATTTTTTCATTTATTTTCTGTAGCCAGCATAAAAACAATACAGAAATTTTAGTCCCTAGTCTGAATTTCCTTTCTTACACTTTTACTTTCTCTGTGTCCACACATGAAGATCTACAGAGGCTTTGGACAGGTAAAAAAGTAAATCCAGAGCTGCCCATTAAGGGCAATCTTTCACCTTTCTCCGTCCTAAGTACTGGGGGAAAAAAAAAAGACAGAAGGAAAAATTCTAACATAAAGAAGTGTTTTGCATCTGAAAAAGAGATAGAAGAATCCTTCTCAAAGGAAAGTGGCCTGGAACTGGTGCAGATGCTCCCTCATGGCTTCACCAGGCAGTCAACTTGTGTAAAAGAGTGAGTTCAAATGATTGGTTGGAATGAAATTTTGGATGTAGGAGTATAGGGAGGAGGACTGCACTGAGATGAAGTCCTGTTTAATCCAACTTAGTAAAGTGTTCCATTTAAATTGGTTCCTGTAGTAATGGTAAAGGAAAAATAAACCACATCTGATGTGTTTAACAACAGCATGTATGTATCTGATGTGTTTAATCATAATAAGTATGTTGGTCCCATAAAAGGGTCAAAGAGTTTTCAGAAATTGCAAAACAACAGGCCCTGCATTGATAAGAAAAAAATGGGATTTCTTTCTCTTTACAAAGCAGTTGCTAGAATAATTTTCCTACCAGTGCTTTTGTGAGTGATGTTCTGAGAAGACTGGTCTGAACTGGCTCTCAGTCATTCACATGTCCTACTTTGAGCTTCTCTGGCCCTGAGATTGAGTGCATCTTTTAATTAAACACTGGTTTTAATAATTCACTGGCAGATTTCTCAGGAACTGCTGGTACTAAGCTCCTTTCTACTGTATTACTCATACCTAGATCAGAGAGATAATTGATGCCCAGCTCCATCAAGACAGGCTGTACAAACAGGGATGACTTGCACTTTTAGTGGTTCAGTTCTTCACACTAGGAGTGCTGGATGCTGCTTCAACACCACAGAACAGCCATGAACCTTGGTGTCCTCTTTATGTGGGATACTTTCACCAAAATAAAAAATATTATCTTCCACATACCTCATGAGATGGACTGCCCTGCTGAGAAACAGTGCAGTACAGAATGGATTTCACCATTGGCACTGCTGAGGAGCCAGTCACTCCAAGTACAGCAAAAATGCAGCTGCTACTTCACCTCCCCCTGCAATTACTGATATAAGGCCCTACAACATATGAGGCATAACTGCTGCCTAATTTGATCTGAGTACATCTTTAGATGTTTTTCTGCTTCATATATCTGAATCATAGGAAATAAAGCTGTGTAAACATCTGTTTTTCTAGGACTTCGAGTGAATATAAAGAGAAAACATTTTGAAAAGTATCATTTTGCTGCTGTAGAAATCCTTGCCTTACCCATATCTTAAGTACAGCGTGCAGCTATGGTCTCTGCATCCCAGACACAAATTAATTAACAGAAACTAAACGGATCAGAAGGATGTGTGGCAATGTTTTCTAGGTGTGCATAATTCCTAGAGCTACAGTGATCATGTACAGTTTTTACAAGCAGTTCCATTGTCCTCTGTTCTTTAACATAGCAGGGAGGATTGTAGGCTACCTTACTTCATAAAAGGAAAGTATTCCCACAGGCATAAGACTGACCTTAACTTTGCTAATTCTTTCCCTTTCTCTGTCCTATTTATGCAGTTTCCTCAGTCTAGTGTACCTTCAAGGATAGTGCCTGGCAGACTGTGATTGATTCAAACTGGTCTGGCTGTTTCAAGAAAATTAGATCTTATTAGCTTAAATCAATTAAAAAGAACAGGGGGTTCTAAGGGGGTAATAATATTGGAGTAAAGGGATTTTTTCCCGGAACCAACAGTGTCCCTTTCATTTGTTTTCAAATAAATTACACTATTTAATATTAATTACTCAGATAGGAAAAGGACAGAAGAATACAACTGGTTGAGCAGAAAACCACTCCCATAGAAGTCTTACTGAGTGCCACTGATTTGATTTTTGAACAGGCTTGCTCTCACTTTCTCTAGAACATGCATTCTGCATGTTTATTTGAAGAAATCTGACTGCTTTTTAAAGCTGAGTATATGAAATTAAAGATTCTCCCTCAGAGAAGTGGATTCTGTACAGGTAAGTGAGATCCAGCCCCAAGACCTTCCCAATGCCTTGTACCTGCAGCACTACCATTTTCTGTCTCTGTTCCACACTGCACCCAAGTGTGTGGCTTTGCTGTCATGAACCCTTCCCTGATGAATGTTCTTCACAGCAAGGAATTGTTCTGCTAAATTTATAATCTTTCTTAAAGACACTTCCATTTTACTTTTAGGAAAAAAAGTACAGGAAAGTCTGAAGAGATCTGATTACTTCTGAAGGTCACATAACTGATTTTCTTGATTTAAAGGAGGTGGCTGCAGTAAATTAAAATATCTGTAAGGTTTTAGGGTCTGTATTAAGGAAGCAGGAAAACAAAATACTGGGAAGTTGCCAAGTGAATCATCCAGAGACCCTGCTGTCAGGATTGAATTTATAAACACTAGAGGAAATTCTGCTGTCCCTTAGGCAAACTGCTCAGCTGCAGGAAGTGAAGTATGAAACCAAATTACCCTGAGCTTGCAGGGCCCATGGCATCAGTCATATACTGCCTTTTAGAATGTCCACCCTCCTAATTGGATTTATTTCAGTGAGTCAGTTTTTAAGCCCTCCTTCAACAGTACCCAAATTAATATGCAGAACTGTGAATTATAGGAGTAGGCCAAATTCAGCACCATGAACTCAGCATAGCTTCCAAAGTTAGTAGAGATCTGCAACAGCTGAGAACGTGGCTCACTAAGCATTCCCCATTAATTTATGATATAAAACAGATAAGGCAACCTCAGCACCTGGGAATGCTGGATACTTGCAGTGGAAGTTAAGAAAAATCAGGTTTACACACACAACTTGGTTGCTTCAAAGCCCAAATCTTGGTAGCTGTTTTCATTCATACCATTTATGGCACTGTTTTTATTCTGGAAGGAGACCTGCTAATCACAGCAAGTGAAAAGAGAACGTCTCCTCAAACATATTTTCTGATTTCTAGCAGTACAGAGGAGAGAACTAGAGTTAAAAAAAAACAACAAAAACAAAACCAAAAATATCTCCCCTTAAAAATGCAACTGAAATAATACCATCTTCCCATACCTACATTCTATCAAGGGTTGCTTTCTTTCCCAATCTGCTGGCCTGGTAATGCTGCTGTGGTCAGCAAACAGCGCCAGCAAATACACTGCCTGCACTCATCAACAGCACCAACCTGCTCCTTTCTGCAGGTTCCCCACAGGACTGAAGGGGAAAAGCACCAGCTGCTCATCTTTGAATGACCAAAATCACTCTTTTTCCTTGTCTTGCTCTTAACTCAGTCCAAGAACTGAGCAAGTTGGGCAGATCTCAGGTTAAGCCAAGGAAGTTTTCAAAAAGCAGTTGCATCTGCCTTTGTTTGTGTATCTCTGGTTAAAAACCTGCAGTAACACCATCTTATAAATGTTGGTATTACTCTGATTGAAGGCAAATTATTAATGAAGTATTGCTTTAGGTTTTTAGACATTTGAAGGCTTGTACTGCAAGGCATGTTTTGAGTCAGAAGTTGGTCTCTTTTTGTCTTACTTAAAGATAAGTTTCTCTCATTCCAGCCACTGCTAAATCTATTTGATATTTGGACTCTATGTGGCATCTGATTATTCTGGTATTAAGTTTACATTGAGTCAAAATCTCCAGAAAAAGCATGGATAGCACATGAATTAAAGCTTTCTAAGCAGCCATTGTTTGATAAATGACATATCTGGTTCAGAACTCTTTATAACACACACAACAGGGTTTATATAATTTGTTACTAATATTTGAAATTAACTGTGGGGTTATTAAAAAAATACTGTTTCCGTCTTTACATAAAAGATACTAGTTAGACTAACAGAGGCTGTGTATTTTTTCCAATTTCTTGTAGAGAGCTCTGCGAGTAATGCTTATTAATATACAAATTCCATTTCATATATGCTCTGCTATCAAAGCCCTGTGAAGTCAGCAGAAGCAAGCCTGTTGACCACATAGACTCCAGGTGGACTTCAGAGAGCAGTTTTGCAGCCCTTCAAAGGAACTTTTTCTGAAGCAAAGTTGGCATAGAGATGAAACTACTGTTTTTGCAGCATCTAAATGTGCATTATGTCTCAAATGCCTTAAAATATGCTGTCAGATAACTCTGGCTTGAACACGTATTTAGCCATCAGTAGAAGCAAGCAGCAACTTTCCAAAGCCACACTTCCTAGACCCTCAAGATCACATCTGCTTAGTAGTGGTAGTAGTAGCAGTACTGTAATAGGAGTAATTTGATTTTTTTAAAATGCCTATTTAGTAGCCAGAGGGTACTGTTACAGTGCTTTTGTAGCTATCTGCTACAATATGTGCTACACACCAATCTCAGGGGCCTTGGTATTTCTGTTTTACTCACCCCAGGGCTGAGGAGCCTTGCAATATAACATTTTGTGCTTTCACACAGCCTTCCCCAGCATTGCTGATAACCACACAACTGGCTGGTTTTCATTAAAGGATTTTGAAAGAATTTATACAACACATAATTGCGTTATTGTTTTTAAAAAGACTGCAGTTGTAAGCTCTGCCCTGCTGGAAGGCACCATGAAACACTAATAAAGCACATGCTTGTCTGCTTTTGGTCAAATACATCTTTGCTACAACAAATTAGTTTTAGGCCCTTTCTACCACAGGTTGGGCCTGCTTCCAGCTGAAGCTGGGCTCAAAGTGGGCTGATAAACACAGCTCAGAGCTTGGCAGAGAGGAACTCAAAAGCAAGATGGAAGGCAAGTCAAACAGGTGAAGAAGGGTGGGGAAAGTATATTAGGAATTAATAACATCACCAAAAGAGAATATGTCAGTATCTTTGTGGTGGTTGGCAGTTAAGAGCTCAGGATCAACTACCATATTCAATTCATATTGCTGTAGATTAATTTGCTTTGATGAAAAGCTACAAGTAATTTGATAACTGCCTAAAAAACACTCTTTCCAGTACAAGTTCTGCTTTGCCTTATCATGAGCTGTCAGCTCAACAATTTAACATTATTTCTGGCCTAAACCAGGACTTCTGAATTCCCATTTTGCAATTTTTTTTAAAAAACTGATTTTTTCCCATAATGTCTATGTGTTTTTCCTAGATAAGCTCTATGTCCTATTGAGAAACATTTCCATCTAACTTCAGAGTGAAATACAAGCCTTACATAAACAAGCAATCTAACTCCTAAGGGAACTCACCACACCACAGGGCAATCAAATCAATCTTAATCTTAACTTTGTCCATATGAGACGGAGAACACTTTGTCCTTCACCTCTGTAATTTTTCCAGGCAGCCCATACAACCACTCTTTCTCTCTGCTCCTCTATTCACAGCAGTGATATTTTCAGCCAAGCTTTTCCCAGCGCAGATGAAAGCAGTGAGCTTCTTTTGCACTGCTCCCAAGGATCTTCCTCCCAAGGATACCAGCAGCTGTTAGTGTTAGCAAACCCAAAGTTCAAACAACTGTCTCCAAAGCATTACTGTTTTCCATAAATCTCTCTGTGATCTTGAAATCAAACAAGTTAACCAAAACAAGGCCTCTAGCTATTCTTTGCATCGAAGAGCTCTCCATTTTCTCTGAATTTTACTTGTTCTCAGGATTTTCAGCTGAAGAAAACATTTTGATATATAATCTCTCATATTGGTCATGGCTCCATAAAACAAGTTCTTTTTGTGTTAAAAATTGAAAGTCCACTCACTGCTTTCTGTGAAAAAAAAATATTTTCTCTCTTAAAACTCAAACAATGCAAAAGTAATTTACCAACAAGAAAAAAACTTAAATGAAAGTGAAAATACTCAGTGCTAGTAAAAACCCAGCATCTTGGGCTTTAAGCTGTCTGACTTCCTGTCCATTCACTACTTGACATTTTCTCTCTTCCTATTTGAGTTACAGAGGCTTTAGCCAGATCCTATCCAACTTCAGCCAAGGTGGCCTCTTCATCATTGCATGTTCTGGCAGTCCTGTCACTTAGAAATTACTACAGTCTATAAAGTTTTGGGGTTCTCAGCAGAAGAAGTACTAGCAGGGAAAACTGCCTTTTAGAGAAGTGCTGCAGCACAGATGGCAATAACAAATGCACTGTGACTCAAGTGCATGACTGTGTGTGGATAGGAGCTGGAAAGCAGCAAGGGTAAGGGGAAAATCTGGAACATATCAATGTTTTATCAATGTCCTGAAAAATGTACCAAGTTTGGTACCTTCTTTCTCTGAATACAAGGCTGAACTTTAAGTCCAGCAGAGCAGTGCAGTGACTGTCCTCATGTTGCTCTGCATTTCCTTGAGGAAGGAACTGAGTGTGAGGACAGTCCCCAAGAACTCACCTGTCGAACATTCACTTCCAGCCCAAACCAAACGCTCCCCATGCACAACAGCTGGTGAGCCACAGCATGGCCAGAGCCAGCAGCCAAGTAGGTGAACAGAAAGATTGGGAGGGAAAAGGTATTAGCTCATGTCTTGTCTTCTTGGAAGTGCAAGCTGGTTCATTGTGTTTAAGAGGTTTTTAAATATTTCTTAGGAAAGCAGAAACATGTCACTGAACCCAGGCCTTATGAGTTGTGCTGATAACAAAAATAGTTTTTCACATTCTTCAAAGCACGTCTCAACATAACTAATGGTACAGCACTAATCCTCCTCTCCCTTGGCATTCATGCCCATCAGAGATCTACTGACAGTGTATTTGTACTCACTGCTGCACTACAGCTTGGCCAAACTCAGACTTAGCTCCTTAGAGCTTCTTACTAACCTGTGAGAATTATAATATTTGATTTTAGACTTACATTTCAAAATATCCAACTAGCAGTTTCAATAATACACTTAGAGATGACCAAGTCTTTGTTCTGGTAAAATTCTGTTCAGAAATTCAGGCATACTGGATGCAAATGCATGCCTGCAAAATAAAACTTATCATAACCCAGTTGCAAAGCTCATCTTAGATATTTTGAAGAAAATTTGGAAACATACCTTTAATGCTGGTAATTAAATCAATGTGAAGCTCTGACTGTGTAAGTGCACACAATATCACCCATTCAGAATACATGTTTTATAAGACTTCATGAGAAGGGCATCAAGCAGTGGAAGGAAGGGTAGAAACAGGCTGCCTTTGCTCTGAACCTTCAGGAGTAACTCACCAAGCCTTTCCCTAAAGCATCTGCTCAGTTATGGCTTTGGGGTCACCAGATGTGCTTGAACCACTTCCTTAAAGCTTGCTAGTAGGAATGTTTCAAAAAGGAAAATGGGGAAAAGTACTATGCATTGAGCTATCCTCTTCCAATATAGCAACACACAGATGCTGCTTTTGCAACACACTTCCACTGCAGGTAATAGCTTATGTAAGTCAATACTACAATAAAAACATACATTCATGCACTTAAGGAGCTTTGTTATTTACTGCAGTTTTCTCTGTGGTCTGGATTGTGGCTATCAAAGAGTTAAAACAAGAAGCATAGATAGAGCTCCTGGCAGTAGAAAGCCAGTTTGTACTGCTAATTCACTTGGGGACTCCAAAGGAACTGTTCCATCTTCTGCTGTAATATATTAAAAGATGGATGTGTCAGACATGAAACATAATCTGTGCTCTTGCTGTAGGCAGTTCCACTCACAGGGCTCTTGCAGAAACCTTGTTACATTGGGTCTGCATTTGCTCCAAACCTTGCCTAACAACACTGACTAGGCACAGAAAAAAGCATCTTTCTTGCTTTGCACACTTGTCATAAGAATAGAGAAAGGAACAAACAGGGAGAGGAGAAGCATCAATGCAGAGACAAGAAGGCTTTGATTGGCTCAGCACTTAGAGAAGTGAAGCCTGTACCTGCTCCTGTCAGGAGGCTGGAACAGGAGCTCCTGCCAAGCTCTGTACAATCAGTAAGTTTCCACTCTCCAGCTGCATGAGCTAGACACATTTTTGTTTCCAGGAGGAATGTGAGATCATCACGTGAATAAGAGTGGTGCAGAGTCCAAAAGGCTCCAAGCAGGACAGCCACTGATATTTTTGGAAACAGTGTATCTAGAAAAGGTGAAAACATTCCTGGTAGGAAAATGACTTTGTTTATTAAGATAAATACAAGAAAGGGAACTGCTGTCCATCACAACAGCTCCAATTCCAGGTCATGGAAGCACTTAGCACTGAACCCCTTTTCTGAATCCAGCTGGTTTTATCTGAAAGTAAATGCCAAGAAAAGAGGATAAGCAATATGTCAGGCCTGATCTTAGTTGTCCCACTTCACTCTGAATTCTCTGTAAATTTAGAGCCTCCTAAAAGCTGTTTTCCTCTTTTCCTCTCTTACAACATTTAGTAACTTTGCCCTTCTCTATGGAAAACTGGAAGTTCACGAGTTAGACTCCCTGCATCTAAACCTTATTGTCACATTCTCTCTCTCT
>VXBQ01006095.1:57381-71844 GCA_013400175.1 Phainopepla nitens | reverse complement strand
GGGGTGGTGTTTTTGTTGTTGCTGTTTTAGGGATTTGGTTTTGGCTTTTTGTTGGGGTTTTTTTGGGTTGGTTTGATTTTGGTTTTGGTTTGGTTGGTTGGTTGGTTGTTGTTCGTGGTGGTTTTTTTCTATAGGAAATTATTATGGCAGCCACTGCAGTCTTTCTTGAAACAGGTGGAGCAGGAAGTTTCCAGCAATACCAGACATAAAGTCTTGCCCAGCAGAATTAGTCTTGTAGTAGGTGGCTCAGCTGAACTGCCCTATGGCATGTAAGTATTTCACATACTTTGCCAGATGTGCATTTCATATAAAAATGGCAAATGCATTTTTGGATGATAATTTAATCATTACAAAGGTTACCACTCACTTCCTTCTGAAGTTCACCTTAAATATTGGATATCATCAGCACTATCATTCCAACCTGCTTGTCTGGAGCACTTCTAGTGAGAAGCAACATTTACCTCTAGAAGCATTCCCTGATGCCCACAATGAAACACTACCACAGTGCAGTAAAAAGGCAATTTTGGCCTTGTTTCCTGAACACTTCTCAATAACAGAAGATGAGCAAATGGGCAGCATGGTGGTGATTTGAAAACCTTCAGGGCTTCTTTCACTTCTGGGCTGTGCGCTAGTTATCCGCAATTCAAATCTGAAGAGCTGTGTCACAAGTGGGGTGATAGTGCACATTTGGGAAACTGTGGGTGGCAACAACGAAATGCATTTCCTCAGCTGGTGGGAAACCCTCCCCCTACCTTGAAGAGGGAGAGTCAAAGGGTACAGCAGTGGAGCCCACAGATGTTACATCTGTCCAGGTTCCAGCTGGACTGCAAGGGCAGTCACAGCCAGCAGCAGTTGCCCCTGTGGAAACGAGAAAGTCTAAAATGAAATCAGGGCACCCAATTAGCAAGGATAACGAGGTGAGAAGCCAGGCTCTGCAGAGGTGCTGAGCAGGAGCTCTTCACACTGCTGCCACTGGTGCTCTGCTGGCACTGGCTGCACACTCACAGAAGGACAGAGTCAGTTCCAAAGCAGAGAGCTAGTTTCTCTCACTTGGCCCTATAAAGTTTGATCACTTAGTTCTGTCAAATAGTTCTAGTGAAGCATTCAAAGTACTGCAGATGACTTATGTCCAGTTTGTTTGACTTCAACTACATTCTTAAATGCAATTTAAAACACCTCTGCCATTGTGGCAAATCTATTGCAATGCATTTAAGCTGAAATATATTGCTCAATATTTTGAAGATGTTTCTTAATCTGCATTTCGTAGCTCCAGTTGCTCTGCCTTTTCCATTCTTCTGGGCAGGCTGCAGGCAGTGGGACTTGCTGCTACTGCAACAGCAACTCAGCTCAGCTACCAGAAAGGCCACATGGGAACAAATATCCCAGCTCTTCTAGCTACTACTGTCACCACAGGACCACAGCAGGAACAAAGAGGAAGTCAAAAGGGTAGAAAGAAGGAACAGAGATAGGTGCCAAAATATCAGGTGCTCAGTCCCCTATTTTTCTGTTACAGGTTAGAGTAAAGGGAATCATATCTTTTGGGTACCTTTCTACCAGCTCTTCCTGAAATAGGCAGAACTTCATGTATCCAGAGAATAACGTGTCTATTTAATATTAGGCAATTTAAACAGTGCTCAACACATCCTGATCAGAAATCAAGGGAGCTAGTCTAGCACAGGGGTAATGCAGCACTACATCTGGTCTCTTATTCTCAGAAGTACTTTTATAAAGCACCTTACAGGATATAGGGAAAAAAACACAACCCACCTGGCTGGTTCTCTAGGATAAGCCTGCAGTGGAAGGAAGGACCCCTACATGTTCCAAATCATGTGCACAGCAGTGTGTGATACCACACAGCAGAATCTGTATTCCATGTCTGCTCATCAGTGTTGTTTCCAGTCGGGCCATGACTGGGAGAACATGCACAGCTAAACTGGGACACCCCTGCCTAACTCATCTTCTGCAACTGTGACTCCACTTTTCAGCAGTGCCTCACTAATAGCCTGGATATGCTAACGTTTACAGCCCACCCCAAACATCTACAACTTTGTAAAGTTAAATTAACTCTTAAGTTGTTAATTTTCTTGAACTTGTTTTACAATACATGCAGAATCCCTCAGCCTGTAGGATCCCTGCTCTCTGAATTATTTTATTGATAGCAGTAATATCTGTCCCATACAAACCAGTCTTCACCAGGACAATGGGACCTACATGTTTGCAGTGTCAGTTTTCTGCAGCTCTTCAGCTTGAATTGAAGTTTTGTTTAATATTTCTAAAAACTAACTTCTCCTCAAGGAAATATATGTGATATATAACAAAGAAATAGAAACTAATTAGGAACCATATGCATGTGATTTGTTCTAGGATGAACTAGAAAAGGTATACAACACCTGTCCTCAAATATTATATTTTTCTAAAAGTCACTTTGGAAGTGACTGAGTAGCCTAGGAATGGGAGCTTTACAAGTTCGACTACCAACATTTGGCTTCACAAACTTTACTGTCTTCTCCCTCATCTGAAATCCTCTGTGCTTGCTTTAATCACAGCAGTGATTTTTTTTTTCTCTTACTTACAAAAGGAAGAAAGACTGTTATGGTACATTAAACTGACTGTTACAAGGGAAGGGAATTTGTTAGGAAGATCCAGTTATCTGTCTGCAAATTACCTTTAGTGCATTTACTCAAGCCCTCAACAGCTCTTAGCTGTGTGCACTCTGGGAGTTCAGTTCTCCACAGCACTGCTCTCATTTTATGTTCACATAAGAGACTTAAGGCTAATATATGGACAAGTCTTTTTAGTCTCATTGTCTCTAAACCATTTAAGATAAAAGGAGGAAGTTATAACAGATAATAACAATCTGAACACTTCTTAAAAAAATCTCCTTTTACTCCCACGAGAGGACAACACTCTAACACATGATGGTCATGAGATGTCATGTGCTCCAGCTGTCCTGGGTGGTACTGGCACTCCCTGATCTGTTTCCAGTCCAAGGATTCTGCTGCCTGGAATCCAAGCACTGCTGAATGAACTTTCTTCTCTCTACCTGATGCCACAGCAAGCAAGCAGGTGCCTGGCTGGTGTCTGTTCCCTGCTTTGCTGCAGGAGCTCAGCATGGTAGAAGCTTTAACCTAATTGTGCACAGTTTTTCAGTGCTACAGCATGTGAGAGAGAAAAACCATCTCTCTCTTCACACTAAGCTTTTCTGGATGGTGGTAGTGGCAAGGTGCCATTGGGGAAATGGGAAGACAGTAGAATGACCATTTCAAGTTTGGGAAAGAGACCACAAACACAAGTCATGCAAGGTTCTTGAGTTCAGAATGGAATAATCTTCAAGTACCTCTTCACTATTTACTGCTTTATAGACTTCAATGCAATAAAACTCTTTTATTGCCAGTCAAACAGTAGTTATAGTCAGTTATAGAAAGTTAACACAAAATCAACCAATCCAAGTGAATTTATCTACAAATCCAGACATCTCTGTGTGAGTAACATTTGATATCTTTCACTCAGCCTTATTACTGACTGTAATTCTGTACACAAACCTCTGTCTTGGGTGTGGAAACGTATGTGGCTTCATCCATCTCACAGCTGGCTCTGCCTTCTTGCAAAATTATTGTGCGGTATCCAGTGCAATGTAAGAAATCACCAGCAACTACCAGAGTGTGTTGCCTTTTGGCTCACTTTTCTAAGGTTCCTGTAAATCTTCTGAACTACGGCCAACTGAACACATCTGTTGCTGAGCAGAACACAACTCCATGAAGAGATACTTCTCTGCAAGCCCAGATTACCAGCTCCTGGAGTCAGAACAAACTCCTTCCTAGTTTTGAGGACAAACTCACTGCCAAAAGCACTTCTCAACAGATGTTCTGATTCAGCACTTTCTTTTCCTGTTAAACAATAGTCTCAGCAATGGCATCTCTAACTACTGGCGACATCATTGCTTGGGGCCTATAAAACATGACTGAGAGCCAAAATATCCACACAACAAAAACAGAGATAAAACCATGGTATTTACCAAGTCTATTAGATTACAAGGCAGTGGAGGAAAAGAGGATATTCACATGAAACAGCCCAAATAATAAAGGTCAATGGATAAATATTGCAGTCTCACCCACCATAGAAAAGATCATTGTTTACAGAGACAGATAGGAAATAGCACACTTAGGTTCCATTAGAGCCTGGAAGTGACACATTGAAGTTTGTTCCATTTTATCCAAATGGAAGTATTTCCTTCACGTGTTTGTGCATCACAACGAGCTTTCATTTTGAGTGTTGAAGTCATGCTAAAATAACTGAAAAAAACCACTGGAAAATTAATGAGGTTGAAAAAAAAAACCAAACCACTGTTTTCTGTAAAGAAAGTTCGGACACTGATATATTCTTAATACATTCACTCAAAATCTACACTCTGTGTTCTATGAAAGACATTTGAGCACTGAAATTTTCACCAGCCGTGTGTGAATTATATTGCTTATAAACACAACCAGTGATTTGGCTGCTTCCTCTCAAGCTAAATTCCCACTCCCATGTAAGAAAGAGAAACACTATTGCACTGGGAGAACCTTGCTGTTTATCCTGCTTTTAATTGATGTCTCCATTATCTGACCTCTCAAAAAGGCTACAAAAGCAAACACCACATCATATGTTTGACTTGCCTACTCTCTCTCTGCCCAGGCTGATTTATTGATTGCAGTTGAAGATTAGCCAGCACTGAAGTGTAACTGATCACATTCTGTGTGAATTAGGTTCCACACAGTCTGAGGAGCTGGAAATGTCACACTGTTTGAGGATGGGTCAGTTTTATTCCAGCTGAAGTGTTTCCTTCACATACACACACACACCAATGCATCCCCTCCAATACAGTGAGAGAAGTCACTTGGCCCAAGATCATTAAAGCAAATTAAGTTGAGCTTCTATAGAGACTGCAATCCCAAATTCCAGCTACTGAAGTTCTTGGAAACTGTAGTCAAAATAGGGGATGTTTATCTGACCTGGTGGAACATAAGCCTGTCTTTTGATCACCAAGTGGTTTTGGTTTTGGGGGTTTTGCAGACTGCTACCTAATTACATATCATTAAAATCATGGTATATGCTCCTTTCCAGCATTGCTCACCAGTACTATTTAAAAATATATGAGCAACCTCCAACTCCTGCTGTAATATTCTTTCTTCTAAAGCATGGATGAAAACAAGGAAAATGTTGGAGCTATATTTCTAAGTATTCTATCTATTTCTTTCCAGAACTAGGATGAGATTGAAAATAAACTTCCACAACAACCCATTCAGGTATAACAAGCAAAAAAAACCCTGTTTCTGAAATGGCATCAGCAGCTGGCAGTGCTTGCAAGCTTTTCATGCATAAAAATTTCAGGATATATTTACCATCTGATTTTAATTACAGTTCCTCCAGTTAGAAAATATCACTAATAACTGCAAGCAAGAAGTGTAGAAGAGAACAATTTTCAATATATCCTCACACCTTAAGTCTTTTCTGTGACTAAGTGATTGGGAAAAAATAATTGTATCTTGGACTTGGTCTAGGATGGAATTACTAAAGGCAATTCAGAGAATTAGAAAACAAAAATCCCATCTGTTCACAGTAAATATAAGTTAAGTGGCATTGAAACTCTCACTTTTATCACTTAACCTATGTTCAGATCTCAGGATTCCCACCTCACCTCCCCAATAATTTAAATGTATCACTGCAATTGGTTTCAGTTACTCTCTTGTATAATATGGAATGACAGCTCCCTGTAAATACCATGGATCCTTTTTGTTGTCATGCTCACCAGTGTATTTTGAACTACTTTACACACCCACATTTCAAAGGTGGTTTGAACACACTCTTAATGAAGGCTCCTTTAATAGCTTTTTTTATAAAGTGTCAGCCTGATAATTGTAGGGGAGTTGAATTATAACCTAGAGGTTTTGTTTCAGTATTTTTTTTATAAACAATAGGAAGGCAGTGTTCTTATTGTGATAAATCCTCAGTACTTGTCAAGCTCTGAGAACAATACATTCTTAATTAGTGTTTACCAGAAGGAAGCAGCAAACATAATAACCTTAGATGCAACTCACAATTAGCTTACTTTTCTGGAATTAATTGTTGCAGAATGGCAAGTAACTTTTCCTCCAAATCCTACAAATTCAGATTTTTAAGAAGAAAGCCAACTATCTGAGTAGTGTCATTCAGTGCTTGTTCCTTTAAAAAAATAAAATAATAATAAAAAAGAGGTTAAAGCCATTCAAAGAGACCTTTACATATTGTTAAAATAAACACCTGTCATTTTGTTACCAATATTTATCTCAGAAGCTCTCTATCAATATCTCTACCACCATCCCAGAGAGGCAGGGTCTACATACAAATTCGACAATTCCTTGAACGAAGCTGTGATGCTTCCCTCTTCCATCCTCCCTTAGATATTAGAATTGTCCATATCCATTTCTGAGGATAATTTCAACATCCAGAATGATGACTTTCATTATTTGAGTATTCTTATTCTTAACACCATAAAAATCAATAGAAGACTGTGAAGGACAGTGGGAATGAGCAGTAGGAGCTGGGCTCCTACTCCACCTTGATTGCAGTGGGGATGTCCCTTCCTATGCAGTGACAGATGGTGGTTAGGAAAGACAGCGTGGTTTATAGTAACTGGTACTATCTTTTTAAACAAATAATTCAAAATGTCTGCTCTAACAGAAGACAGACATAAGCCTCAAGTTGCACAGCAAAGCTCCCCTCAGACTCCATGGAAAAATATGGTCAAATATCTCAGAATTTCAACACTGTGCTCCACTCTGGATAAAACACAGTGACAGGCAAGGAATCAAGCTTCCACTAATCTGAACTCAGGACTTGTAGAACACAGAAAACAAAGCTGGTACTGTACTACACAGCTGGATTTAGAAACTGAATTCCTGAAGCACATGTGTATTGCATAATCTCACACAGACTTGGCTTTGTGAAGACATAGACTTCTGCTTGGCACACAAGCCAAACTAAAATCAAGATTCAAATATGACAGGAAGAAAGAATAAAAAGTATATCCTTAGCTAGAAATTCTGGTATTTTGAGAGATGGAAATGGAAAAGATCCTTTTTAAAAAGAGAGACAGAAAATTTCATAGTATGATTAAAAATAGGGGGCTTCAAATCTAGGTCACTATTGACACTGGGTTATGCAGAACTTCTATTTCATTTATGAGGATAAATACATCATGTTTTATCATGAAAAGATAATAAATTCAATTTCCTCATCACTTCCTTCATAGGAAAAAATTAAATATAGTTCCTCCCACCACAGAGACTAACAACCTAACTCCAAATCCAGTCAAAATTTGAAATATTCGTTTGTCAAAGCCACCACCATCAAGTCTCACTCATTTCACATCACAAAAAACACTGCTCTTTCCACAAGGCTGATAGGATCAAAGTCATCCAAGTTGCAATTTCATCAAGGCTAAGGCATACACAGCATGTTATGAATGAAACTACTTGAGGTTCATTGTGTCTAAATTTACAAAAAATGCACAGAAGATTTTGTAGAGTATTTTCAAAGAACTAGGGAAAGACAACTCACTATATTTGATTAGAGAACAGGTTAAAAAATAAGTGAGCTTGTGCTTCACAGGAGAGGAAATAACAGCACTGAGAATGATGAGTTACCAGGGCTTTATATCTGAGACTATGATATATCCCCAGAACTTACATGAGCCTACTTGTGCTAAATAAATTCCAGAATGGAATTTCGCCGGTTTGACTTGATGCCCTGTCCCAGAGCCATTACTTGCTCATCATAATCTTGTTAATTTGTTTTAAAGGTCAAGTAAATCCTTGTAAGGATCCTTGAAAGTAAAGTATTCCACAAAGTCTCGAATAAAATAGAGCAACTTGCAAGTGGTCTTTTTTGTTTTGTTAAGCATCTTTTAAACTGGCATTGCTTACACTGTAAGTAGGTTCTTTCCATTTCTTCAAGTGCCTTTTCTAGCAAAGGAATCACTTCCACAGGCTGTTCAGGGGCAGAAAATCAACTACAATCTGACCATTTTAAAAAAACAAAGTAAAATTTGTTCCCCCACCATTTCTGGAAGTAAATAAGAGTGTCAGACGAATCTGGAACATGATAAGACATTTCCATAGCCTACAGAAAACACTGAAACTTCATACAAGGAAAATAAAATATGAAATAATATTTGCCCCATTAGGATAAACAACCTGTTAATAATACTCAGCATTCTCCCTTTGTAGTAGCAGCTAATGTAACAGTTTTCCTTCTATTTATGGTATCTACTCCTCAAAACTGAGGCTCTAACTGACCTTTGTGTCATATGCATAATATCCAGGAAACAAACCAAAACTTCCAATGAATTACCTTTTGCAAAAAACAAAGTCTCCTGGCAATATTTCTTTAACTGGTTCATTAGCAATAACGAAGTTTATGTCTCTAATGTAGATCTGAGTCAGCAAATTCCTTGTCCAAGCTTAGACAAGCTAGAGAAGTAACATCTCCTCCAGCTGGACATTAATTATTAAACCCCATTTATCAAGGGAGAGCAGCAAGGTAACTGACTCCCTAGGCAACTGCCAGTGGCCTGAGAACAGTTCCATAGCCTCCATGCACGTTTGAGATAGTTGGGTTTGCTCAGTTGTCCAAAGCAGGCTGCTCAGATAAAACACCAAAGGCCAACACAGCCAAGAGAGCAATGAGTGCTGCTGTGATCCTGCTCTGCACTGAGAGCCAGCCTCTCCCAAGAAGCACGACAGCGAGGTGCAGGCAGTAAGCACGCTACTGCTAAACTCCCTGGATTTGCTTACTCCCTATTTGCAAAGCCTATGCAGTCACACATTCACCTTTTCTAAATGAGTCACACTTCCTTCTGCCTTTTGGATTAAAAAAAAAAGGTAGAAGTTCTGTTTTATTTAGAAGTGAATAAATTCTCAAATATTTGAAGTTTTTCACATCAGGAAATTTATCTGTGAGCCATGGGATGCTGTTCACACAGCTCTCTCGAAGTAAGCTAAGGACAGAAGCTATGGTGATGGGCTAAAAGAGAACTGCATCTTGGATTGACACCTTTCAAAAGAGGGATGCCTTGACAAGGTAACCCACCCATCTCATCACAATTTGAGACCCAGCTGGGCACAGGGTGCATGCAACACTTGAAATCTTTCATTCTACCCTCCAGATGCTGTAGAAAATCACATCACAGACTCTCACCACTTCTGCTCTACTTGAATTTATTCATGACCCCTGGTGACTCTGCTAATATTGACCTTTAGCTTATGCAGTATTTTACTGTTCTGGTCTCCATACTTTATTGCTCTGACATATTTTTTCAGTGGAAATCATATCTTTTCTTAGCCTTTATTTACCCAGTCTAAACAAAACAAATCTTTCAAGTGTTCTTTGAGATGATAAGGCATCGATTTTGCAGATAATCTCAATTGCTCTTCTGTACACCTGATTCTCTGAATAAACTGGTTGAAAAAACTGACAGCCCATCAGCAAAGTGCTGACCATGGCTGTCATGAGGGCCAGCTATGAGGAATTAACTATTTCCTTTACTCTGTAGTAAGTATCTGCATGTTCCTGACTGTAAAACCCATACAGTACTCTCCCAGTTCTCATTTACTGGTACTGATATCCCCATACCTTGTTTAAAGATCAGCTGCTCCACTTTTCTTCTTTCCCTAGTTATTACCCTTTTTACCTATAGTCTTCTCCTTTATTTTCTGAATATTATGTAAGCTACAGGCTTCAGATAAACAAACAACTGAGCAGTAGACTTAAAAATATGTGTTTACAAATGTGTATTACAAAAGTTAGGATTTTATGTTCTCAAGGAACAGAGGCTGCTCTTTGTTCTCAAGCAAAAGAAGGCCTACACAAAGTAAAAAAGACAGCTGTTTATCACACTCTCCCTGCTGGCTTTGTTGGTCAAAAGGTTATTTCTATATCTGTCACTGATCTGTTCAATGGTTTTGGTTAAATATCTGTCTTGCCTCATACTGCTTCCTTATTTGTGAAATGGAGTTAAAAATATTTTAATAAACAGATTGATAGAAGTGCATTAATAAAATCAAGGCACTTTTTAAATCTCTCAGAGTGGTCAGCTTTTGCTAGGATAGAGTCAATGTCTTGTACTTTACACCATTGCACAAATTGACTTCTACCATTTCAAAGGAGCAGCACAAACACACTCATTTTGTTCACCTTCCGAATCAGTGCTCTTTATGAGCTAAAATATTCCTTGTAATATCTTGCTATGATTCCAGATTCGCAACTTAAAACATGCCCAAGTCCTGGCAATGAAAATCCCAAATTCCCCTTTCATGCTGGTGGTATTTATCACTGGAGGCTGAGTCACACAAGTTAGAAGGCAAGTTATTTATAGGACAGTCTTAAGAATTTAGGATTTATATGTCTAAAATTCCTTTCCGTCCATTGAAAAGCTCTGTGAACATACTAGCAGAGAGAAAAAGAACACTATGTGAGAACATAACCACCATCTCCTCTGTTTTGAACAATTTATGGAAACAAACTAGATAAAATATCAGGAAAATTGTATTTAAAAGGGGATAAAAACCCCAAAATCCACTCCTCCCCCTGCAAAAAGACCAATAGAGATCAATATCTCATTTACTAAACATGTACTAAAGAAATGTACTAAAGAAATACATTTTCTTCCCAGAGGCTTACTCTAGATCTAAATTTAACCTTTCCACCTTCATTAGCAATAATGAAGCAGCTTGGTTTCTCAGTGCCATCAATAAGCACAAGCTCAAGTCTCATTTCTAAGCCAGACAGATCAGGAGATTAATGCTGGCTGTTTATTAACAAGGTGTACTTCATCCACTTACAAATGTTGAATCAAGTTGCTTTTAAAAATGCCTTCCATGGAACACAGAAAATAATATGAAAAAAGGAAGCCTTAATCACCCACTGTTCCTTTTCCAAAGCACAAAAGCTGTAATTTAAAGTCTAATGTTAGCCTGCCGTCCTTGTGAGAGCAGCGCACTGTTTTCCCTCTCCGAGTAACAGCCCACTCCCATTTTGTTGCTGCCAAGCCCTCGGGCTTTACCTCGCTTTGTGTACTCCTAACGAGGTCTCATCTGAGCTGCCCCTGCAGTGCCACCCACCTTTAGCCGTTCCAGTTTGGGATGTATTCCCAACACTTAATCCCCTGGAATTTACAACTTCGGATAGCTCTTCAGGCACAGGCTATTTGTATCAGAACTAATTGTGGCCCTGAGACAGAAGAGGTGTTAAGCCCTGGAAAGCCGTGCTTTCCAGTGGGAATATTCCTTCTCCACTCCCACCCCACTCCCTGTGCAGTGCATGATTACTTATCTTATTCCATTGGAAAGAAATACAGGAGAACGTCACACATCCTCAGGATAACCTGTGCAATTCCACAAAACATTAGTACAATTACTACAGTATTACAAACATTGTGTAATTACACACTAACCAAGTGCAACTACACAAAACATTACCTTGTGAAATTGAAAGAAGATATGGCACAGTCGCTGACAGTTTCTCAGATTATAAGTGTTGGGTTCCTAGAAATAAAAAATATGTAAAGAGGAGAACACAAAGTCAGTGATCACAGTTTTGTGAATAGTCTACATTCACTCATTCTTCTAGAAGCTCTTGAAGTTTTAGAAAGACTAAAGAAAATGAATAAAAAATTAACTCCATTGGCTTGAATTCTGAGTTTTCATAAGTCTTTATTTTCCACATCTTGTCATTCCTGAATACATGTGTTTAAAGGGAATACCTTAAGACATCTCTGCTTTAAAATCTTTTGAAAATGGGACTTCATGCAATCTGGATGCTTTTATTTATGTTCTGCACTCTGAGGTGTGACCCCACATGGCATCTCCTCTCCACACTTACCCTAATAGATGAAAAGGAAAATACACTGTAAGAATCCATACCCATCAACTATTATGGGATATGCAGTCCAGCCAGAAAGCCCAACCTAGCAAGGAGAATAGAAATGGTATTAAAGTCTGCTCTCAAGAAATACTGCAAAATTATTTTGAATCAAAGTGCTTCAGACTGCTAGTAAAAACTGAAATTATTTCAGTTCGGGCCCTTTAAACAGTTCAATGGAATATCTAAATTTTCTATTAAAGGCATATTTTTAAAAATGACAAAGCATCTTGTTATGTGAATAAAATGTTTCAATAGCTCTACTTATTCTAGTTACTTAATAACGATTCATGAAAATAATCACATTACATTTTTCCATTTGTCCCAATGGAAGCCACTCACACCAGATGAAGTTAAAAACTCCCAGAAGAGGAGTTCACCTACATCTAAGACAGAATAAAGCAGAGCTTCTGTCTGGTATTGAATCTTCCTTTGAGTTTACTGGGACATGTGCTTGCTGGGTGGAATCACACGGCGTGCAGAAAACCCATCTTCTGTTCTCTCTTAAGCTCCTGAAGGAATTTGAAAAAAATTTGACCCATGACCTCACACAAAGTATTTGGCACATGACCATCTTTCATTCAGCACTCAATAAAATCACTGTTGGAGCTTTCCAATATTTTCAAAATAATGAATCTGTTTTAATTAACCTGAATATATTTACTCTTTTCTGTATGAAATCTTGTGCGAAGCAGCACATGATCCTTTCTCGCTTTTAAATATTACATTGAACATGTCTCATGAACATATACTACAGGCTCGTGAAAGTCTCGCATGTCTTTCTGTCTTGGAACAATTATTCCTCATCCATTCACTAGTTTGAGCTACATGCTGTGGCGAGTGGCAATGCAGAATCCCAGCTGCAAAATCATCGTCCTACTTTTACTTGTCTCAGTTCAATGTAACAACTTTCTCCCCCATCATGCCCACATCTCACACTTGTGCAACCCCTCTCACACCCAGCCTCCTCCTTAACTCCCACACTTTGAAAACCTCACATTGCATTTCCAACTTGTCTTCCACATGAGCTCACTTGCTCAGAGGAGCATTTCTCATTTAAGAAATAACTTTGAAAACACAGTCCTGTTTTACTAAATTTTTTTCTGCTATTATGAAATATCTGCTTATATTTTTGTGGGGGTGGTTTTTTTGTGGATATTCATGAAGATTTTTGCAAGTCATGTATTCGCCTTTAGTTATTTGGATTTTCACAATATGAACTCTGATGACAATTTTACATGATGTTAAATGTTCTCCTCTTTAGCCTTGTTTACTTTCCCTTATGATGCCCAAAAGATAGGCTGGAAATAAATCCCCATAGACCGATGTCTATAGAGCAGGTATTTGTTTATTGCAGCACATGTGCTGAGGGGGATTTCTCCACCTAACTCATCCACTTGTGTCAAGTGCTGTGGTATATTTGTACAGTAAGTATTGCTCAGTGTTACTGTGTCACTACAGCATCATTATATATGCTCTGGAATAATTTCTATAGTATGAGCTCATGGTTATTAGACAGTTCTTTTGCACTGTGCTTGAACCTCCCCAACGCAGGGGTCTTTGATGAAGGCTTCCAAAATCCTCTTCATATCTGAACTTTTCAGCTTTGCCTTCGGAGCATGCACAGTTATGGTGTTCCTTGGTCTGTCTGGTCTTAACCAGCCTCAGTTCTCTGTTTTGTGGCTACTTGGCTTTGCATTTGCCAATTTTTCATTAGCACTATACTTCTCTACCTCTAAAGCTATCCACCGGGCAAGTTTTTTCTTCTTTTTTTGTCTACTCAGCATTAAGCAACTAGCTAACCATATATTAGCCATTACATTGTACGAAAAGTTATGATTCAGATTATGGAAGTATAAAGAGCTATGATTCAGGTTATATAGATATATAAAAAGTCATGACTTAGGTTATATTGATATCAGGTTATACAGATATATCAGGTTATATTGATATATAAAAAGTCATTATTTAGGTTATATTAATATCTCATAACTCAAGCTGTATTGTAACTTTGTAACTAAAGCATCTTGTAACTTTGATCTAAGTTATCTAGCATCATTTATCCATAAATTTTTGAGGGAAAACAGGATGAAAGTTACTCAATGAGCCAGGATCCTCCCTTCAGAAACACCCAAGGAGCAGTGTTTGGGTGCCTCTTTGGGACTGATTCCTGCAGTAGCCGAGAGGATGACTCAGAATTCAAGAATAAGAGGAAACAAAAACTAAAGCCACCACACTTCTTACTAATGCTGCTCTTTGGGGGTGCTAAGGGCACTGCGGCTGTTTTTCATACCCTCTTCCCCACATTTTCTGCACTTGCTGGTTGTGACATTCCCAGCCTCAACGGCTGCGCGCGTAACAAAAGGGGTCAGGTTGGAAGGGACCACAGTGGGGCATCTGGTCCCACCTCGGTGCTCAGGCAGGGCCATCCCGGAGCACAGGGACCGGCACGGAGCACAGGGACCGGCACGGAGCACAGGGACCGGCACTGTGTCCAGGCACTTCTGGAACAGCAGCGACCGGGCC
>VXBQ01006095.1:0-56696 GCA_013400175.1 Phainopepla nitens | reverse complement strand
CAGGCTTCCCGTAAAACCGGCCCCTCCCTGATCGCCGTGCCCGGGTTTGTCCCTTACCTGGCCTTTTCCCGCTGTCCGGACTCGCCTGGCGGGCAGGGAATGCCCCGCCGGTCACGCTCGTGTCGGCTCTCTCCATGCAGTGCATGTCAGCGCTCCAGCGTGTGCTGCGCTTCCCTGCGGGGCTTTGGCACGGTCCTGCGGCTCTCCAGCCACAAAGACAGAAGAAATGGGAGGGAAGAACTTTTATTTCTGTACCCAGAAATAAAGATATAGTCTTAGTTAAGTTTGTGGTAACTTTTGTATCTTCACAGCTATTAATGAAGTACTGTTTTCTCCAGCATTTTGTTATGAGAACAGACTGGGAGAGCTGGGCCTGTTTTCTGGTCCAGTCTGGAGAAAAGACTGAGGTGGGATCATTAATGCATATGAATATCTCAAAGAGGTGCCTAGAGGATGGTGCCAGACGTTTTTCCGTGGTGCCCAGGGACAAGACAATGAGCAGAGGCCATAAACTCAAGCACAAGAAGTTTTACCTCAACATGAGACAGAACTGCTTTGTATTGAGGATCACAGAGCACTGGAACAGCTGCCCAGGGAGGTTGTGAGGTCTTCCTCTCTGGAGACCTTCCAAATCCACCTGGACACATTCCTGTGTTACCTGCTCCAGGTGACCCTGCCTTGGCAGGGACATTGGACATTATGATCTGCAGAGGTCCCTTCCAGCCCTAAGGATTCTGTGAGTGGAGCTTGATTGTAGCCCTTCAGCTTGACAGCTGTGCACAGGGGAGATTAGCGAGCAGAATTGCGTGTTATGTCAGAAACATGTTTATAAACCTGAAACTTGAGACCAGGTGAAGATTGCTCAGCTTGCTCATTCCTATTTATTGAAGAGCAGTCTGGGTATCTGCTGGGTGGGTAGGTGCTGGCCAGCTGGGTCAGGGGTTATGCTGTGGGGAAAAGGCTGAGTGCAAGCCACATGTTTCCTGTAACCTCAGTTCAGCCAAGCTGACACTGTGTGTTTGATCACATTTTGCAGCAGAGGAGTTTTTTTGGGTCATCTCATGACTTTGGAAGCATGGTGCCCTACAGATCACCCGAGTGATCTTTAGTCTTCAGTGAAACTTAGAGGAAGGAAGCTTTGTAGCTTTGTTTGCCTTTAAGCCGCACCAGAGCCTCTACGGAAGCATGATTATCTCTAGCTGCTGGTGCTTTTTTATATTTTTTTTCAATGTTCAAGTTCATTCTTCAGTTCCTGCTTTCTGTAGTGAAACTTTGACAGGTGACATTGCTGGTTTAGTAACATAAGTGGGGCTATCCTGGGATTTCTCAGTAGCTGTCTGGGCTGTGTGGGTTTTTTTGTACGTCTTCTCTTTTTCCTCCACTTGGTCAAATAGCAGCTGTTGTCACTGTAGATATTGTGTTGGTAGTATAAACTCAGGTGCTTTTATTCTAAACCAAGGATGCAGTTGAACATTCTTTCTTCTTAAATTAAAAAGTCATGTGATTGAAATGTCAAATGTAGATTAACATTTTTAGTTCAAGTAGTAAGTTATGGTTGCTTTTTTAGTTGTTAGACTCATTTTTAAAAGTAGTGGAAAACCTTAACGTTTTGCTTTTTAGGAAAGATTAATAAGTTTTGGATGTACTGGCTTGCAACCATACAGTGAAAAAGTCAGGTGTTGGCTACAAAAATAGTGTTCAGGTTTTCATGATTTATTGCTCATTTCCAGAAAGCTTATGACAGTAATTGATTATCATACAAACTTCCATCAGAGCAGTGAACTTGTGTGAGTGTTGTTTCCTCAGCAGAAAGAGGGGTTTGGGTTAGGAGGTGGGCAGCTGCTTTTCCGAGTTCACAGCTGGGTAGTATCACGTTTGGTTCTTTTCTTCACTCTTGATGTTTCTTGCAGAAATTTGTCCGTTTTCTACTGTAATGTGTGAGGAAATACAGGGAGGAGCTTCTTTATTTATCTTGATTATAGAACTGTCTCAAATTGGTCTGTAAATGTGATCACTGTCTGACAGATGTTTTTAGCAAATCCCTACAGTGACTAAAACGGTTAAGGTGCAGAAAATGTATTTAACATAAGTGTTTGATTTCTCAGCAAGATCAGACACTGTTGAAATGTTGAAGTAAAGGTAAGAGACCCTCTGGCTTCACTGATTTCACAAGGTTGTTAATAACGTGTAGCAGGTATTGTGATGATGTGGGCTTTTTCACACCCTTTCAGGAAACAGCCACTTGCACCACAACTGAGTTGCCAAGCACTCAGCTCTTCTCTGTCCTAAAATGCATTTGTGGCATAACCCTGGATGTATTTCAGAACAAGTGAGAAGGAGGTTACTGCCTTTCTGTCCAAACTCGAGGTTATTTTTATGTTCAGATATGCTTTTGTGTGAAATAAGACGGTGTTTGTTTAAAGCTTGGTGTTTGCTCCATGGGGTTACTAAGCTGCATGAAAATTGCTGTCAGTACTTGAGAAACTGTGCCACTGGTATTTATCTCATATTTCTTTCTAGATGCTTTGAGCTGTTTTCACTTAATACAAATGTTAATGTAAATACTGATTTCGCCTGGCTCCTAATAGAAGCTCCACTGTTCATGTCGATGTTTGTTTTAGATAATGGAACTCGGTGATGCTTGATCCCCTGGTGGTGTATTTCCTGTTTTCACTTGTGAGTTTCTATGTTGCAGCACATCAGGGGATTTTATTTTTTCACTGTTCATTAGACATCACAAGTTTGATTAGTATTTGTAGTTTATGGATGTGAGCTTAACATACATTTTTAAGTTTCACCAAAGAAACGTAATTGGTGAATAAAGTGATTGAGGGTTTGTGGCTGCTAGTAGTCAAGTTGAACAGTATTATACCAGGAAAACCGTGAAAATTCACGGTTAATGAATGCTGTTTCTGAAAGCTGTACTTGCTAAAAGACTCTCTAAAGACTGATGCTAGACACCTAATGTCCAAAGCTGCAACTTTATTGATGTGAAAGTTACTCTGGTTGTAAGACATCTCCATGTAACTGCTGATAGACTTGGGACCTGAACTTGCAGTAACTGATGAAGAGATAAAAAGGTGTTTTGTTTGCAAGTGGCTTTTTTTTTTTTTTTGACAGAATTTTGAGCTCAGTTTACTTGCTGTTTCTTTTGACAGCCAGTGTTTTCATGGAACTTTGCTTTTCATGCAGGAAAGATAAGTAGGTGGTAAAATACATGAATTAATGTAGACCCAAGATAACAGGGTTAGGATTTATCTTTAAGTCTTTGAGGCTTTGGTTACAGATACTGTGAAAGGTGAATCTGAAACTAGCACTAGGCAGCCTTGGCTTTGGTTTTCACAAAATACATCATTATCTGAAGGAATTTAAAAAATGAGTACTGACAGTTTTAGTTCCAAGTCAGCCTACACTGGCATTTGGAATATCAGTCTGCTTTAGAGCATTTCTAGACAGTCCAGTGGCTGAGACCCTCATCCATGCTGGAGCTGTCTCTCTTAGTACTTGCAGGGCTGGATGGTACCAGTAGAAGATACTTAGCTGCTCTGGACAAGGGCAGTGACTCCTTAGCAGGTACCTTAACCTTGCAATAATAAGAGAACTTTTTTGTGTAACCATGTCTGGAAGGAGAACCTGGGATTTGAATGCCAAGCAGGTTTAGGTTTTTGTAGCGTGTGCATATGGTTTTCCTTGGAGTGTGACACAAATAATGCAGGTGTGCCTGTGGAAAATGGTTGTCAGAGCTGTATGTGTTGAACAGTTAGCAGAATTTAAAGCCCAATAGTTCCAGGTTGGTTTCTGTTAAACCAGTGAGATTATAGTCTTGTAAATCGCCAGTTGGGATCAAATGAAATGTGTTGTGGGTAGTTGGGTTTCTTTTGTGGTTTTTTAAAAGGATGCTTTCTGGAGGAGAAATGTCTTCCTTAGTTTAGGAGAACATTGCCATCTTCCTAGATTCTTCAGTCCACGAGGTGTCAAGTAGGCTGTTCTGTTCTTAGTTGTATTGTTTTGCTTTTAGGTTTATCATGATCCTGCAGGTGATAACTACATCTTGTGGTGTCCATGTATCTTGTTTCACTGAATGTGACATCTCTTAAATTGTACAAGAAGGCTCAAGTAGAAATTTTAGTTCTCTAGCTTGAGTGTATTAATAGTATTAGGATTTTAGTCTTCTTAAACCAGTGTGTTTATTTTTGTGGATTTACCTACTGATCTCTGCTTTTCTGCCCTTCAAATTGCTTGGGGCCTACCGGTGGATTCTCATACCCTTTTCTGATCAAAGAAGGTGTTTCTGCTGAAAGTCAGCTTTGTGAGCTTTTTTTTATACTCACATGGTAAAGCTGAGGAAGGCTTGTAGTAAAAATTGATTAGAGGCCAATATCAAATTTAGGATACATAAGATGAGCAAGTGATCTTCTGAGCAGCATTCACTGGAAAGTGCAGTAAGCATTCAGACACAGGAGTGTCTCAGGTCTTGCCATTCTTCATCTCCCATTTACACGGTGTCAGCAGGAGTGTGTTTGTTTACCCGCTTACTCTAGCGGGTGAAATTCTTCTAATCCTGGAGAAAAGTTACACGTTAGTAAATGTCCCTGTTGGGGCCTGGTGCATGCATGGCTAGAGAAACTCAAGCCCAGAGTGGTTTTAGGTAGTAGAAATTTCTGAAGTAGTTTATAAAATCCCACCTGCATTATTGAGAAGAAATCTCATATTTTTCAAACTTTAAAAAAAAAAAAAATTCTGAGCTGTTCTAGTTCCTGATTTGTGTTAAACCACAAACTAAAAGTATTCTCCTTGATTTGAACTAGTGAGGAAGGGTGGCAGCAGTCTGCTGGCAATTTATACAGCATTTGTGGGCTGGGGCTGGTGGCTGGCTGTTCATGACCTGCCAGGACTCGAGCACAAAAACCTAGCTGTGGCTGATGGTATTCCAGTAGCATGTTAAATAAGCAAGGCTGGAAATACATTTCTAAGTAAAATACACTGTCATTGGTGCTCTAACAGAACAGCTGCTGTGCTGCTTAGAAGTTGCTTATTTGTACAGCATGCTTATTTTTGAGTTGTTTCTCTTCTTTGTTTACCCACAAGCTCTGTTTATTGACAATTTTTCATAAACAGGTTTTTGTCGAGCCTTGAAGTGTTTATCTTAAAGGTCAAGTGAAATAGACAAGTCAGGGTAGTTACTGGATTCTGCCTTTGTTTGGTAGTTTAATTCAAACTCAGTGAATCTTGTGACCACTGAGAAAGCTCTGGTTCCTCAACATAGCAAGACTTCCACTCCTCATATCATTTCTTTCACTCCTCCAGTTTCAGATGTTGTCTCTATTATATGGAGCCTCTCTTTTTGAGGGCTCGGAAAGCGATGTCTTACTTAGACAGAAGTAGAAATTGGGGATTTTGCCAAGAGTCACATTACAGAACCACATAGCACTCTAAAACTTCTCAGCTATCTTCAGCCATAAGAAGAAATTTGAGATCTTGAAGATTGAAGAGAAAGAAGTTTAATTCAAACCATCAATGGTTAGTGGAAAACATTGAAAAGATTCTTGGCTTTAGTACAGACATCTTAAATTGTTTAAGAAAAGCCTAACCAAAGAAACACAACAGCAAGAAACTGCCAAGGGTGCTGATTATTTGAAATTACTTGAATGACAGAATGTGGTGCAGGAAAAGGCTCTTAAAGGGAGGCAGGTGAATCTGCTGCTTCTTGAGGATGCCTGTGAACATGGTGCTGGCTGCTGCTACATCTGCAGGCTGTCACTGACCAGCGCCAGAGCACAGCTGGGTATCAGCCCTCCTCCCCAGAAATCCACTGCTGAGTGCAGGGTGTCTGACCCATCCCCCCTGAATGCCTGGTGGAGCTGCTGCAGGCAGACACTCCTTGTGATTTGGGTGTGCTGCACGGGAGTGTGCAGGGCATGAGCTCCAGGTCAGTGTTAATCTTCAACTTGAGAAAAATTTTCTGCTCTGATGGGGAGCAGGGGGGGAAGGGAGGGGACACAATTAAGGGCTCCAAACTCCAGGCCCTGTTAAAGAATGCAGGTATGCAGGTCAAGTCTTTTTTGTCCTCATTTCTTCCCTACTTCTGTAGCATTTAGCTCATTAATATGAATCATACCTTGTACTTGTGATTACTGTTGCTTGAAAAGTTCTTGTGTAACCTGCCTGAAATCAAATGTAGAAAAGTTGCTCAGGGAGAACAGAAATGGAGGGGTTGTAGGAAAGGAAGTAAACTCTAAAGCCCACTTCCTTCATTGCCTGCACAGGCATGTTACCATGGAGTGGGGTCTCTTGAACTGCAGGAAACAGACAACTTTCTGTTTGTCTCAGAGCTTTAGAGCTTCAGTAGCTTCATGTCAAATTGTTTTGGGAGCTGACCTACCTGTGCTTCTCACATGCTGTTCATGACTTCAACCTTCACATTACAGGCTCTTACTGTTTCCAACCCTGGCTAAAATAAATACTAGCATACCTCCTCTGTTTGTGCAACTCTTAATTTTAAGTCTATTTGTAGCTTAATGTTAGAAGCAAGTGAATTGCTTATTCAGAGCAGGCTGCTCTGGTGTCTGTGTCAGGCTGTAACTGCATGTGTGCAGCACACACTGAAAGACTCTTTCACCTTTCTGTGATAACACTTTTTTCCAGGCTGGCAAAGAACCTTGATATCTTCCCTCAGTTAAGCCTTGAAGGAGAATAGACTTCAGTCTAATATTGGTGCTAGGGACTGCCAGGATGCCTTTCAGCTTAGTAATATCACAGCTCTAAGTCACTGGGTTTAAATAGAGGGTTAAGTGAACATCAAACTGCTACTTGGCAGCTCTACTCTCAGTTCACTTCATTCAAACAGGTTAGGTCTGTAGGATGCAGTGCTGTATTTTTGGTTTTCTGTGGTAGAAGAGATATCAGACTACCCTCCTATGAAAATTTATAGTATATCTTGAGTCTTAGCTATTACTCCTAATATGGACTGAACTCTCCTTTTCATTTTGGAAAACATTTTAAAAGAATTTAACAGGCTTACAGCTTATTAAAGGGTTTGCAGGTGTTTGAGCTTCTTATGTTAGGAAAAAAGAATAGCTGATAACTGTCTTGTTAAATATATATGATATTATATATATTTATTTGAGGAAGCAAATATGGGCCCTTTGACTTTAGTACAAATTGTATTTATGTTAGTGGATTTCTAATGCACCTGTAGTTACCATTAATACCTGAACTGAAGGTATTAATGGTTGGATTTTTTTGTTTGTTTGTTATTTAAAGGAGATAGGTAGTGTCCTGGCCATAGTTTTAAGAAGGCTGTTTAGCAGTGTTAAGAATACTGATCTCTGAAAGGGTTCAAGAGAGTGTCTTGGAACTCAGAATTTGTGGATTTGCTCTTTTTTGCTCCAAGGCCATATTTGCACAGCTAGGAATGTAGATATTAATAGCTGAGTTCTGAAGAGGCCCAGGAAGGCTCTGAGCAGAGCTGTGCAGGGCAGTGTGTTCTGGCTGAGTGTGGTTTAGCAGTTCAGCAGGAACTGCTGTCAGCACCAGATGAGCATGGCTTGCCTTGGTTCGCCCTCAGGAAGGAGAGACACACTGAAGCAAACCCAAGTCTCCACCTGGTCAGGCACAGGAGCTCTTCTGGCTTTGCAGTTTCTACTCCACAGCAGCTGGTCTGCCTTGCTGAAGTGGGCAGAGCTGGGGAAGCACTTGGGCAATCGCTGCTTTCATGGTACAATGACCAAAAGACAATTGGGCTTTTGAAGATGTTATTCAGTTGTGACACCACAGATTTTACCAGCTTTTGCACGTGGTCCTGTGTGCATAGTGCATAAATCTTTTCCAACATTAAGGATTTTTGGCACCTTTTTTGTGGTCAGGAGTGCACTAAACATTAAAGGGACAAAAAGGTAAAATTTACCATAAGAAGTTAAACATTTAAGCTACTGAGCTACTTTCCAGAACTGATTTGAACAGCATGTACTATGCGCCTTCACTACATTTTGTCTGTTTAAATTTTCACTTCAAGTTGTGGGGTTTGCAAACTGACTTAACAGTTCGCTTGCCTTCAAGGGCAAATGATTGTCATTGTCACACATGTTCCCGTTGGTTCTTCACATTTTGCAGTGGGACTGTCTTGACTACAATGTCAGTTCTATGTGTATGTCTCCTTCAGTTTCTTTGCAGTTAAAAACGTGATGATCCTGTTTCTCTTTGCAGATGTGGGGGTACTGTTGGGGCAATTCTGACATGTCCACTGGAAGTCGTAAAAACACGACTGCAGTCCTCCTCTGTGACTCTCTACATTTCTGAAGTTCATCTCAACACTGTGAATGGTGCTACTGTCAACCGAGTAACCAGAGTTTCTCCTGGACCTCTCCATTGTCTCAAGTGAGTGTACTTAGCACAAGGGTTTGGGGTCATTTTGGGGAGGGAGGAGATCAAGATCTGTATCAAAGATTTAGACTCTTAGGTCTATCACGATGCTACCAGGAGATGACTTTCCATATTTTGCCTTTTAACTGTGTACACAGTTTTTTGAATGTCCTTCATGCTTGAATTTGCATGTTGAAGTAGCCCAGAGCATGTATGCCTTGTACAATTCGCAGCTCCAAACCACATGCCCAAAATTCACTAACACTTAAGTGCCAGACTCCCATTTTCATCCTGAACCAAGTGTTAGCATAAGACTTTTTTTTAACTGTTTTGTGTACAAATCATAGAAGTGACTGAATATGGAGGCAATTGAAATGAACTCAATTTCTTAGTCTCTTTCACCACCCACACAGTTTTTACCTTTGAATATCTTCTGGTGGATGTGAGTAGTAACATTCTTCTAGAGCCAAGAAGAAATAGCTAAGGCCAGCTTTTGCAGTGATCTGAGATGTGTTGTTCGTGTCGTGCCTCGCTGAATGGGGGCTGCCTTTCCTTGTTTGCAGTGCTTGTGTAGTTCAGGAGCCAGCAGGAAAGTTGTAAGGCTACAGTTAAACTGCTTGTATGGCCCACAGGAAGGGTTTGCTTCACCTTGGGGAACTGAAGCCAGCCAGTTAAGGGGAAGGGAGGTACCTCCCCTTATTATTTGTGTTTGGGCATGAGAGGAGATTTCCTACAGGAAGGACCTGCTACTGCTTCTTGCCTTAGAAAGTTGATTGAGTCTTGATAACTTCTATCTTCTGTTCTCAATTAATTAGTAAGAAGCAGAGAGCCTCTTCTGGCAGTTGAAGTGTATGGTTTAAACTTAATCTGGTTAGATGGTAGGACTTGCTTAAATGGAGGTTGTACCCAAATAGCTCCTTGAATGGAAGATCATTCCTACCATGAAAGTTTGGGTTCAGAGCCTTTTCATAAGGGTCTGACAGGTGAACATGTTGGGAGCAGGTATGTGGGAAGGAAAGGCTTGGATTGTGACCAGCAAGGAGATCTGCTTGACTTAGTGGCTTCTCTTGATGGAAGTAGAGTGCTTCAGCTTCTTTCTGAATGTTTGGTTATGAATTTATTTTCCATTTAGAAATGTATATCAATGAAGAGCAGGTTGAATTGATGTGTTTTTGTAATGTTTCTCTGCCAGAAGACTGCTATGGTTTAAATGTGTCCCTAAAACTGAAAATAATATGGTATTCCCAGAAAGCCAATTCAGACTGAGGTAGAGGTAGCCCAAGGTGAACTTTATTGGTAGGGCTTGTTTGTTTTGTTAGTTTGTCTTCAACAACTGCCCTCTTACACATGCTGTTTATCTGCAATACAAGAATGTGTCTCTTCTGCGGCTTTTGTTCTTTGCTTAGATGTGTTTTCTTTCAGGCCATTATCAAAGAGCTGAGATGCAAAGCCTGAGTTTCCAGTTCTTTAAATACAGTAAATATGAAAAAATCCCAAATGACATGGCAGTGGACTGTGATAATAAAAATACATAGATGCAGCACATGTCCGTATTCCTAAATAGCAGTGGTAACTGCAGAACCACTGGTTTATTTTTGCTTAGTGAAAGCAAAGGTAAATTTGCAGTTTGATTTAGCAGCAAAGCAATAGTGAATCAGCTACTGCAAGTCAGCATAGGCTTGGAATCTCCTTTAGTTCTATAGATTGCTTTCACTTGTTTGCTCTGATAGCAAATTCCAGACAAAATGGCCATTTATACAAGGGTAGCTTGCATTATTGAGTAATTGACTTGTCATTAACCTGCATGGCTCTTTGAAGAAGAAATATACAGAACTACTATTTGTGTGCATTGGCCAATGTTTCTAAATCAGTAAGCACAGGGTTCTGTTTTGTAGCATCTGGGAATGTAGTTAAGAATTAACTTGAAATCTGATTCTAAACTAATTCCAGTCATGGAATGCAGGTAGTCCTTGTTTCTCCTCCCATGTCCTACCATACTTTTTAAAATACCAATGTGATTAGCATCTAGATTGTGGGGCAGACTGATTTCACTAGAACTGAATATTAATGCATAGTCTCTTACTGTGCCAGGGTACCCTACTGCACAATGGTCTTCACCTCTTCCTAAAATCCACAAATATGTGGGATCCATGTTGCAAAACTAAAGGACTAAAAATGCCTTATTTGAAGTCTCAACTCGCTGCTTGTACCATGCTTTCCTGTAAATTTCACCAGTGTGGAAGGTTACACCCTGCTGCCACCCAAGCAGTCTTTCCCGAGCTGTGTTGATAGCTGACATGGTACAGGAGATGTGAGGACTCTGCATGGGTTGTGCTCCTGTCTCAGTTACTATCAGTGAATTACCTTGCATGGGTAGGTAAGGATTGTCTTCCCTGGAATGAGTCAAAAGCCAGAAAACCACTGGCTCCACAGCCCAGCAGCAGTGCTTGGTTAGGAGCACACAGGCTCAGAACTGATAGGGAATCTCTGCCAGCCTCTAGGAAGGGTCACTTCTAACACTGAAATTTTCAACTTTCTTGTGCTGTAGTCAAAATAATCACCATGTCTTAAAGAATAAAGCTAAGAATGGGCTTCTAGTTGAATACTTGGTGGATTTCAGCATTTTATGGGCATGAGAAAGGCAGGACAAATAGGAAAGCAGCCTTACAGATACAAACTTCTGCCATGGAACTTAGTGTCCTATTGAGTCTTGTGGAATCCCACTAGAGTAGCACATGCAAAGCCATGTTGAGGCCCCTCTCTTTTTGAGAGGGGGAGATAATAAATTGCCAAAGGTGTCCCTGGCTGGGTGTCATGGGCAGTGGAGCAACATCTTCCAGAGTGGCTCTCGGACAGCAATGACTGAATGAAACTTGACTTCTCAAGTCTCTCTCCTCTGCTCTCTTGCCCTTTGCTCCCACTCAAAAAAGTTCTCAAATATTGGGAGCTGAAGGGTGGTGAAAGTAATGTAACGTAGAATACAGTATTTTTGCCTCCTGAACAACTTACATGAATGGGAACATTTCCATGCTTAGTATTTTCTCCCTGATTCAAGGACACTTTCTTTAACTTCCTAACAGACAGCTGTCTACATGTGTGTGTTCCTATATACAAGTTAAATCTGTACTGAGATCTCAAGTCTTACTTCTGCATTTAGTTTATGGTTTTCATGGTATGTTGAGCAATAATGTAATTCTTCATGCTGATTCTAGGAAATGACTGGGGTTTTTTTATTTTATTTTTTAATGTGGTCAGCACTGTATTCTTGTCAGTTCCTATGAAAGTTTTTCACATGATGTAGTTTTGGTGGTTAGTGTATTCCTTAATTTTGCTCTGAGTGTTACAGTATTGTCTTCTTGTTTTCTAGGATGATCTTGCAAAATGAAGGCCCTCGTTCTCTGTTCAGAGGGCTGGGTCCTAACTTAGTTGGTGTTGCTCCTTCCAGGTAAATACAAACATGCACAATACACGAGATACATTAAAGGCTGTAATGTGTAATTAAAACAAGTCTTGCATCTGCAGTTGTCAATACTTAATTAGCAGCAAGTAACCATCTATATACTCCAGAGCTCCAGCTGTCTCAGCATTTCCTATCCTATGTGCTATTAGTAATAGTATTTACAATAGTAGTATTTACTGTTGTGTGTCCCTTGTGCAGAGTTTTCTCCAGTTAAAAAGAAAAATTCTTAAAGAATTGCACATGTAAACTACAAGTTTGGATCTTGGAAAATACAGAGGTAGACTTAGCTTTCACTTAATCCATTATCTCCAGGAAGCAATAATGTGATTGTAGCCTCAAAACACTGTCTTCCTTCTTGAGTTCTGGTGAAGCACAGCCTGGTGCTCCCTTGCAGGAAGAAGCCTGTTCTGAGACTTCAAAAAGAGTGAGACACTGGGTAGGATGAGAACCTTACCAGCTGTCCCAGGGAAAGCAGATCCAGCAGTGGACTGGGCTCCAGAGGGTACTGGGGCAGTGCAGGGCTGAGGATGGAAATCTGATCTGGTTGGCAGTGGCATTGCTGTTACCTGTTGCTCTGTATCAGCACAAATACTCCAGCTCCTCTGCTGGTGCTGGCAGGCAGAGAGGAGCACATTATGCCACAGTTTGAATTTATCCTTACAGAGAACTGTTAGCTGAAATTCAGTCCCAAAATAGGAGAATATGTGGGAGGAGTATAGAAACAAAGCTGTGTAAAAGTAATATATTCCTCAGGCCTGGATGAGGATACTTGAAGTTGTTTCCTGGATCTGTTTTTTTTTCTTTTCTCCTCTGTTTAAGAGGAGAGGCTTTATGCAGAGGGAATATATTCCACAGAGGTTTTATTCTTTCCTTGATTTAGTGCCCTGCTTTTGTTTATTTGCTTTGTTTGAAGAGAACATTCTCCTGCACTCTCAGCTGGAGAGTACCTTAACTGTTCTGGTTTGAGGTATTTGGATGTTCCTGAAAAATGCTACTAAACTCAACTTTAGATCTGCCAATGTTCTTTAGATCCTCTGCATAAATAAGAAAAACTTCAAGATAATCTAATTCCTTCATTATTTTAGCAAATTTTTAAAGGATTTAGGAATATTGGAGGTGTTTTCTGATCACTAACTTAGCACTACTCTTTGGAAGAGCTAAAGTAAACACAGTAGCACTTTTGTTTTTGAGACCTGTGGGATATCAGCACTTCCTAGTCTGGAGAGCCTGTACTTTTGTACAATAGACAATCTGTTCTATCAAATCTTCAATATTGATTTCACTTTAATAGCAATCTTTACCCCAGAATGGGACCCACTGCCTATGTGACTATCCTCCATAAAGAATATCCTCAACTGAAAAAAAAAATCTATTTCTTTTCAGTTAATTATATGTTAAATCTTCTGTTTCCCTTTGGTTCTTCACCTAGGTGAAATACTTAGCTTGCTAGAATGTCCACTTGATGTAGCATGTCAACCTTATTTGTAAGCACATCTTCATTTCCCTCTGGCTGATTCTGTCTTCAACCTGTACTTCATTTCAATTAAGCATTAGCTAAGTGGATTTAACATCAGCTCTTTGTTTAAATAAGCTGTAGAGAAGCATATTTCATAACACATCCAGTGTACTTAACTGACTTCAGGTTCCATTTTAGAAATTACACCTGTAAAGCAAGCACTTTCTTTCTTGTAATAAAGAAAAACATGTTCGAACAGCTAATGAGGTTAATGTTCTGCATGGGAAAAGTGACGCATTCATTTTTTTCTCTTGCAGAGGAGTGTCTGTAGATTTAAAACAACTGAGTTGCAACCTGAAATGTGAGGTTTATATGTATTTAAGATAAGGTTTTTAGCTGTAATGAGCAAAAACCACCACTTTTCACAATATATTAAATTAGGATGCTGACTTTGTCTAGCTTTGTTTGGATACCAGCTCACAGACTTGTGTAGCACAGGTTTACAGCCTTTTTCATGGTGTATTCAGAGACAAAAATCAGTGTTTATTATAAATACAGAACTCTGGAAACAAAATGTGAATCACTGCTTCACAACTGTTCTAGCGTTTAAAGTATAAATATTTATAGCATCAATTTATCAACATTTAAATCTTAAATGCTCTGGTAATAAGAATGTTGTTTGTTTTAAGAAGCTACGTATTTGGTAGTTCTCTTAAAGTTGTCCTGCTATTGAAATGAGTTTAGGTCCATTACAAGAAGTTTGTTTTATTACTAATGTTGAAGAATACTGAAACTTTTTCCATGTTTTCCTTCCCTGGCTGAACTCCTAGTGTCACAGAAATCACTGCCATATTTCAAACTATCTGTCCTTCCCCTCATTAATTGGTAATTGGACCTGTTATGTGGAAAAAAAAAGTTCAAGTGTAATGTTTACAAGTTTCATTTCCATTCCTAGAATTGTCCCACTACTTTGCAAGAGTTAATCCTTGAGTAGTTCTTTACTAAGGAAGGAAGTTTTAGCCCAAGATAATCTTCAATCAATGCAGTTAATGGTGCTGCTTGTTGAGGATTTTGAAATGTAAAACATAACGTAACTTGGATTTTGTTCTAATTTTAGAGCAATATATTTTGCTGCTTACTCAAATTGCAAGGAAAAGTTGAACAATATTTTCAATCCAGATTCTACCCAGGTACACATGATTTCAGCTGGTGTGGCAGGTAAGGATCTGTAACTCTTTTGCTTCATCCTACAGTCATATCTGCAAATAAGAGGTGACAAATATGGAAAAAAAAAACCCCAACAAAACAGAACGTGCTCAGTAATTGAATGATGTCTTTTTAGTGGTTATCTGCCATGGCCTCTCATTAAACAGGCTCTCTGGAGAATATATGCACAAAACTGCACTAAGTGATAAATAAGTGTGTATGAACAGTCTTCTCTAGAAAACCTGCCTGCCTGCGTTTTCAGTTGTGAATTTGTGAAATGAAAAATGTAACCTTTCAAAGCAGTAACTTGTTGCTCTGTAAGCTATAAACAGTGTTTGCACTGACTTGTGGTTTAATTCTTCCTAATCAGTTTTTTACCACCACTTTCTGCTACAGCTTTGTATATTTGACTTATTTTTGTCTTTCAGAAATGTGCCTGCAGTTATTTGTGTAAATTATATGCATCACTCCCTCTACCTTTGTTCATGTACCAGTCTATGAGAAGTTTGCTCTACCACTAAAGCATCAGAGAAGAGCAGATTTTTCATAGTTTTCATGTATTTCCTTCTCTGTAGAAATAATTCCTATTTTATATCTGCAGTGTAACTTTGGTCTGTTGTAGCAGGTACAGATATTTGTTGCTTGATTTGTATATTCTGTGCTTTGGGATCATTAACAAGGGGATATTAAAGGCAGCTGAGCTGAGTTATGGTCATGGACTAGTGCTGGGAAAATCAAAACTTGGGTTAGCAACACTATATATCTGTTGTTGCCTGTGCCTTTTCTGCACAAAAACAAAGGTTCAGGTTTTTTTAATAGACTATGGGGACTTTACAGATGAATTCTGACAATTTAATTCTTCAAGTTCCCAAGTCCTGTTAAATTTTACAACAAAGCTATAGAATGTGAGTACCAGCAATCTGGAATGGACTGATAAAGGTGTGATGTCAGAATAAAGAATAGGATTTTCTATTTAATGCTTGCTAATAATCTGATACATAGAGATTTTACATAGTGTATAAAATAAAGTGACAGTAGCTTTATACCTAAATGACACTAATGTTCATCTCTGGCACATGAGATGTTGTGACAGTTTTTAATCTTTAAGGTGTAAGAAGAACTCTTTTATTTTGCCCAGGTCAGACAAGGACGATGCAGTTTTGGTTTTTTGATCAGCTTGAAGTGTTTTTGTTTATAGGTGAACAGCATGGGGAATGGAATGGAAGGGGATGTAGTGAAGAGTTCATTCTAATCAGTTAATTGCATCAAGATGAACAGTCTTCAGACCCTTGTCAAGGGAATAAAACATGTCTTTAATTTGGGGACGGGGGAAGGGTGGGTGATACCAACAAGTCTGGCCTCAATTGAAGAGAGCTTATGCATCTCATGCAGTGCTGCACACAGATGGAGATTCTGAGTGTTCCTCGTCTTTGGAAGTTCTTGCCCTCATTCTGTAAAGCACATTTATGGAGATAAATGCTGTAGTGCCTTTTCCTGAGTGTTTGCAGCCTCAGGCTGTAGTTTGTCATGGAGCTCTGTAGCTGCTTTTCTCCAGAAGGTTGGTGTTGTGCATTTGTACATACAGCTGCAGTAGACTGGGGAAATAGACTTGAGCCTTAATTGCTGTTTGCCTTTTTTTACTTTTGTGTACAGGTTTTAACACTGAACAGCTCTTGGGGCTGTTAACTTTCTCATACTTCCCAGGTTCTGCAATTGTATTTCCAAACAGCAGTCAGTGAAAGAATGCTCAGTGCAGGCTCACACCATAAGTCTTGGCACTGTACAGTACAGAAATTCTCAGGTTCTTCAACAAACAACATTTCAATTCTCTCTTCTGGTGTTACTTTGATATATGAAAAGGACTCTGCAGTTAAAATTAACAGTGCTTTCTTGGGAGTGTGCTAACCTTGTTTTTATAATTCTAATGTATTTCAGAAAATGCACTTAAACCAGCTATTAACAGTTTTACCTGCAAGGTTTGTATTGCTATATGATGCAGATCACATTAAAGAAATGGCAAAATAACAGGGACAAGATCAAATGTGAGCTCTTATTTGGTTTACAGGTTAATACAGACTATCATTGCAATATTTGCTTCGGAACCTAAGATTTCAGAATTGGCAAGGTGGATAAATACTTCAGAATTAGCAAAAAATAATCAGTATTGGTGTTTTTCTTTTTCAGCTGCCATTGGTTTCAGTAAGGAATTGAGTAATTCAGTCTTAAATGAGGGTTGTTGTTTTGTTGGTGGTTTTTTGGTGGGTTGGTGGGCTTTTTTTGGATATGACCTTTCTGTTTCATACAGTCTAATTCCTAATTAGCATGAAGTGGGATTTGTACTTACAAAACTTTTCCGGTAGATTGCAAAATACAGTAATGAAGCAAAAATACATTTTTTAAAAATATCAATTGTGACATTGTTTTATGAAAGTACTGCAAATAGTGAACTTCAGTCAACTTTAATTTCTGTTTATTTGTATCATGTGCTAGTACATGTCTCAGGCTAGACTGATGTCCTTGTTAAATAAGGATTGTTTTATGCACATGGTGGTTTTGGGAGTGAAAAGCTGAGGTATAGTATTTTAAGCATTTTTTGTTTGTTCGTTTTAGGCCTGATTCTTCCTTCTCAAAATATATATTTATGGTTTTAAGGTTTTCCTACTAAGTTTGTTTTATCCCAAGGAGAGTGAAGTATCTTCAATTAGTAACTGATGCCTTATGCAAACAGAAATAAATACTGTCTTCTTGTTGTACTAGTTTCCAGCATATAGAGCACATCCCTTTCATACCTAAAATATCTGTGTTGACATGAAGAAGTATCCAGCAATCCTTTTTGCTTACTCTTCAGCATATCATGGTTCTTTTTTTGCAAACTAGGGCAGGGAACATAGCTTGCTACAAGACTCTTTGCTTGTGTGAAGAGTTGATTTCTAGACACTTCCAAATTAAGCTAAATTCTCAGATTCACTATAAACTCTGCCTTCTCATTGCACTCAGCCTCTCTCACCACAGAGAAGAAAAGCTGTAGAGAACTAAATGTGATACTTGATTGCTGTATGGCTTTCTTGTTTGCTTTTTTAATGATTCAGTCTCAGTCAGACAACATGGTTGCAAATCTGCTGCAAAACCACTTTGCCTTGTATGCTCTTGCTGTTTTTTCTAGAACTTTACTGGCAAACCAACCCAAAAGCTGATTTTTTTTAAATTATTTATTTAAAAGTAATTGAGACCGCTTTATTACTTAGTGATACATTTAGTGCTGTGTATACAGTTAATTCATAGCAAATGAAATACATATTTAGTTCACTGATCTTAGAAAGCTGGATTCATAAGGCATCTTTTCTGTCCCAAGACTAGGCTAGCTTTAGTGAAAAATTTTTAGGAGAATTGGGAATGAGGAGGGTTCACTTGTAAATTTGCTTTATAGGTAAGTATTGGAGGTGTAAAATTAAACTGCTGCAAATGAGCAGAAATTTCAGTACTCAGTGCATTTTACACATCTATTTTAATATCTGTGGCCTGTTTTGAATATTTTTCTTTCTTTTTTTCCTAAACTTTTACCTGCAAACAGTTAGATTTCCCAATAACTAATTGACAAATCCTTCCGCTGGGATTCAATTTGTACACTTGTGTCTGATGAGGTCACTGCTTGTTGTTATGATACAGAAAAGCCTGTGTCTATTTTAGGCATTTACTGTACATTTCTCCCGTGAAAAGAGTGAGATCGTGTCATCTCATGCTCCCCCTCCGCAGGTCACTTCCTGCAGCAATATGGACTAACTTAAACCTCGTGAGTACTGAACTGAGCGTCTCTTGCAGCCTCTAGTGTAAGAACCACACCTTGGGTTTGTGATATCTATTGAATGAACAACGTAAGGGGGACACACTTCTAGCTTGAACTCAGATGATGTACATTTTGCAAAGACATCACTTTTCCTTAACTCTGTTTGGAGTGGGGGTTTTTTTGTTTTTGTTTTTTTTTCCTGTGCCATTCAGGGAAAGGTAGGAAATACCTTTCACTGAGAGCTGCTACTGTACTTAGCTCTGGTCAGCTGAAAGCCCCTACAGGGTTAAACAAGGCATTTTGGGTTCTTTTTTCCCTAGTGTTCCAGAGCTGCCTTTAAAATGCTGCGGCTGATATACTGTGTTGTCACATTTTTTTCTTTTTCTTTTTTAATACGTGTATATAATCCTTTCCGTCTCTTTCTGTTTACTCTTTTGGTTTGTTTTTTATTTTACTACTTTTGAATTTTAATTCATTGTTCCATGTTCACATGCGTCTGTATCAATTACATTGGCTTATAAATTAAAAAGCACCAACCCTATCCTTTGAAATATGATGGGTAATAGGAATACCTGGGATCTTACCTGTCAGTAGCTGGGATAGCTGAAAAAGTAGATTGCAATAATTCTGTCTGAAACTGGGATACAATAAAATAAAACTACAAGAGTTAGTAGTATTGCCAAATTTGTCTGTGCTTGTCATGAATCATGAATCTGGCATATTTCTTGAGGGTGCAAGACATTGATAGACATTGTAAAGGTCACTGAGGCTTTTAAAAAGAAAAAAGGAAACAGTGGAGCTTCATGGCAGTTATTGAAAGCTCCCAAAGTTTGTTTTAATGAAGATTTTTGCTACAGATTTTCTGTATTTAAAAATCAAAGTTTATCTTCTCAAGGATCCCAAATAGTGTGTTTCATGTTTTGAGGGCTTTCCTTGGTGTCAGCACCACTCAATTCCTTTTTCTTCTTCACTAGCTGCATTTGCCACATTAGCTGTAAGAATTGACCTGTAGTCATCTCATCTTGAAACCTGAATTATTGAAGGCCCTTTGATTGGAAAACTTTGGTTTGAACTGTCAACTTATGCCTGTGACAGCCATGGGGAAAAATATTGGCCATGTTGCTGAGTGTCTGAGCCTACTGTTGGAGGTGCTGCATTTAAATAATGCTTAGAGTGACTCCATGAGTGCACTTTTGAGTAGAGTAGGGGCTGCATCCTGTGCCAAGTGCTTTTCACTGGAAATTTCCAAAATACTCTTCCCAGCCAGCCTAGAAGTATCAGGCTGCTGCTATGGGTGAATACAGTCACTGCTGTGACTCAGCCACTGCCACTGATGGTACCTGTGCATTGTCTGTTCCAGATTCAGGATTTGCAAACACCATTGAGTTGAATATGAAGGAGAAAGACTGTATGTTACAGTCTAAGAGTTACAAAATTCCACAACATGCAACTTAAACAGGAATGCAAAAGGCTTTTTAGCTTTGTTCACTTCTAATTAAGAACTAGGAGAGACTTAAACTAATTTTGGTTTTTAGAGACATCTTTCCTTGAAGATCTGTTGATAGGGAAAATGAGTGATTTTTCCCCACCTTATTTTAAAGCCTCTGTTGCAGTTCTGTGCATTTCCTAGAGCACTTCATGCCACAAAGATTCCAATTGGAAGTCAAACAAAATTAAAACTTTATTAGTGCCAGTGTGAAGAAATAAAAACATGTAAGAATAAAGTTTTCTTTCCGTGTAGTTGAACTCAGGCTCAAGTGCTATTGGAATCAGCGGAGTTGGAGACATTGACAGGTCACACAGGCAATGGCTACTTGAGCTACTTGCACATGTGGTGTTTTAAAATCATCCCATGCCTTGTTATGGCAGAGTAGTTCCCCAGTGCTTTTGAGTTTTTACATCATTCTTTACCTCCATGAAATAGATAAAACTCTTAGCTTGTTAGAATTTCACTCCATCATATGAAGGTTATACAAGTACTGAGATTTAGGAAAAATGAGTAGTGAATCAGGAAAAAAGTCAACTCCAAACCTTTATCTACCACAGGAAGTTGCTTAGTTAAGAAGTTTGAGTCAGTTTAAAAATCTGTTTAATCTGTAAATTTAGCAGAAGCCTCCAATCTGTTTTTATTCTTCTGGTGTAGAAAACCAGCTCAATCTTAGTAGCTGCCAAATCAGATAATTTTTTATTAGAGCTTGAACTGAAAACCATAATGACTTGTTTAAGCTTTGGGGGTGGGCACAGATCAAACCTTAGAACAGTTAAGATCCCCTGGCATTTCTGAGTATTGCAGACCTTTGTGTGCAATGTAAACCTAGATTGTGATTGAACAGGAGTAACATGTATGCAACCAGTTCTGCTAAATCTATTTCTGTGAGCTGTTAGTGATCTGTTAAAGGAGCTTATCACTAGCCTGTGCTGGATAAGTACCGTGCCCCAGGCATGCACTGAGCAAGGTAACTCTGTCCTTCCCCACACAGCCAGGCCATCCTGTGCAGGAGGGCAGTGTGTCTCTGTAGTTCTATACCAGCCTTGTGTGTCACTTAGAGAGCAAGTGTCTAAATTTATCATCTCTTGCCTGGCCATGTTCCAGCTTTTCCCTTTTCCTATTCTCGCCTGCAGACATGACACCTCATTGATGGTGCATGTGTGGTATTAAAGCTTGAGATGATTTTTTTAATTTTACTGTTTTTCAGAGCTGCCTTTCACTCTGCTTTCTCTCTCTCTCCACAATTGTGCAGAAGTAAGAGTGATTCTTACTTCTTTTTTTTTTCTTTTTTTTCCCTTTTTTGTTTCCTTTTTTCTTTTTCTTCTGTTTTCTTTAGTGGACTGAAAATCAAAGCTTTAACCCATGGCCCTTATGCAAGCCTGAGTAGTTGCTGTCTGAATAGTTAGAAGTCATAGTGTTTACTTTAACAATTTAAACACTCATATGCTTGTAAAAGTATTCCAAGGCCAGCCAACAATCTCTGTTTTGAATACTAAATAAAAAATTAGCACTCAAATATAACTGCTCTTTATAGTTCAGTATTAAAAAGTCTCTTAATTTACAGTAATAAATGCCTTTTAACTTCACCAAAAGTAGTATTTATTCAGTCTGCATGCTTTTAAACTCGGATTGTATTTCAGGTAACAAAGTAAATTGAGGCAATGTTTTGTAACATCTCAAATTGCTATTACTGTCTCTGCAATGCATTCTTACTGACTTTCTTGCCCAATTGGCTGATATTTGTATAGTTGGCATTGCTGTTCTGTGGTGTCAAAACAGGGTTGGTATTAGATAGGCAGAGAAGTGTACTTAATTTGGCTTATTTTATATGGGGCATCTTTTGCTAAGAATCAAACTTACTCAATACTAATGTAAAATTTTAAAACATTCTAAGTGTTTATTGGCTGTGTGGAGTCACAAAATGTCAGTAAAATGGGGACTTCAGAAAAATCAGTATAGTCCGAGTTTTTGCATCCACTGTACCTTAACTGTGTGCGTTTGGAACTTAGATGCAGCTGTTCTTGTGATATTACCACATCTAATTTTGTTTTTACATTTTTTAGGCTTTACTGCGATCACAACAACCAATCCCATTTGGTTGGTAAAGACACGGTTACAGCTTGACGCAAGGTAAAGTGACAGTAGGAAACACCACTGCTGTGATGAGATTGTACTCAGGTCTTCTGAATCCAAAATAGAATGAATTCTTGAACATTCAACATTTCAGATTTGCAAAGTTTTTGCTGGTCTCTTCAAGTTATACTATCACTTTCTCTTTTTTAATCTATTCTGAGACATGCTTGAGGCACTGTAGTAGACTGACCAGCAAATTTGGAATGAATTACAAGGTTAACAGTTTCATTAAAATTATGTTCTACCAACCATATGCTTACATTTTCATTTGGTAATAAGTTCTCTTTAACTGTTGAGCTAAACATTCCTGAAATATTTATTCAGTATTATAGCAAATATTTAGAAAAAGGCTTTAAACATCCTCAGGGGTTTTTTTTGTGGCTTTTTTTATGTACAATGACTTCTAGCCTATAAAAAGAAAGGCTTCTTTCATGGATGGAAACCGGAATTGTCTTAATATGGGATAGTCAGTAAATTGTTTGGACTTTACCATAGAATTGACTACAGAAAAGGTTAATTGTGAAACTTGTAGTGAAAGTAGAGTTTTATGCAAATAGGAAGGAAGACAGACCTCTGTATTCCCATCTATTTAAACCTATAGAGAGAGACTGATATGATGTGTCCATATGAGTTACTGTAACTCCTTAGAATGTTACCTGCTGCATTATTCTGTGGCTTGCTCACTCAGACCTCTGCTGGCACAATCCATGTGTCTGCACTTGCAGCTGTAGTGAAGCACATCTCATGCAGTGTTGTCGTGGGTTTGCATAGTTGTGTACAGTATTCTGACTACTTAAATATGCACAACTCAATTCAGTGAGCCAGCTCAAAATGGGAATACAACTTCATTTGCCAAATACTGCTTGAAATAGTTATGTCTAATGAGCATTTTCCTTGACAGCAGCAGTGGCTTAGTTCAGCCAAGTAACAGCAGTGTTGCACTGGTTGCTGTGCCAGTTGTTTGCTGAGAGCTGTAATGCTGAGGGCTGCTGTTTCAACCCTTAGCCACTGAATGCTGTGGAGCTCTTTACTGAGGCAACAATTAGGGCAAATCCATTATGCAAAAGGAAATGGTCATTTTTCTCATGAGTTACTGATGTTGATAGCCCATTTGGGAGTCTGTTTCCAACAGTTAGGTCTTTTATTGCATGAGAATTGGGGAGGCCTAAAGCTGCTTAACATTTCTCTGTGACTCTTTTTCTATAGTCAGTGAGTGAAGTTTGGCTTGGATTCTGTGTAATGCTTTACCTGTGTTTAGTGCTGAAGGCCTTTGAGACTGTTAAGTGACTCGGAGCCCCTCAGCATCAGTGTTGGGTATTTCCTAAGTCTTCCTGTCACTACAAACCTGTTTAACTGTTTTCTGATTCTGGTTGCATCAGTTGATATTCAGACTTGTTTTGTCCTTTTTAGGAACCGAGGAGAAAAGCGAATGAGCGCTTTTGAGTGTGTCCGCAAAGTTTATCGCTTGGATGGCTTGAAAGGCTTTTACCGGGGCATGTCCGCGTCCTACGCAGGCATATCTGAGACTGTTATTCACTTTGTCATTTATGAGAGTATTAAGAAAAAATTACTGGAGTATAAGACTGCTTCTGCCATGGACAATGAGGATGAATCAGCAAAAGAAGCATCGGACTTTGTTCGGATGATGATGGCTGCTGCCACTTCCAAAACGTGTGCAACATCAATAGCATATCCCCATGGTAAGTGGGACGGTTGCAGCTGAGATCCTGAGCCAGAGCCATCAAAGGGAGTCTTCTCAGTAGCCACCTTTGGTTTTCTTGCTCAAGAAATATTTCCCTGTCTAAATACCAGATTTAGCAGGTCAGCATGAGTATAGTATTCAGAAATGGAAGTGCTTTACAGTGGATGTCCAGCATGACCTTTTCTTCGGCAATGTTTATTTTGCCAAGGGGTTTGCCAGGGTGTGGCCCACGGTACTCAAAGAGGCACTTTTTCAGTTGGAATCTTTCCATACACTCAGCAATTTTTCATAATGTGTCAGCAAGTTCTTGTCTCCCTTCTAGGGAAACAGGCTGTCTAGTTTGTGTCAGTTGCACTTCCTGCAAAGTAGTTGTGTATACATTGGTTGTTAATGAACTGAGCACTGAACTAATGTCAACTTATGAGCTAAAATGTAAGCCCAAGCAACAGTCCTCTTTTGGATTATAGCTAAGCAAATCAACTTGCCTTGTTTAGTGGAATATCTAATACTTGCTCTCTTCTTATATATACTTTGTTTGCAACTCTGTTTGTCATCCTCCTCGTTTTTTTAAGGAGGAGTTGTGAGATTGAGAACTTGGGGAGGTGTATTTTTGTGTAAAAATCCCTGATGAGTTGCTGGGATAAATAATGAAAAGTGGTGAATATAACCACTCAATTTTTCTTTTTTTCCACTGGTTTTCTTTGTACAGAGGTTGTACGAACAAGACTAAGAGAAGAGGGAACAAAATACAGATCTTTCTTCCAGACACTCTCTTTGCTTGTGCGAGAGGAAGGGTATGGCTCCCTTTACCGAGGTTTAACTACACACCTGATCAGACAGATTCCAAACACGGCTATCATGATGTCAACCTATGAAGTTGTAGTCTACTTACTTGATGGATAGCAGTGTGACAAGGTTGGAAGAAGGTGGAAGACGGAAAGACTGGAGTGGACCACTGAATGTCAATGCCAATGTGGTGGGCAAAAGGAATGTTGTATCAGGAACAAGCAGCTGTGGACAAAACAGAAGGTTCATTGTGGGCAACTCTGAATAATTTTGCTGCCTTTATTGTGTGGTTTCATGTCAGTGTGACAAATGGGAGCTGTCTCTTAGGGAATGCCTTCATACATCTCTTAATTCAGATTTATTCTTTTCTTTTAATCTGTTAATCTGGACAAAGCCATTGAGTCATCTTCAGAGACCCGATGGGTGAGGGAGGGGACATGAAATATGTTCCTGGGCAGTCCTATTACCTTCTCTTAGTGATTGCTCTCAACTGCATCATTTTTGTTCTGTTTTACTGCACAGTAACCTGTTGGAGGAATGGGCAAGACAGTACTTTTATAGCTTTCTATACCTGCAACTTCCATTTAGTTCCTCTGAAGATTCATAAAGAAACTGAGGTAGTGGTAAGTGTGTAAAGTTTTCCATATTGCTACCTCAAGGCAAAATATGGTGCGGGGACCCAGAACAGTTATTTCTTCACTACAAAAGGTGATACCTGTTGTAACTTTTTAGTTTTGATTGTTCTTTTTTTTTTTTTTTTCTCTTGACATTTGAGCAGTGTTGTAGGTTAGTGAGAGAGGGTCTGCTTGTTCACTCTTCAGGTTATCAGTCTGTTAATGTTGATGTATGTGGACTTCTGGTCCTGCTGCATCATCCTTTTTCTTTTCTGGAACTTTTTAAAAGTAAGAGAGGCCTATGAAACATTGTCCTATATCATCTGTTTTCCTTGCCAGCCTGTTCAGGTCGCTCACACAGCTAAGGAAGTTGGTGAATGCTACTTTATAGCCTTTTTAATGATTTGTAATGTGATGAGAAATCTCAACTAGTTCAGCCTCCCATTTGTGAAGATAGGATTCATTCAGTTTCATGCTGCCTAAGCACAAGCTGTATTACCCTTCAATATCTGGCAAATCCTGCCTCAGATTACCAATATTTGTATGGGAGTACTGGGAGAGAACACATATCCCTGTGGCTAGGGTGACCAGAAAGCAGAAACCAGTTGAAGTTGTGATAGATCTTGTCAGTGCAGACGGGCTCTGTGCAGAAGGATGGAGAATTTGTAAATGATACTTTCTTGAAAGCATTCCCCTTGATAATTGCTGTATCACTTTTGTCAGCTTGAGCCTGTGTGCTGAGCTATAATCTTGTCCTCCACATTGTCTGATTATTCAGGCATTGGTTTTGTTCTGTAAGCCAATTGCAAAATAATGCCTTGCATTCAGCAGTGAGGCTTAGCTGGTTTGTTCTGTCACAATTTACAGAATTTTCCAAAATCATGCAGCTGGAGTGTCAAGCAGTTTAATGTTACAGGAAGTTTTACAACTTTCCAGGCAGATACCTTCTCAGTCTGCATCCATTATCCTTATGAGGAAGATGATCATTTATAAATTGGGGTCAATAGCTTTCTCCATGTAAATGCTGCTACACTGGCATGGACAGACCTGTGCTCTCAGCTCTTCCAGTGTGGTACTTCAGTACACTTGAACTGTGCATCATGTGCAATGGCTTTATTTTATGAATGACTTCTTATGCACTTTGTGGCCTTCTTAGGGCTTATGACTTTTCTTCCTCTTACTGATTGTCTGGAATCAAACCGTGTTTGAAACATGCAGTTTGGTTTTAAACAAAGCATGTGGTTTGCTTTCTGTGTAAGCTGTGCAGGAGTTTATGCTGTAAATCCATAGCATCTCCGTGGCAGTGGTTCTGTAGGCTCTATGTAAAACCTCAAAGCTTGCAGAACAATCAGTCTTGGTTTTTCTTGTTTGCTTCTTTGTTTGTTTCCTTTATTTTGACCCTTGTCATGTTCTCCACAGTGTCAAAATATTTGAGTATTTCATGTAATTCTCTGTATTAATGCTCGTCCTCTAAAAGCCACCCGTAGTAAGTACATCGACCTTGCAGTGCCGTATTGACTTCCCTGCTTGGAAAATGTTCCCTTTTTAAAGACATAACATGGTCTGAGGGGTGACCATGGTGAACTTGATTGTCTCAAAGAAATGAAAGGAGTGCTTAAATGTGTTTTAGAGTGGGCTTTTTCTAGTGGTCTCTCTAGGAAAAGACTGGAGTATTTATGACTGACCTAAGCCTTGATGCAATGCTTTTGTTCAGATAAATAAATGCAGGAATAGTGACTTACTGTAATTTTTGTGATGTAGAAAGTGGGTCACTCTTCAGGTTATATAGGTTACTCAGTCATAGCCAAAACTTAAATTGGCAAAGACCATACTCAGCTTTGGAGTTTGTGAATACAGTGAACACTTGGAGTAGCCTAGGCTTGGTGGGAGTTTTCCTCCTGTGTTTGGATACGTTGTCCTTTGGTTCTGTGTTTGTCTCCCATTGCTGGGTACTCCCTGGAATTCCCTGGGTACTGTGTGTGTGCCTTCTCTGGGTGAGAGCAGAGCCCCTGGAGTTGATAAGTAGGACATGTTAACAAGGACAGTTGAACATGGGAGATAACAGCTAAAGCAGACAATCAGCTTATTACTCCACCTCTTTAAAGAGTGTTCCAGCTTTGTTTTAAACTTCAGGGGTGATCATTTTGGCTTCCTTTGCATAACCAAACATAACCCCAAAATTTCTTGGGATTTTTCATTATTTTTAAATGACAAGTACCTGCAAAATTACCTCTGAAATATTTCCCAAAGATCTTTAAATTATTCATATAGTTTTCTTGATATTTATTATAAAAACTCAAGGGGAAATAACAAGACGCTTCATCCAGTACTATCATTAGCTAGAGAGCTGAAAGCAGTGCGTTTTCACTCGGTCCTCTTGGTTTGTGTCGGGCTGTCGTGTGCGTGTGTCCCACGTGCGTGTGCCGGAGCGCGGGCAGTGATGAGCTCGTCGCTCGGTTCCCGCGCTCGGAGCCGGGGGCGCGGCGCGGCCGGCAGGGGGCGCGCCCCGCGCGGCGGTCCGGCGGGCAGCGCTGTGGGGAGCTGTGCCGGCAGGGGCGGCCCCGGGCTGCGTGGCGAGACCCGCCGGGTCCGGCCCCGTTCCTGCTCTGCCTGGCTGGAAGTCGGCTTACACGAGGAGCTGTGGCATTTTTTTGGTTGCTGTAGCTGTAACTGAGGCATCGCCTGTCCGCCTATCCATTAACACTGCCCCCATCTCTGTTTACATAACGCACTCCGCATCTTCCCTTGCTGACTGAGGTGTTAATGACAGCGGATCGTTTGTTTGTTAATGACAGTTTCTGCTGGTCTGTTTCTCTTACGACATCTGCAATATTCCTCAGACTGCAGCATTGTAAAAGAATGCTTCCGGAGACGAGAGTGGAGAGCCTTTATAAATGTTGCTTCCTGTTTAAACTGTTCAGATTTGGAAGACAAGCTGAATACTGAAGTGTGCCTAGGTAAATGTACTACTTTTTTCAACTTTCTGTCTGCTAAGACTGAGTTATGTAAGTTTTTCAGTTCTTCTGTATAAGTGTCTGCCTACCCTGCATATGTGAACATAACTATGCTCTCAGAGTCATAGCTAAACACTCACAGGTGACAGATTGAGAATACTTCAGTACTCATGTGAGGTTTGCTATTATTCTTGCATACAAATAGTTGGCTGTAAACTATGTGCATTTACTCTGTATTTATATAGTTAACTTTTTGTTTGGATTGCTTTAAACTTCAAAGCAAATTAAAATTATGTGCTTCTATTCAAATGTTGCCTGCTGTGCTAAACTGTACACTGTTTTTAACCTTTTAATTTTTCTATTATTGATACATACCAGTGCCTGCACAATTGTGATTAAAAATGAAAAAAATCATTAACCCAGTGAATCATTTTATCTCGTGCCATTTTACAGTGGCTGAAAACAAGGTGTGTGTATTGTACCTTTCGTATGGCCTTTCTGGAGGGATTCATGGTTGACTTACCCTAGCAGTATGTGTTAGTGCCGTTGGATTTGAACACAGTTCCCTCTACAGGACCAAGTGATCCTGTCTGTCAGCTGAGGTTCAGGAGCTGGTGACCACAAAACGTCTGCCCAATTGAAGTGCTAGTCCCTTTGAAGTGCTAGCTAGCACAAGCCACTGTTCACAAAACTGACAGTAATTCCTTAAAATGCTCAGAATTAATTGCATGTGGGGTTATAATCAAGTCCTTGGACCTGATACATTGTTAGATATTGATATTGTTTTTACAACAGCTGGTGTTTGATCTGAAGTCTCCTAATCTTCCTCACAAATCATTCTGCAAATGCATACCTGGGGTTTGTTTGGTGGCTTCTGTTTTTCCCCCTCAATGTGTGTTCTGGAACTGAGTGTTTTCAGCCTCTAATACAGAGGCAGGCTCAATGTCTGATTTCATTCTTTCAGCTATTCAAAGCTACTTCAAAACTTGCATTAAGTCAGCACATTTAATGTGCCTTTTTTTCTTTCAGTAGGTGTTACTGTCAATTGCTCTACCTTGCCATACCTTCTAGCTCCCAGGCCAGCCAGGCTTAGAGGTAATCAGTCCTCTGGAACCAGTATAGACAACCAGTGTGGTTATCCCTGGCACATCTGAAATTCTGCCTCTAACTGGCATAGCTGTGATTGTCTGTAATTGATCTTTCACTTTTACCCTGCAAAGGAGGCACTTTGGCAGGGCAGAACTCAGGGTAAGTCTTTGGGGATGTTTTGAAGTTCATGCTGCTTTACAGCCCCTTCTGTTGGAGGGGTTACATTGAGCTTGCCATGGTCAGAAAGGTTGTGTGTAAAATGAAGGTATTTAAAGTGCTCATTGGTTCTGACTTGGCATTAATGCAGCAGTGCACTCTGACAGATGCAGCCTAAAAGCACGTGAGGCTTGACAGTGATGTCCTTCACGAAGGAAAGCCCTTACATTTGATAATGGACTTACGCTACAATAAATTGTACTTGCAAAGACAAACACTCCCCTCATCTTGTACGTGCTGCTGCCAGCCACTGTGCTGACTCACAGCATCCTTCTTGCACAGCTTCTGTATAAGGCAGGAAATGCCAGGACTGGAATCCAGTTTTCGTGAGCTAATTGATGCAAACAAAAAGGTATTTTGAACTGTGAAAGGCAGCTTGGAGCACAGGATCTTCTGTTTGTGTAGGTGGAATATTTCAGGGGATGCTCCTAAAATAACTACGGCACACACCTCAGTGATGAAGTTGTGTGAAGTTGACTGGAAGCTTTCCAAGACAAGCTCAAGATGGTGAAGTGCTGGAAATACCAGGTAAACCTCTACAAAGGCAGTGTTTCCTCCATTATCTGTGGCTGTTTGAAGGTTGGAAGCTTTTCCTAATCCTGCTCTGCAGCAGACACTGGGGATGGGACTGAGGATGTGTGCGTTGGAATTGTCCAGAGTGTAACCAAAATGCAAAGCAGTCTGTTTTGAGACTTGGGCATTCCCCTAAACTTCCAAAATACAATGTGCAAGTGAGACAGCAGGTACTTTAATGTAGGAGCATCACCTTGAAATTGGAGACTAGAACTAGTATTGAAAAGGAAAACAATTAAATAGGAAAACTACAGACTTGTGTCTCTAGCAGAGTTCTAGAGTACATCCCTCTTCTGCAAAGTATGTTATTGACATGAAGGTAATTGGCCAGTAAACAAGAATTGCTGGTGTTAAAATAAGCTGATGATTATTTATGATCATCTGTATTTCACATGAAGTAAATGCAGGAGAACCAGTCTGTATGAGGGTTTTATGGAACTGTGGGATGAGGAGCCACAAAGGAAAGGTCTTTTTTATTCCTACATGGGTAAGATCTTGGTTAAAAGAGCAAGTGCTTTATAATGGGCACTGTTGGATTGCTGGTGAATACTGCAAGTTTCTTGATGGCCTCTGAAGAAGACTTTGACAAAAACTAGTATTGGTATTGTCAAAATCATTTGGTGTGGTCAAATTTATTTTTTCTCTCTGTATGGATATCTTCAAGCAGTTCATCACTGTAACTGAACAACAGAAGTTAAAATGTTGCTGATCTGAATCTGTCCTGGTGCAGTGCTAGGTGATGCTTTTCTGGCAGTATTGTATTTCTGTCATGTCTGAGGACTGACAGGATGACATTGTCACAGGCTGAGATGTTGGGAGAGAATCTATGGCTTTCATAGGGAGTGTTCTGGGCTGGTTCATCCTGGTGCATTCCTGTATGCATGTAGTAAGGGAGAGTTTCTGCAGGAAGCAAGGATTTGGGGGTACTGACTGGGGGAAGGGTGTGGGCATTGGAAAGTTTTCAAGGAAACTTGCTGAGAAGCTGTCCTTGCCAAGTTACAGGCTGAGAATTTTGCTGGAAACCATTAAAATCTGGAAGTGGACACATCTGAGTTAGAGCAATAGAAACAGTATCCTTGGCATAACAAGAAGAAACAGGTAAAAATAGAGTGGAAGAAGTAGGTAATGTGATTGGGTTTGGTTTTATTAATGTTTTTATGATTTGGGGTTAAATGTGTAACAATATTTTTAAATGGAAAAGGTGTCCCTTTTGTTAGCAGTTCTCACCCTTGGGGAAAAAAAGCTCTCCAAGTACAGCTTTGCAACATTTGTATCCCAGCATAGCTGGGCTAGATTCTTCCACTGAGAAGGTAACATTATGGATACTTTTCAGGCCACAGCAGATTCTGCTTGTTTCTAGCTCCTCAAGACCTCCACAAGAATGCAGAGGAAATGTTTCTGTGAACTGAGGTCACTTTCCTCTAAAGTGAAAAGGCCAGTTCTCCTGGGACTGTTCAGTATTCTCAGGATGGACTTTGGCTAAAATGAGCACCAGCAAGAGCCTTTGGATGTGAATGCTGAAGGGAGAGGACGCCTCCTGAGGAGGTGCTCCCCAGTTTCTGTATTTATCCTTTAGACAGGACAAGGAAGTGAATGCTGAAGAAATAACTGTTCCTGCTAAGAAAGCACAGTAATTGTGCATCTGTTCCCAGAAATGGGTCATTCTTCAAGGAATTCTGTGAGAAGTCACAATGGATTTCCCGAAGTATTCTTTCATTCTATCCAGGAGCAAGGTCTGCTTGGGGAAGAGTTTCCCTCCTCATTCTCTGGAAACAGCTGAAGACAGATCCTGATGTTAAGACTTTCACTGCCCACAAATGCTACTTCCTGCAGAAAACTCTTAATGATGTGCAAATAACTTTTTTTTCCAGACAAGCAGAATTTGTTTTTAAGCTGGTAAATTTTCTTTATAGTTCTCAGTTACTTTTATTGTAATTTCTGGAGGTATTTATTTGCATTCTGTCTTCTGTTCCATAGGATGCAGTTAGTAGCAAAAGTTTGGAGTTCTGTTATCCTCCACTGCCACTGTAAATGTTTCTGGCTTTTGCAGTGGCTTGCCAAGTTGATTTGGGGAGCTCCAGCTGGATATGCTTAGAGACTTGGAAATTTGCTTTGAATTACTTGAAACAATGATCTATTATCATTGACACATTTTCCACAGAGACTACTTGAGAGGAAATACTGAAAAATGACAACCATTCAGCTCTGCTTGTAGGGTGGTCCAATATTATTCCCTAATTCGTTCAGGCAACAGACAAAAATGTTCAAGTGCTTTCTTTGCAATACTAAAAAGAATAAAAATAAAAATCACAAAACTAGTATAAAAAATATTGACCTTTCCCCATTTGGGAGAAGAAAATCTGCCCTAGTGCCTAATTGTTATAAACCAAGGAGACTATTGCCAAAACTTTATAGCTGGGTTGTAAATGGAATATTGCCTCTCGAGCAGGAGCAGCTTAGATCTGTTAAAACCACATAGACATTTGGACACACAGGGCTGAACCAGTTGGAGCCAGCATTCCCCAGAGCTCAGGGCAGCCAGAACTAAACTCTATTCCCATCACCTTCTTTCCCAGGCTAAGGGATTGTTTCCTTATGGCAGGGCAGGGACACTGGAGTGGCCATCAGGTGTGATGGGATATTTCTGTGGACAGCATTCTTGTAATTCTCAGGATCTGAACTTTTCACTTGGGCTGTCACTCATCTTACCCTTCTCCCCTCCATGGAAAGGTGATCAGAATTAATTTGGGAGAGACAGGATTTTTAGAGGTGACAGATACAGAAAGGTGCTGAAATGTGAGTAAAAGCATGAGAATTCTGACTTACCAGAAAAGACAAAATTAGAGGCCATCCCTCTTCTTCCCAAATAGCTCAAGAAAGAGAAATCTTTGTGAAACTTTAGGCTTTATTCATCCCTAGCTGTGGGATGTTTTTTTTTTCCTAAAAAAAGCTTGTAACAGAAACATCCACAACCATCCTGAGCTGACAGACTAAACAGCATTCTTGGGACTGAGCAAGAAGCTGGGCAGTCTCTGCTAAAGGCAGGGTAAAAGTACAATATCAGCCAAGTCACCCTGAAAAAAAATAGGTGGGCTATATATAAGAGAAGGATGAAACGGGTTCGGTTGTTCCAACCCCTCTACCATGGGTAGGATATCTCCACTGGGCAATGTTTTTTCTTACTGGCCCTGGCTAATTCACTCTCTTACATGAAATAAAGGCAAAGACAAAAGGAAAAGAATTAAGATATTGGTCATCTGAGCTTTGCATAAGGAAAAATGAGTCATCAGCTCACTCCACTGCAGGGAACAATTTAGCAGTAGTGTTCTCAGAATGGTTTATTATGCTGAAGTAGGTTTAGAGGTGTTTCTACAGGAAGGACTGATGAGATGACCGTAATATGAGATGATTTAAAATCTCAGCTCTAGTCTTCTATGGAGTTATCTTGAGGGAATTTGGATTATGATGAATATTACTACTGTAACATTGAGGAGTGTTAATCCTGAACAGCCTGGTCCAGTGAGAGGTGGCCCTGCCCGTGGCAGAGGGGTTTGGAATGAGATGATGCTTCAGGTCTCTTCCAACCCAAACCCTGCTGTGATTCTTTGAGCAGGAGCTTTTTGTGCACAGACGTGCACCTTTGGAATGTCAGCTGCCTTCTAAGCAGGCCCCAATTAATGCAGGAAGTTTTAGTTTACTATTAATGCATGCAAATTAGTTTACTGCAAACTAAGTAAGAAAAATGATGTAGTCAAACATTCTTGATTTCTCTTGGTTTAATTTTTGAAGATTTAGGAGTGTTGGTGAGAAGAAAAGCATTTCCACCTGTAATATCTGATTTAACAGAGCTGTACTTTAGCCTGTTAATTTGGAGCGTTACCAAGTGGTTGCTTGTGAAAAAGCAGTGTAAGTCCAGCAGACCCAGAGGGACTAGTGAGAAAATGCCTATTTTTGTAAAAGGTCATTCTGAACTTTTGACTTTGAAACCGAGGGCTTGTTCTTGACCTTGGCCTTTCTGGTCTCTGGAGTGAGGGTGATCAAGAATATTGAAAACAGAGCTGTAGAAGAGTACCTATTCTCACTTAAGGAAATTGATAGTTTTGCGAGTATGTGAAAATCTGATCCAGTGTACAAGGTTCTTTCTCTGCCAGCAACCCCTCCTATTCACGGTGTAAATGACTCCACTTCTCCCTCTCAGCAAAATGGTGAATTTTTTCAGGCCCAAATATGTCTTTTCATGATGCAACTTTACCCCCTTCTATCAAAGCAGCTTTTTTTTTTTTCATACAGTAAGGTGGTTTTCCCACTGTTTTTCTAGTCTTAAGAATTTCAGTGCAGAAACAGTGGTGTGGTGTTCTGGGAATTGCATACCAGCTAAAGCAATTCCAGTCACTGTTCTCCCAGCTCTGCTTCCACCCCTCTGTGGACCCTCCACTTCAGCTTTTCCAGGTTAGTGGGAAGTCAGTAAGAATTAACGAAGGTAAAATTACATGAATGCCTAAAATATTAATTTATGCTGATCATTTCCTTGTTTACAGGGACTCAAATATCTCCTAACATGAACACCAAGTCTCTAACATGGTGAAGAGTTTGATACTGCTTAAGAAAGCACTTGGAAGGTTAAAGACAATATTAATATCTTACAGTCAGAATTATGTGCAGCACAGTAGGGTCACTGACAGTAAACCATGAATGGGTCATAGCACTTACAGAAATACCACATAAATTCACGTTCATAAATAACATCTGGAGTCCCATAGGACAGGAAAGGAAGTATATTTGAGCTTTCTCATATTTTCCCTCAGTATGTGAAACATTATGAGAAATACTTTTTATTTAAGGTGACTAAGTGTAAAGGGATGTACATAAAAATTACTGAGATCAAGCTCTTAGGGCTGGATTGTAACATTTTGTTGAGCTTATTATGATTGAGGTTCTGTATTTGTAGTTCCTGATTATGTCAACCTAATTGTCAATCAGAAAATCTTGACCCATGCTGCTTAAGATACATTTGGCACCCAACAGCAAGTTGTAGAATTAACAAATCAAGTGAACTATCTACTGTACTTCCCACAGAGTCCATTTGCAGAGCTCTGTCTGAAGTGTCACTGCCCTCCAGAGATGACACTAGAAAGAGGTGTTATTCTATATGATTGATCAATATAAAAACATGATTCAGAGTGGGAATTCTAACAACAACAAAGCCAAGACCCAGGTCTTGAACAGCCTGGATAAAGCTTGAATATATCAGTGGATAGAGATGTTAGTGCTTTTCTTCACATGACTGATAGACATTCCAAAGAGAGTCTTTAGTAGGTCACAATTCTAGTAAAGTTTCATTGATGGTATTTTCTGTGCAGGTTGATATTAAGGATAATTTTTGTGGTTGATAAACTTGGTAAATTCTAGTAAGTTGTTTATGACATGAAAGTGTCCAGTACCTTGTTCTGCTGTCTGTGGCACTGTTGCTTAGACAGATCATAATGCACCTCCCAATAATTTATAAAATTTGCAGAAAGGGCACCTTATGTGCAGGTTTAGTATTACTACTGAGAAACAGTGTCATTTTCAGATGGTTTATGGCTTAAAGTGGCCTGGGAATGATGGCAGAGGACTACACAGTAGGAGCTTAAAGAGCATTGGAAAGGTAAGTCATTTTTTCCAGTTCAGAACTGCCCTTGCCCAGCTCCCCAGAAGGGCCTTGCCACTCAGCCAGCCTGGTACAAACCTGTGTTGTTACCATTCTGTGACTTTTGTGCAAGGCTTGAGTAACAACCAAAGCACCTACAGGCACATAAGAAATTAGTCCCTTCTCCCTTAGCAATGCAGGACCAAACAGGGATTCTTGTGTGGTTAAATCCAGGTCCTTGTGGGAGCTTGTGGCCTATACCATTCCTAACTCTGCCAGGCTTCATCTTTAAACTAATTAGGTTACTTGTTCCCCTAGGAGGTTGCCTCAAAACCTGTCTTTGTGTTGAAACTGCTCTAATTTACTGTCCTAGTAAGAGTCCATGGGAATTGATATCACCAGTGACAATAAGTGCCAACAGCCTTCTAAACAGTCACTTGTCATGGGTACTTTGTATTGGAGAGAGTTTCCTTGATTTCCCTTTTTCTGCTGGCTTTCTTTTGCTTTTGAATGGCATCTTGCATATGGAAAAGTGGCCTGGGTTGCCTTTTGCTTGGATTTGCGTAGTAAAAATGCTGTCTTATTTTTATTTTAAAACAGTTCCTCATATTTGTACAAACAAGCTGAATAATCAGCCAGCTATTGTGTCTTACAGTTAGCAAATAGCACAGCTGGCCCAGCTTCTGTGCACCCCAGCAATTAGTTCAGACTGACTCTCTGGGATTGTTTTTGCTGTATCTTGGCTCTCAATTGCTGGTTTGCAGCACTGACTCACACACTGTACTGAGTTTTTCTATGGCTCTATAGACACTAAATTTCCTTTCGGTTATATATGAAATTATGACACCATTGAAATGCAACCTCAGAATATTTTTGCTTGCATCCTTCTGTGGGCCTGATTCTGCCCTCCTAACCTGCCTGAATAAATCCTTCTCACTTGATGCCATCGTGCCAGCCTACTACTGCTCTTCCAGCAGCACGGTGTAAGGCTCTCCTGAAAACACATTCCAGTGGTTTTTAGCTCTCCTTCATTGTTGCACGCCCACACGTGCTCCTGTAAATTTGGGGAGCTGCTGTCCTGATGTTACTGCATTATGTGTGTCTGACCTTCAAGCCTGCAGAGTCCTTCAGTGGAGGGCTTGTTTAAAGCCAGGGCAGAGCCAACACTTCCATTGCTGGCTCTGCAGCTGTGCACAGCCACCAGTAAATCACGTTCCCCTCTCAGGGGGAATTAGCCACGCACTGACAGGCAGTGGATATAAATAACAACGTGTGTGGAACCCAAGGTGCATTCAATTGATCTGTCTGATAATAAAATAATTCACTGGCAGCTGGTCTTTATTACAAATTTCATCACTGTTACTGAAAAAGCTGAGTTGTTATCCTCCTTTTTTTCCCTGAGAAAATTTTCCATTTCCCATTATTTCCTGCTGGGAGCTATATAATTCATAAACCAGGTGACTGCACTGTACTGATGGAGGCTAATGCCAACAGAAGGAGTTTTGGGGGGGATGGAGAGAGGGAGGAAAGCTCTTCCTGTGGAGGAGAAAGCTGTTCCTGTAGAGAGTTAAATCACTGATTCCTATTAAAAAAAAAAAATCTGTCTTGTTTTGCACTACTCCCAATGCCAAAGAGAAATAGATTTGAAGGTATTTTAGTGAACCACAAAAAACTGTCTCTTACTTTTCTCTTTGACAGAAATAGCTCTCTGCTAATTTCAGAAAGGCTGCCTCTGGACACTGTACTGGGAGTGATTTCCTGGATTCCTCTAGATAAGTTGGTTTCATTCAAAAGGGATTGTACATCTTGGGCTCAGAGAGCCTTTAAATTAGAGCTGCCTGAGTGTAACTTAATTTATGCCAGCATTCTGTCCTTCAGGCTGTTCTCTTGTGCCCTCATGTAAGGTACTTCCACCCAACCAACTGCAAGTACTAATGCAAGTCTTGCATAAGTGAAGCCATTAAATTGACAACACCAAATGGGGAAAAATATTACAGGTGCATAGCAGTCAAATTATAGACTTAAATAAGCCAAATCATAGTTAATTTTCCTTTTTATTATTAGAATTTTGTTTTGATTGGGGAATCCTGTGAAGCTGAGGTAAATCCTTTGATGTTTTATAATTGATGAATATTTTCATCATGACATCTGATTGCTATACTCATGCTTTGAGATTATTTTCTTCATCAAGTGAAGTTGGTTTATCACTGAACCCATACAAAACCCAGATAAGTAGTAGTTCTGTGACTGTAGTGCTGGACTGCTTTCAGTAAGGGTTTTTCTTTGTCATTATTCAGTTGAGATTTTTCAAATTAAAACCTTTTGCATTTTTGTCCTTATTCTGAGACAAAGACAGAGATATTTTGATAAAACCAGGAATTGCTTCAGAGTCTGTGATAAGTGACCACATTGGGAATAATCTCTATTTTCTCAACAGAACATTTCAGAACAGGACTGGCTTTTCTCAGAGGCAGTGCATTTTCATCAGCTCTCTGCACATTTCCCTGCTATGCTCCTCTAGGTCAGACACTTTAAAAGACAACCCCTGTGCAGGAGGATTAACTGGGATGTGGCTGAGGAGTCTGAGAGTGAGATGTAACGAAAAACATTTGAATGCCTGGTAGGGACACGGGACAGCTCCATGGGATGGGCTTGCAGGGAGGGAGAAGGGGAGCAGCTGAATGGATGAACATTCAGACTATTTATAGGCTTCCTTCCAAATCTTTGTTGGAAGGCTGGCTTGCTTCCTTAATCTTAGTGAAGCTATCAGATCAGCTGTACTACTTGTAAGGATTTTTATTAATAGAACTGCTGGAGAGGCTTTTGGCGGCTTGTTGCAAAATGTAAAGAACTATCACCACAAAGTAAAATGAAAAACAGACTTTTTAAAACCACCACACAAAACCTCAATGGTCCTGAAATTAAAATATAAGTAAACTCCGAGAACAAGTATAAAAAAAATATAAATTTTGTTGTATAAGCATCCTGTTCTGAAGGGGACCCGTGAATTCAGCTTTGAGTATTTTCTTGTCACAGGGGTAGCTGTGACCTTCACACTACTGAAGGGAAAGGAGCTGTAGCTTGAAGGGAACAGGGCCTTCTTTTCCTTGCAGAAATACCTGAAGCTCTCCAGTTTTCAGACCATTCTGCACCCAGTTCTGACTGCCTTGCAGGGAATGTTCCTGGAGCTGCCCATTCCCCTGGTCTGGAAGCAGCAGTGCATGAATAAAACTGTACTTGTGGGTGCCTCTTCCTGGGCCAGGTTGAAGAGTTTCTTTTCCAGCATGGTCCATCTGCTGTCACTGTTCCCTCCTGGAGAATTTCTTCTTGGATGTGGTGCTGTGCACATCTCAATGACACTGCTTTCTAACACAAATACATTGGAATAATTGCATGTTTTCATTTCACTGATCATTTTGTCAGGAAAGCACTAGAATCTGCTTGTATGTGCTATCCTGCTGCAGTAAAAGCCAGAGATGGGACAGGCAGCTGGGGAGGAGATTGGAGGGACTGTGTGTCCATGGTCCAGGCACCTGGACACACCTGCAGGTGGGTGTCTCTTAAAGCTGTGCTTTAAATGTTAAATTTTCTTTTTCCTACATAAATAGTAGTTAAATACTTAGTTCCCATTGAAAGTCATGCTGAAGGTCAAGACTTGGGTGTTTAACTCCCATCTGTGTCTTTTGAAAGTGTCCACTTTTTATTTTGCCAGTATGCAGCAGCATTCTAGCGGGCCCAGCTAATTTTGAGGTACTCAACATAAGAAAAAAAATTATGTGAAAATGCTATTAAATTTTACAAACCTGCTTTGCAATGCAAAACTCATTCACAGCAAAGAAGTTCAATCAAAGGCTCACCACTGCCAACTAATTATTTAATGTTCTCCAGCTAATGCTGTTATGCTGCCAAAAATGTGTGTTTCCATCTTTCTCTTTTCTCATTAGAGGAGGATAAGCTCATAAATTATTTTTCTGCTTGAGTTGTTTGATTTGGACTAAATTTTCTTTTGTGAAAACTACATGTCTGCTCCTTCTGCTCACCAGCAAACTTGGAAAAAATGGCACATCATCTTGTCGTTGCTGAAGCTAGAAGCAAATGCATTTAATTGAGTTTTATCACACTCTTCAAACACTACATTAAAAGTCTTTATACGAGAATCCAGAGACCAAAATGAATGTGTGACTACTTTTTATAAGGCTTTGACTATAATGGTACAAAATAAGGTGGTAGGTGGTTGCTTGTCAACTGCATTCACACTCAGTTGTGTCAGCGTGGATGTGCAATATCCTGAGGAAAAACACTGAAAGTGAGAAGAGAGTACAGCAATCCAGTTATAGGCGAAGGAAAGGACAAATTGCCCTTGGATGCTTCCAGGTCACTTGCCAGGGTTTGACTGCCACCTTCTTCCTCCTCAACTTCATGAAAACCTTTCCATTGCAGTGGTCATGTCCGTATCTAACAATCTGAGTGAAGTGCTCTCTACAGTGGATATTAAACAGTTTATGCCCCAGGCTGTGAGTGCCTATTTAACCACTCCTCAGAAGGCTGAAGGAAGTCTAAAAAGAATTTTTGGCAGAGCTGCAGTAAAATCATTCAGAGCTGTCATTCTGGCTGTCCTGAGGTTCTCCTGCTGTAGCTGAATTCTGCTCTTGCTCCAGGAAGAAGTAGTGTTATTCCAGCTTCCAGGACCTGTTTCCCTGAGCTGGTGCTCCTTGGTAGGTGGTGACTAATGGAATGATATCCTGAGAAGTGCCACCGTATGGCTCAGGGGTGCTAGAAACATCTCCAGGGGCAGTAACTGCTCCCAAGCAGCTCTGAGAGTAACAAATGTTTCCATTAGGGTGAGTGGGATTCACCCAGCTGTGCCCCTGATGAGCCGCTGTGAACCTGCACTGTGAGCTGTGATTTCAAATGACAGAAGCATCGAAATTTGTAATGAAGAGTTTTTATCTGCCATTCATTTTACTACATAGCTGTGTCCCATATGCCTGCCTCCCACCTGCACTTGTGGGACTTGGAAATCTTTTGTTTCCTCACAGCTGAGAATCAAGTAAGGGGGTGAGAATACTGAGTTACTCTTCATTCAATTCTTGCATTTGTTTTTGATAGTTCAGGAACAGATTTGTGGAATTTGTTGCTGGTCTTACTTTTCATTTACAAAGATACTCTGGATAGAAGCAGCTAGTTTAAAAATGCATTAGGTAAGATATGCTTTAAAAAGAAGTTCAGAAATCATTGCAGAGATGACTAAAAACTTTATTTTGTAAACTGTATGCTTTATTTTAAAATGCTGCCAAGTATTGATTATGGTGTTAAAAAATCCAAAGGACGGAAACCTAAGTCAGGGACAGGATATTAATAGACACATTATCAGGTAAAAATAACAACAAATGTTTCAGGAGAGAGGGCATTTTCCTATTAGTTCACCAGATGCCCTATAAGCAAGACATTAAACTCATCTCTTCCATTCTCTTGGTTTCTCGTTTGCCACATCTCCCTAGTGCAGCCTTGGAAGAGAATGAAAGGCAGAAATAGCTGTATGGTTTGTATCAAATCCCTTTGTGCCTTTGAATGCTTTTGTTTCGAGTCCTGCTGTAGTATTTGAGAGGTGAGTCTGCCTGCAGGTAACCTAACAGCCCGTGCAGTACTGAAAGGTGAAGGTATCCTCTGTCTGGATCAATGAGCAGGGAGGGCTGAGCTGTGCCTCTGCAGGCACCTTCCCCTTGTTTCTGGTACAGCTTGCATTGGAGGAAGTTGTCCTGCTGGGACCTCCAGTGAATCTGCTCTCCTGCAGTTGCTTACATGCAGAAATGTTTAACATGATTTTCAGCTGGCCTTTGGTGTGTGCTAACAGGTAGATCCTACAGGGAGACAGTGTGTCATGGACACAAAGATCTGTTAGGAAACCATGTTCCTTCCAAAGGGCCTTTTGTTCTCTGGGCTCCTCACCAGCCCTGCCTTTGGGCAGCCTTGCTGTCTGGGAGGTGTTCCCTTGTGGCAAGCAGAGGTGGAAGATCTGGTACATCTGGATGCACTGAAGCACAGTCACTTGATAGATAACATATTTGAGGTTTTACTTAATGCAATTGGAAGTATAATTCAAAACTGGCATGAGCCAAGTTCAGGATGATGGCATAGACTGAAGTGTCAAGGTCAAGAGTAGAGTGGGTCTATTAAGGGTCTGTGAAAACTTCCAAGCAGCTTTTTCCCTGCTGATAACAGAAATGGTGCTACTTTAAGACTATATAGACTGTACAGACTGCTTGACTGTTGCAGTGAATACTGAGGAAAGAGGATTATGCTAAAACTGAGGGCATATGTTATCTAATTATATATATATATTATTCTACGGATTTCTAGTTATTGATAAGTTGGGCACTATTTTCAATTTTCTTTTAAGTTAAATTAACTGTAACTATCTTACTCTTTAGAATCATGCGCACTCATTTTCACTTATAAAGCTTGTGCATTTTAGCCAAGAAAAATACATTTGTACTGACTGAAAACTCCTCCTGAACTGAATGGGAGTTTTATCTTTGGAATGACTTTGCATCACACAAAGAGTACTTCTGCAGGGAAGATGTCAGAATGTTTCATTTGTGTGCACTAGGAAAATGTCTCTGCTTAGGTTTAAAGCTGCACCTCAGAACTGGCTTTCAGAAAAGGACTGATACAAAGAATGAAACACAGACTTTGAAAGACTTTTAACCTGTCTATAATAGCACCTACCCATAACTTACACTTAACTTTATCTCTGGAATTATCTGGTCTTTATTGTTGTGGTTCAGTTTCACAGCATGGATACAGGACACAGTTCTGGCTGGACTGTGTTCAGAGTTCCGTGCTAGGACAAGTCAATGGTGTTGTGGTAACTCCTACCTTACAGTTAGATCTTTCTGCAAAAGCATTTTTAAGAATTTCAGTTTTATTGGTTTGTGTTCTTCCCTAAATTTAGGATTGCAGTTCAATCATTTGTATTCCTCTCGTGTGGAAAAAGCCAGGGAGTTGTCTATGCCTTGCATCAGTTCCATGGGAGAGACTGGCCCTGTGGGATTGGTGTTGGGGTCTGGGTTTGGCTTTCAAAAACAATTAACCCACTCTTAGATGGGCTTGGAGAGCCAGCGTGGGGGCTGCTGTAAACTCAGTTCAGCTTCATGGGAAGGGTGGCTGCTGCTTCTGCTTCCAGCTAAGGATCATGCAAAGTTAGTTTCAGAAAAGGACTGACAGCTCTTGCTGCTCTTTGCACAGTTGTTATGCATTCCGAGTTCACTGGTGGAGAGGGAAGTGTCTGTGGAACCAGAGCATAAGGCTCACTCGAGCAGGTGGATTAAAAAAGCATTTGTCTTCCAACAGTGTCCTTATCTTTAGGTGCATCCAGAGGCACTGGTTTCAGCAACACAAATAGGAAGCTATAAATGTATGTATAAATGTACATTTCATGGGCCTGAATAATGTTATGTCAGGGAAGTGATCATAAATCCACCAATATTAACAGGAGGCAGAAAATCTTTAAATCTGACCAATAATTAGAAAAAAGTATCTGTTAATTAATATTGAGTGGTGTCATGGAAAGCATGAGGCTTTGCTTCATAGAGCCACTGATTGATAGCTGGATGCAAGCACTTGTTTTTTTATACAAGTGACTGGTGCAGTCAAGGTGATGATATTTTGCTGAGAGCAAGTTGAGAGGAAATTAAATAGTGCATGTTGGATATTGTTGTCCCTAACACTAAAAGAATTGTACTGCTCTCCACTATTTCTAAAGGAAAAACACTAACGAATTCCCATTATCATTGGCAGTGTCTGTCTTGTGTCTCTCAAATTACCTCTACCAATCTGTTTCTCTCCCTGTTGGCTACTTCCTGTCAAATTTCTCTGAGGCAACAGTAAAAATTATGGTCAAATAAGTTTCTTTATAGTAGACAGTGGGAAAGGATCTCCATGAGTGTCTTTGTCGAGAGAACACCACATGGTGAGTTTCTGGCCATCAGAGAAGCCACTAGGGACTGAGTTCTTTGACAGGGCTCCAGTTAAAGCTCTCAGCTGTGGAGATGAAGCAAACTTCAGTAGTCCTGCTGCTCACAAAGCAAACTGGCATCACTGAGTTGTCACTGGTAAACACCGGATGTTTTATCTGTAGGTTGCTTAGGGCCTTGAGACTTCCTACTGCAGTACAGCCATCCCATGGAGCTGAAAGTCACAGTAACTAAATGACTGATTAAGATGGTGCTGTTGCCACCAGAAGAAAATTTGTTTTCCAAGTTTATTGGATTTAATGGTAACTTGATTCCTTAACTGCTTTGTGAGCCCTTAGTCAGAAAAGCAGCTTAGATTCTGAATTTCTGCCCATCTTCATTGCATTAGATGAGGGGAAATTTCCCTAAATGTCCATCAGATTTAACAATGACTAATCTTCAGTAACAGCTGGAATAATGCAGAAAACACTTGTTATGAAAAAATCTGCAAGTACAGTTCCTTGCTTCTGTTTCTACAGTTGAAAATGAGAAAGATTTTGCAATGTCATGGAAACAAAACAGCTGTGCTAATCTGGAAAGAGCAGCCCTGCATAGCTTTTCAAGGAGAAGAGAAAAAACCTGATGCTTGTGAATGGCTGAGTCTCTCATGTACCAGTTTTGGATTGGCAATTTAGTGGTTTTGCATCTCTTTCCCTCATATTCACACATGAGCAATGTTCCATCAAAAACAGACTGCTGCATGCTGTCCTTCCAGAAGAGAAATTCAAACACATTTGTTTTCATGTTTTCATGCATTTGAAGAATATTCTAGAATTAGGCTTGCTCTTAAGAAAATCACGCTGTGCAGAGATACAGTACCACAGCAATCCTTCTTGCAGAAATACATACTGGTAGCTCTTTGGGGTCTAGTTTACTTGTTGAACAAGTTTATCTCTGCTGCATGAGGGAGAGACAAACTTGTTCTCTGACTTCCTCAATGACAGCACATTATGGATGGCTTAGTAGCCATCAGGGTTCCAAGCTGGAGTCACTGAAGCGTCAGACAAGCTTTTCATAAGTGTTTCCTTCTGTGTGTCACACCCCAGGAAGGTGAATGTGAATGGAGGTCAGTAGCACATAATGAACAAGTGAACAGTGTTGTAAGAACGAGTTCATCATGGTTGTATTTGTGCTAAGAGGGATCCTGATTTCTCTTTTCTGATTCACTTGCGATTTATGTGTAAATTCTCATCTTCTCACTGAAACAAAGTTAAGAATTCATTCCACCTACAAATCATGGCCACTAAGGTTATATGCACCAGTCATATCAGATGTGGGCTCAGTGCTCTACTTTTATATAGCAATAATGGGGAGAAAAACAGAAATGTCAAAACATCATTGGTGAAAGAGGCATTTCTAGCAATATATAGTAGGATGGACTCAAAGCAGGGAATAAATACTATTTTCTCTTTCTGAAATTGGTATTTGTGCCATGGCAATGGCTGAGGTCCCATTTGGTTGGTCACCGAAAGAACAGACAGCCGCCTGAAGACCTCAGTCCTGCAACTTTAACTGTCTTCCCACTTTCTCCTTAAATGGTTTGTAAAATCTGCCAAATGATGAGAAAGTTTCTCATAAGTGAAACATGTCTTAAATGGGAGAAATATTAATGCTAAAACTATTCCTGGTTTATGATATAAAGGAATATTTAAAATAGTGTAACAGTATTTTTCAGCTCAAATAGATCTTCATATTTTTATGGTCCTGTAAAGTATCCCACTTGCATGTGAGAATCCTAAGTAGAGAAAATGTGCATGTACAATAAGAGAAGTGATTGCTCCTTTGAGAATTCAAGTGTCAAGTCTTACTAAAGTGATGTAATCTGGGTGCTGTTGTAGATATCTGAGGGGATATGCATTGGTACCCAGTGTAATATACATAGATGGATTTGTCTGCATCTCAGAATTCCTGCATTTCATTTTCTGGAGTTCTGCTTTCCTCAAATGCGATCAGACAACTCCTGCTGGCAGATGACATCATAAAAAAGTAGAACAAACAGAAAATAATGTCATTACACAATGTCTCTTTCCCTCATCTTAGAAAGTCGACTTCGCCTCTGCATCAAACTGGAGTGTTTATTTCTCCTATTTCCCTTTAAGAAATAAATAGGTCAGTTTTCTGCAACAGGCTGGAAAGAGCCAGCCATGTCCATGGTACTGCCACAGGCATGTGATTACTTACAAAATATGATTATTAACCAGGTAATCATGGGTTTACTATATTTTTCCTGAGGTGGTGATGTTCAGTAGTCTGTTGAAAATGTGCCTGAGACAGCCTAAAGAAATGCACTGGTAAGGAGGATCCCTGCCTGATTCAGTCCTTTCCAGTTTCCTGAAGGTCACCTCCAGCTGCCTGCCTGTTCACGCTTCAGCTTCTCCTCGTTCCATTTCAGTGCTTGGTGCAATAACAGGTTGCAGAATTCAGTTTCTTAAATTGGCATCTCTAAAAAGCCCTGCTCTGAAAATCTAAACACTTGAATGATTATGTGAATCCACTCTGCAAGCTTTTATAGAATAATTTTGGTTTTCTTCTTGTTGACATTCAAGAACTAAAGCAGAGAATCCAAAAAATAAGCAAAATACTTCAGATAATTGCTTCATCTCTGGTCTGGTTGCCAGGTGGATGCTATGGAGTAAAGCCTTTGTTTCTCTTTGAAATCTTTAGAAAAACATGTACTTTTGTCTTCTATGAAGAATTTTGCTTAACAATGCATAGAAAATTTGTATCTAATAGAACATCAATAAAGACTTTTCACTGTTAATGTGCACTAAGGGATTCACCCAGGATGGCATTTTCAACATTCTTAGCTCAGCAATCTCTGAAGAAAAGAACACTTTTGTGTTCTTTATGCATAGAAACCATGGTTAGAGACACAGATTTGAACATGGCCCTGTGCCATGCACTTATTAAAATGTAAATGTCTGAAATCAGCCATTAGCTTTGGGATTTATGTTATTTGTGAATATGGTAGTAAATCTGGAGTTGTTCTGAGGCAGTAGTTATTCTGTGAGATACGTATGGGAAACCTCACTGAAGTGTCTTCTGTTTGCTTACACTGATATTATGTCTCTGTAGGTTTTGCTGTCTGGGGGCTATGTATTTTTCCCCTCTGCACAATGCTTTCATGTCATCACTAAACATAGCTCAGTGTTGAGGGGTTTTGGTTAAAGTTCTACAGTATTTCAGATGGCTCACACCAGCATAAGGAAACTGTATTGGGGAAAGAAAAAAAATCTAGGCAATTTGTTTAGCCTGTCTCTTCCAGCAGAAACTGGGCAGTCAATGAGCTTCTAGCTGAAGTACTCAAACTGGTAATGCCAAAGCAGAAGAGTGACAAAGCTAAGAAGGAGGCTGTAATGAGAGTTCTGATTCATCTGTGGCATCCTTTTAAGTCACCACAACCCCTGATGTTTTGGGAGAAAAGAACATCAGGCTTTTTGGAGACCTAGACTGCCTGGGCCATCTCTGTTGAAAATTCAGAACAGGCACCATGCATTTGTCTGCTTCAGGCCTCTTGATCAATCGCAGTAGTATTTTTCATCTGGCAGCTGTTAATGTTTTGTATCTGATAAAACTGTGAAGAGCAGTTTGGAGAATTCTCAGTGGGTGCTTAGAGCCTTAATTTCAAGGCGCCTTAACTTCTTAAAATGCTTAAAGGGACCTCTAGCTCTTTATATGGTTTGTTCAAAACCAGCTCACATTGTTCTGTGCTGCACTGTCACCTGCATTATGAATATAACTGAGGTCGTGCACTGCTGTAGGCTGGCCATGCTTCCTGACCTCTGAGAATTTGCTTTATGATTTCTTGTCCAAGTCAAGTGTGAACATATTTCTATTTTTATGTTCTGCTTCTGTCTCTGAGCAGACACTGTAGCAAGGTGCTAGTGGGGTAGGAAATGAGCTGCCTCTCAGAAGCACCTGGAGAATACTGAGAGCTGGGCTGAGCTGGACTCTTGCTGAGCTGGACAAACACCCTAGCTGGCAGCTCCATGTTTTTTCTGCTGCTGTTTTATTTTCTCCTTATAGGAGAAAAGTTTGACAGAAAGACTCAACTCCACCTGGGTATGCTGCATTAAAGGTAAAGGTGTCTTTACATCATTGGACAAGAGTGATGTTACTGACAGAAATATTTGAAAAATAGTAAATATTAGGGAATACTCTGATAAATGACAGTGTATATGTTCAAATCCCAAAGTCATTTATAGGAGGAAAGTGTCCAGAATTAAATGCTCATTACAGATTTGGAGACTTTGAAACTTCAGCTTCCTCCCGTAATACAAAACCAAAGCACTTCCCTGACAAAAGGCATGAGCTAAAGACAGGTCAAGTGAACAATACAGAACAGTGAATAGCAGTTCTGGAAGGTAAACAGCAGGGAAAATGCCAGAACTATCAGAAATCAATTTGCCACCATAGAGCTCTTAAAGCCAATATCTCTTGGGGTGAGGTGCTGATCTCATTGACTTTATCAGGAGCGTTTCCAATGGCATTAGCACAGTTTTGCCTGATGAAATAAGGACGAATGCATGGGGGTGGGTTGCATTCAACTGATACTGCCTTTGTTTCTCATGTGCTCGGAGGCATAGAACCAAGGGAGGAAAAGTGGTGAACTCAGGGGGTGTGAATTCCTCAAGTGGATGCAGCTCAGCCGAGGTGCTGGAGCTCAAACTGCTTTGTATCACAAATATTTCCTTATCCATACTCTCAGTCTCCCTGTGAGACTCTGTGATTCCTGAAGTGTTTACCAGGGCTGAAATCAGCTGATCTCCACAGAGGCATGGAAACCTGACTTTACTGGGCTCTCTAAAAGTATTTGATTACATAACTTATGCAAATTCAGTGTAAAGCAAAACCCTGCATCTGTTTCTTGGAATAATTTTCACATATCTAGAATCAGAGTTTAAAATGTCTTTTAAGTTATTGATTTAATAGAAATTGCTTAATACATTTTATTGTAGTAATAAAGTCCTTCAATTACTAAGTTAATATTTCCCAAGGAAAATCTGGCGAGTCCTAAGTAGAAAGTGAATTGCTGCCCACAGCTGATAGTTTAATAGTGGAAATGCTATTTAATTTCATTATTATTCAAATTTATGTTCAGTTTTCTCAATTAGCATATAAATACTATAAATCTCTTATATGGAAAAAGCCTTATTGTGGAATATTTGTAATGATTATAAATAAGTGGGTAAGGCAACATCTTGGATCATAGCAGTGAACACAAATTAGGCTGAACAGGGTTATGGTACAATGAGAAATGTTTGTCTTCTCCAACTTAATTTCTATGGAAGACTTTTTGGATTCTTATGTAGCAAAATGTTCCCTTCTCAAATCTATTCTTATAAAAGAGTAACCATTTTCTTTTTTGTGTATTTTTTTTAGATGGTTTGCACACCTGTTCTGTAACAGAAGCCTTTTTTTTAAGGATAAGTTCAAGCTCCTCTTTTGCATCTTTAAAAATGGGTGCTAAAAGGAATCTATTCCTGTAGCCACCTTTTGCCCACTGTAGTTATAAATTAGTAATGCAGCTGAAGAAAATATGCTAAATCATTCTGCTCTCTCACTACAGTAAGGACATAGATTCAGCAACATGGGAATTTATAAATGAGCACCATTTTAGATCAATGAAAGGGGAAGTGACAAGCCAATAATTGGTTAAGAAAAACCTGTTTTCATCCCCATATTGTTTCTGTAGACTGAAGTGCCAGCATATTCAGTTACAGCAGTAGGAGAAGGTAGTTTCTAGTGTTTTTAGGTATAAATTAACACCTTAACCTTTTTTCTATTTTTAGTAGACAGCCAGAATAGGCAAAGGAATATCAGTTTAATTTCCTCCCACAAAAATACTCAGCCTAAGAAATGATGACCTATTGTCAGCATGTGTAACTTCTGACGAGGAGGTATCAACACGTTTTTCAGAGTACAGTGCAGTGCTGTGGTCTGAGAGCAAATCCACCCTGGAGCATGTCAGGAGTGGTACTACAGCAGTGGGAATTTGAGCCTTTAGAGATGAAAACATGCATCCTCAGGTAGAGCTCTGCCCTTTGCTTCTGCAGGTGAAACAAATGATGCTTTGCATCCAAAAAGAACAGCTGTGACTTGTAGCATTCACTGTTGTGGCTGAGCTGGTCGGTGCTTTCCTAAAACGTGGTGGGAACCACCCAAATTTCAGTAGGAGCCCCAGTCCCACAGGTGAATCCTCCCACTAACAAGACTTTCTTTGCCATCTCTCTGGGCTTTTGCATCAGCTACCATCCTTGCTTATGTTGCTTTTCAAACTCTCAGGCTCTGAGAGTGACAATCCTCACCCTCACTTTCCTCCAAGAGCTCACTGGTTTGTTCTCACACCCACTGCTGGAACTGAGGAAGTGGGTATTGGTGCTGATTTCTTTTGGCTGGTAGGAAACTTTGTGAGTTATTTCTCATGCAGTATGGCAATTGCTATTTGAACAGCTCTGAATTTGACAGCATCTGCTTCACGACTACCACTGCTCTGTCTGGTTTTAAAACAAGAATAAATATTTCACTAACAACTGAGAATTAGATGGTGTTCCTTCACACATGCATAAAAATGTACTGGTTAAGCATCCAGGACACAGTGTCGCTGGGTCCCTGCCAGGCATCTGTATGAAAATGTTTGAATATTTTGAACTGAGGTTTATTCTTCCTTGGATGCTTTCTTAATCAGCCAAACAACTCAGAATGACCATTCTACCTGCTCAATCTACTTAAGCATCAGTCATCTCATTTGCTTGATTCTAACTATTCAGGTGTTTATAATTATAACTTACATTTCTGCATAAATTTTTAACATGGGATTGGACAATTACCTAGGCAATCTAGTAGAGCAAATACATCTTTTTAATCTCTTTCTGAAACAAAACCACTAAAAAAAATCTTCCTGATTCCACTTTTCCAGCCCAGCACAATCATGTTATGTCCTGATCTCTCAACTGAGTTAGCAACATTATATCCCTGTGTCACAGGTACTTTTGACAAGAACTGTAGTGGGACATGCTTTAAGTTGCTTTGTCTGGTTGAGAGTTCAAGCAAAGCCAGCAGGCATCATGTAAATGTAGGAACTTTATGGGCTTATGACATTCCCTGCTTGGTGTGTCAGGGCTGCTCTGCGAAGCTGACAGTGTTTGTGTTGGAAAAGAGGGAAGCAAATGCTGTGTTTGATGTGGCTCTTGCAGAGTGTGGGAATCGTTAGGGATGTGTGAGCTCAGGTGAGCTGCTGCTCTCAGAGCTGTGAAACTTCTGTCACTCCCAAAGCACTAACACTGTTCAGCCAGACCTGAACCCATGCAGACATTCCTCATGCTTTTTAACCACCTGAATTTGGAAGGAGATCTAATTAAAGATGTAAAAAGCTTTATTTCTAACTTTATTATAATAGCAACAGTGACACAATTCTTCAGGTGAAACCTACAATGGAAGTGATGAAAACATGCATTTCAAGTGAGAGCTCAAGATAAAAAGCAAGAGAGATCTTGCCTAGGCAAATTAACCTACCTACCCAGCTACTGTGTGCTGGAAAAAATATTTTTAGCATGCCTGTGACATGTTTGATAATTACTTTTTTTTCTGTAATCAAAGGCTGTATTTAACAAAACCGAGATGAAACGGGGAGTTCACCAGGAAGGGAGGGATGTGTGTAATCATCTTTATCTGCTCATGTTAATGCTGTGGGAATGCACTGCCTCAGAATCTACAGTTACATGCTGAAAGAGGAGCAGAAATAATTCCCTGTACTGAGTGCTTGCTAATATCCATTATACTAAATGTTAAAGTCACCTGTGAAGGATTTGGTCCCAACGGGTGCTTAGTGGCTGCAGAACCACAAAAATGGCATGTAAGTGTGGCTGTCTGCTTTGGCAGCTAGCTTCTCCTCTTTTTCCACACATCAAATATTGAGGTACCACGGAGTGTCCTGAGCTGAGCCAGCTGCTGCGGGGTGCCCCTGTTGGGCAATGCAGCCTGGATTGCCCCCAGAAGCTGCAGGGTGAGGTTGCCAAGGGGAGAATTGTAAGCAGCTCCAGCAGGGGGGCAGGCAGGTTCTGCACTGAGCTAACACGATGCTGGAAGCTGGCACAGCAGCCAAGGGCCATGCAGGGCATCTCAGGTTTGGTTGCTCGCAAAAGGAAAGATCATCTTGGAGGGGAAAAAAACCACAAAACCCAAAACAGGATAAAATCCAGTAATTCACACAAAACTATAAAATTAATGGAACCTCACTTAAAAATCAGTATGAATTTAGTATCACTCCATATGTCTTGTCAATTTAGGGGGTTTTTTAAATTAAATTAACAGCTTTCAAGTAAAGTACTGAAAAACACTTTGACGGAGGGTTTTGGAATGAAATTTCAGATTTAACGTGTAGTTTGTCAGCAACTGGGAATATAATTTCTCCAGCCCCATTTTGCTGAGGGCATTTTCTCTTTTGTTAGTCTCTTTCTGATCATGTCTACGGGCTGAGAAAGGAAAAATCTGTATTTTTATTAGCTGCACTGAAGAAATTGAGGGACAGGAGCTTTTTCCACAACTGACTGCTGACTTAGAAAAGAAGTTATAGCTGGGTTACGATTATTTTCTTCTGCATGATGAGATTAGAAAAAATTGAAGTCAGCACCTAGTTGGGGACAGTCATGAATACAGATGATCCACAGTAAAAATAAAATCCAGCACTCTATTCACCCTTCAAGCAGCAGCTCAGTTTCTGTGCTCACTTCCTCATTAAGATATTTCCCTCCAAAGAACCATCATTAAATTATGCTTCTCTGCTTCTCAGGATGATGTGCACTTCCTAACTTAGCACTTACACAGTAGGAAAGAAATAATTCTGAGCTTTTAAGTTCTCTCCATTGACTTGCAAGAGGAAAAAAAATAGTGGAATGACTCCCTTCAGGTCAGGAAAAGACGGTGAGATAGATACTTATTCATCAACACACTTGGACAGCATGTCCCCCACCATCTATGGTGTTTTCCTAAAGTTTATCACAAACTTTAGCAAAGTTTTAATATGTTTAGTTTAGTGGATTTCACTTGAAAAGTAAATGTAGTTACTTAAACTGTATTTTGAAATACCTGAAGTGAAGAGTTTGGGAAGGCATTGGAGTCCAGTATATTCCCTACATTGTGTTAAAATTCAGTGCTTTCACAGAGGATATTAGTTAGAATTATTAAAGGATTGCACTTACGTTTCAAGGCTTTACAAGTCAAGCATCAGACAGATGAAAATTTATAATTGGAATCTAATTTTCTAAAATTAAACATAATTTGAGCCAAACAGCTCCTTGTGCAGCATCACATGGGTACCCTCAGTTGCACACAGCTGCCTGTGCTGGTGCAAGCTGATGAAACCTCACAGCTTAACTGCTGGAGGATGGTAGAGAAGGCACAATTAATACTTAAACACTCTATTTTTAACATTCATAGAATGGCCTGGGTTGGAAGAGACTTCAGATCATCTTGTTCCAGCCCCCCTGCCATGAGCAGAGACACCTTTTGCTAGACCAGGTTGCTCCAAGCTCCACCCAACCTGAATTTAAATTTCCAGGGATGAGGCATCCACAATGTCTCTAGACAACAGTCCCAGTGTATCACCACCCTCATGGTAAATAATTTTTTCCTGTTATCTAATCTAAACCAGTCATTCACAAGCTATTTAAAATCTGTACTATTGTCTTACTTATTTTAGCTTAATTTTAACTTCATCCTCATTATCTGAATGATTCACTTCACTGAGGGGAAATGTAAGTTAGTTCATTCTGTTACTCTCTGAAAAATCAACTGGGAAAACTTCACCAGAGGCATCAGGTATTTTATAAACTATGCATTTGAGAGCAAATTAATTTTCTCAGCCTTGTTTTCTGAGCAAAGGCAATTGTGCTGCAGAGATCCTCTTGCTGTTACTGCTCCATAATCCAAACATTGCTCTGGTATGCTCTTCCCAGCCTACAGATTTGTCACTGGACTATTACATTATGCTCCACTGTTTTTTTCTAATTATACTATATATCCCTCTTCCCATAGCTGCCATCCCTTCCAAACAATATATTTTAATAATTTGACAGAACATTATTTCATAGCTTCTTCATAAACTCTCATTGCCAGTATTATTTCAAGACACAAAGTCAGTTCAAAGTTACATGTTTCAGCTTTGATTAGTGGTTCTGCTTTTCTTAGTTCTGCAGAAGATAGCTGGGCTGGCTTTTGCTTTGAAAGCTGGGCTTCCTATTGTGGTATATGGAAATCAAGAGCATAATAAATGTGAGTATGACAAGCTAAATTTCTGCTTATTCCATTAACACTATGGAACCACTATTGAACAACTATTGTATAGCAGTTTGGTTGCTGTTTATTCATGGTAATAATCCACTTTTTCCTCAGCAGCTGGAGCATACCTACAGCTTTTACCCAGTGTCAGACTGCTTTGAAATCCATGTTGTTATATTTACTCTTTACTATTTTTATCTGGGATTTGAGGGGGGAAGAAGTATATGTCAAGAAAAGAAAGAGGAAAATATACCTGTTGAGTTACAGAGCTCAGTTGTTTCTGATGTGAATAGAAGAATGGCAAAGTGGTACTTAGTTATGTAATTGCTCTCCATCAGTTTTAATGTGCAGTTTACTCCAGCTAAGCATGAACCACTGGTGTGAAAAGCAATTAAGAAGTGAAACCATAGACCCTAAACCCTCAGGTTCAGGCCATTTTATTATAACCCACTGATGATTCCCACACAGGCTTTACTTTCTATTCAGGTAATCTACTTACAAGCTATTTGAAAACTCATCTTCAGTTTGTATCTGATGTTGTTCCACATCTGAACAATATTACTTTGCTATTTTCAGATTTGGCTTCATTTATTACATGTTATGTAGTGACATCAAGATAATTAAACCACTCTCCATGACAGGATCTGTTTCAAATTTCCTAGTGAAGCATCAATATGAGCCTGTTATGTTACACTGTGCAGGAGAAACCTAATCTTGCCCTCATTACAAAAAAAAAAAAAAAAGAAAAAGTCATTTTGCTTGAAGGAAGACAACATATTATGAGAGGGATCAAATTAGATATCTTGCATTCTCTTAATTTCTCCAAAGTTTGGAGTGGGGGAACTCAGTGGTTCTGCCTCCATCAACAGCCCCAAAGTGCTCTCAGGCATCCGACATGTAAAGGGAAAATCGCCCCAGCACAAAAGCCACTGAAGGGTTTAATTAAGTTTGCCAAACCTGTCTGGGTTCAGTGTCCTGGCACCGTAGGTGGCTTTCCTGAGTGTGCACAGGCTCACAGCTTGTGCTGGGCTGGAGTGGTTAAGCCCAGCACGGCTCTGCTGGCATTCACTGCCTGCTCCTCCTGAACGCGGGCTGTGGCTGAAGGACAGTCACTCTCTCCTTGGAAACCTCTTCCACAGCAAACCCAGCCCAGCCTGAAATCGTCCTGCCAGCTGCACAGGAGCTGGGCTTTTGTTGAGCCCTCCCACTCCCTTCTCCCCTGTCCACACATCTTGCAGCTTCACTCCCGGGAGAGCTCTGAATGCACAAAATGTTTTCTGTGCAAGGACACAGAAGGAGCCAAACCATTTTCCATACACAGCTGGGACACAGAAGTTTCTTATCCCATAGATGAAGAAATAGATTTGGCCTCAGGCAAGATGCCCTGGGCATTATGTCCTATAATGAGATAGTGAACAGAACATTTTCATCTCCTCCTCTCAAGGTGAATTCACAGATGGCTTACTCCTGCCTCTATTTTCATTAATTTATTCTTGCACCCAAATCAGCAAATTAAAAAATGAGTTCTCTTCCTAGCTGACATTTGCATATTCATTAAAGATTCCACGGAACTATTTCACAACATTTTTAATGATGCTCACTGACAGCTCAGGATGTACCTCTCTCACGGAAATCTAAATTGGCAGAACTGTACCTCAGACCTGAAAGGGCACCACCGTTCCTCCCCACTGCTGCATTTTGGCAGTGTCAGAGAGGGGCTGAACTTCCAACAGGCACTTTACCATTGCAGACTGCCTCCCCTTCAGTTCCAAATTCCTTTAAAATATTTCCATATTCAGCAGCACCAAAATTATCTTCATAAGCATACATGCATAATAGGAATGCTTATAGATCCTGGTATGTCATATTCTGATTTATATTCATGGGTTTGACAGTAAGGTTTGTTTTATATTCAATTCAAAGACTTCATTAATATGAAATTAGCACAAAATGCAGTCAAAAACCAGGAAGAATATAAACCAGTGGACTGTCTTTTTAAATTCTGATTTGAACCCCTCTGGTGAAGCCAACATTTTCTAGAAAATAGCTTTATTGAATACACTGGATTATATTATACAATCCTGATTTTTAAGGACATGTGTAATAGCTGGAAGATTAATCCATTAAAATGACAAAATACATTACACTGGTAATTTATTGGTTTGGCAAACTATGTAAAAGAACTGCCTTTTCTTGGGTGCAATGTAGAAACACATTGATTGTGTGAGCACTGCAAGGTGAGATGTGTAATCATGAGGTAGTTGCTAAATCAAAGACAAATAGCATAGTAATAGAACTTCATTTGTTCCCTCAAATGCTTATTGATTAACATTTATTATCTCATTTCAGTTCAATACACACTTTGTGAAAAAGCCGACTGCTGGTGACAAGAGAGCATATATGATTTGGCAGTAAATTAGTTTGGCACCAGACACAAATATGGCACTTTGAACAGAGTTCAGAAAACAAGTTTAGATATGATACAGAATGAGGTTGAAGCTTATGTGAGTACAAGTGACCATGCTGGAAAGCACAGATGAAAATTGGAGGGATGTGAATTATTTCCTTCCTTAGTTAAAATCTGCACAAACTTAAGCTGTCAGAGATTTGTAAAGAACCAGGATTTTCTAGGAGGGTTTTTTCTTACTTCCTTGCCACAAGTCTAATTTTGTTGAAAAGCTTTAAAGTAGCATTGCAGGAAGTAGCTTCTACTGTTGGAAAACAAATATTTAACTTCCCTAGAAATCATATATTAGAATATTGCAAAGTCACGTGCAATAATGTCACTTTGGCTAGAAACAGATTCCAGGGTTTTATCTCTTACATTAGTCATGCCTAAACTTGATCTTTAGTGATGATCATGTAAATATAAGTCAAGACCAATGTATCAGTAACACCATCAAAGTTTACTTCAGGAGTCCATGTACAGCTTTCAACAAGCTGGACAAAAG
>VXBQ01006089.1:241744-255363 GCA_013400175.1 Phainopepla nitens | reverse complement strand
GCCCCCTCCTGGCCCCGGTGCCCGCTCGGCTCCGGCCCCGGCTCTTTGTCTGCGGCTCCCCGCCCGCTCCTGACAGCGCGCACCGGGGAGGGGACGAGGGGAGGGGGCCGCGCCCCGCCCGCCGCCCCGCCCGGCCCCAGGTGCGCCGAGCCCGGCCCCGGCCGCTCCTCACCTCCGCCCGGTCCGCTCCCCTTCCCCAGGGCTCCTCGCCTTCCCGCCGAGCCCCGCAGATGGGAGCGCGGAGAAAGGCCAGGTGCCGCGGGACAGGACTGGGGCACGGCACGGTCCAGCCCCGGTAAGCGAGCCTCCGTGCGATCGGGGACTCCACGCAGCGCTGCCCGGGAACTGCTTTCCAACCCAAAATCCAGCGGCAGCATTGATGCTCCTCCATCCTCCTCGCTCCCTAGGCCCTAATCGGTCCCTCTGCATCCCTCTGTCCCGCGGTTCCAGGGGCTTGGGGCAGGAGAGGGAGCTCTGACTGCGCCAGCCCGAGGAAGAGCCGCAGCCCAAGAGCAGAGCTCACACAAACTGCGAAAAGCAAACCCAAGGCGACGGCAGAGAGCCGAGGTGACAGAACAAATGCCATCTCCCTCTGCACAGAGATATCAAGGAATGATTCCTCTCATCCCTGCTGGAGGAAACCCAGGCACACCAGGTTCCCAGATGTGCTTCAGAGGGGAATTCTTGCCCCAGCAATAAATGAAAACCCTCAATGGAGGTAGTTTGAATCACGTATTTCCCCCAATACAGCTGGCTTACACACACAAATAGTGCTTAGATTTTTATCCTGCGTGAAACTGACACTCATTTTGATGTCTTCTCTTAAAAATAAAGTCACTAACTCAGTAGCTTTTTTGTAAATTCAGATTATCTTTAATAATGGATAACACTGTGAGACGTGGCTATATTTTCCTACTTAAATCTGCCCTAAACCAGCACTGTCTTGTTTTTGTGGAGAGGCAGAACAAACCTAGAAAAAGAATAAAAACTTTGTGACAAATTAGACAAGATGAGACTCAAGAAGGACAGGGGTCACTTCCCAAAGAAATGATGAGTTAGGAACTATGAGAAGGAACTCATTACAAAGTATGTTAAAGTAGAATGGTTTAGGGTTGCTTTGTTTGTTTGGTGGTGGTTTTTTGGGGGAGTTTTGGTTGGCTGGTTCGTTGTTTTTTTGCTGTTGTTTTTTTGTTTGGTTTTTTTTTTGAGACAAACTGACACGGGTAAAGAAAAAAATCTGGTAACTCCAAATATTTTTTCCAGTTTCTTCCTATTCCCAGCTACAAACAGAACCCTGCCTGCCTCAGTGTTTCCCTGTCAGAGCAGCTGTACTGATCCAGCCTCTCCTCAGGGTGACACTTCAGGGGATGTTGGGATCTGTCCTGGAGTGACTTTGTGATGATTGTATTAAAGGAGGCAAAATTAAAATGAAGCACCTTTGCTGTTCCCATGGCATGGCAGAGATCAGGAAGGTTTGAGCTGAAACAGCATCATGCTTTCAAAAATATTAATTTGTTAATTACCTCTACACTCAATCCAGAGCTTTCTAGAGCAAACCATAAATGGTTCATTACAGCCTTGTACATGAGGTCTGTGGGGAATGTACCAAAAAACCCACAAAATGCCACTAAACACCCATGCTGTCAACCACAGGAAAGAGCTTTGAAAAAGCTCTGGGTAAGGACTTTGAACAAGCAACAGGATTCAGCAATGGATTGATAAAGGCAGCAAAGTGCAGTTCTGAAATGGAGCTCCATCATCCTCAGAATAAGACACAAATGTGTATTTCTGCATCTCAGAAAGCACAGATGGAAATGACCCTCATGTGGAGTACAGCTCTTTTGAATTGCTCACTCTTTTAAAGGAGAGATTTCTCCTCAATTGAAGATTTTCCATTTGATATTTACTGACTACAAGAAATCTCAGGCAATTACAGCCTCTGAAGACTGCAAACCATCTTCTAATTATGAAGGTATGTGCAATCCTGTAAATAAGGCTGGAATTAACTAGGTCTGAAAAAAAAAAAAGGCTTTAGATATAATTTCAAACTATTTACTTACTGAAATGGAATTTTCTGTGCTTGCCAAAATGAATCCCATTCAGTGTGATGCAACAGGTGTTGGAATTCCAGCAGCTGCCTGCAACCCACATCTGGTAATGGTTAGGAGTTAAAAGGAAGTTCTGTAAGAACTGCTCATGTATAAAAACTATTCATCAGTCAGATCTATGGGCCATATTCACCCACCCGCTTGCACTGTGCATAGCTCAGATTTTTATTTCGTTTACAGAAAACGTAATTCTGCTCCTCATAAAGTCTTAGGAATCTCAGGCACTTGAGAGCATGTGGGGGATTGGTGTTGGCCATGCTGGTGGCAGAAAGGTGAGGGAGGGACAGGGGTGTAGAGAACAAGGTGTGAATACATCTGTATTGGCTCTGACCAGATCTCATTCACACCCTGATCACTTGTACAGCCTCATCAGCACTCTGCAGGAGAAGGAATCCTCCCCATGCCCCAAATACCTCATAAAAAACTGTGCAATGTGAAAATTATCAGACAGGGATTTGTCAAGTAAAAAATAATAATTCTCAAGTACTGCCACTCTCAGCTGGGAGTCCTTCTGCTTTTTCCTCCCACCTCAATTGCCAGATTGAAATCAGTGAGAGGACTCACAGGAAACAAGTGGTAGGATCATGCCATCAATAATTAGCCCTTGCTAATTATTGCCTCAGCATGAGTGGTGTCACTAACTTGGCACTCAGATGATCAGATCCAAAGGTATAAAAGGTAATTCTCACTTGTTTAAAGATTTTAATACTTGTAAATGGCGCACATAAAAGATACTGTATTAAACCCAAGGCTATTAATCATTGAGTTTTGTGTTAAGTCCTGTACACACTAGATTTCAGTAGAAGGTGGGTAAAAAAATAAAAAAATCATCAATTTCCAGAATCATTTCTCCCCCTTTCCCAGAGGAAAAACATTCATCTCAGCCATTACACACCACCAGACGAGAACAAGACCTTAGTTAATTTTTACAGCATTATATTCATGGTAAAAAAGCCACACCTATTCTTTAACTCCGAGTTTTGTTCTCCCTTTGTGTTTCTGTGATAGCCAAACAGAGATAGCAAAAGCAGAAACTGATAACTGCAAAATAAGCGTCCCAGGCTTTGCCACACTCCTGCACCTCTCCAGCACTGAGGAAAATGGTGTAACAGAGACTACATCAGCCCAGACAGAGTGGCAGAAACCAGACTGATCCTGCCCCCCAGGAACACAAACATCTCTTAGAAGAAATTAAAAGGAAAGGATAATTAAAGAGCACTTTTCAACTAAGACTGTAATCTAAGTAGCATATAACAGGATAATGATATTGAGAACATAATAATTAAATAGCTCTGTCAAAAAGGGTTATTATTCATCTGGAGAGTCTGATCTTTCACAGTAATATAACATTTTAATTCCTGACAAAGTGACTGAAATAGTACTAGGAAAGCATTCATATGGAGGATTTTGAATGATTTAGAAGGAAGAGTGCTGTGTTTATCAGAAGGGGCTGTCATTCAGAGTTTAGTCAGAAATCATTTCCCAATTCTCTTCTCAGCTCCTACATGGCTGGTGAAATAAAATTTGTGCATAGTCTGACTGAGCAGTAGAGCCACCTCCCATATGCAAGAGATACTGAACAAAGGAATGAAGTTTTTATATCCTACAGGCCATCTCCAAACATATATTGTCTATATAAATTTAAAAAAATAGTTATATCTCACGGGCAACCATAACATAGAAAGCTTAAGATCTTGAATTAGCTGGAAATTCAGTTTTTGCATATACATTATCACAAAAATATTTTAAAAGAAACTGGTCAGAGGCATTTGAGCCCACTCTGCAAACCTCGTGCTTGCTGTACAGACCACACACAAATGCAGCGGAAGAAACAACCTAAAATAATTTCTGTGAGTTGAACAGGAATGCTCACATAATCACTGGAAATGCTCTTAATTGGTGTGGCTCAGTGGTGCATTTCAGAGCTGTTAGATCTTCTGCTGCTCTGGAACTCTTTTCATGTCCTGGCAATCCCAGCCCAGCCAGCAGTTTGTTTATCATATTCAGGATGAATTTCCGGATCTCCAACAAAGTGGTATTTACTCCGAGGCAGGGAAGACTGCAGTAATCCAATAAGTTCTCATTAGCCTAAAATGCAGAAACATCTGCTGGGGTCGTGAGCTGCTCTGCTGTTGATGAGCACAGGCTCAGCTCTCTTTGCAGCTCTGTGAACAAAGAGTCGGGGGTTTGGGCTGTGGGGAGGGGACAAACGAACCTCGGTGATTTCCAGAGCTGCAGCTCCACCCCACAGCACCCCGGGCATGAGGGATCCTGCCTTACCTTGACCCCGGAGCCCCCACTGCAGGGAGCACAGGAATTTCAGCAAAAAATGCCTTGACTCAGCCCTCCCTGAGCTGGTGGTCAGGCTCTGGCACTCAGGAGAATGTGGCCACAGCTCCCCCAGCCACACCAGCACCCAGGCAGGGCAAGCTGCAGGGCAAACCCAGACCAAAAGCTTTGCCAATCTCTTCTTAAACAAGCAAGAGTTTTGCAAGGGACAAACACTTCCATTCCTCGGCTCCCCTTTCCTCCCAGGCTCTCACCCACCTGGCTCAATTCACAACTGCTTTCAGCTTTTGGAGGAAGAAAAAAAAAATCCCTTCCCCCAAAAAAGCACCTTAACACACAGGAATGTTAACAACTGGTCAAGAAGAACTTCTGGCCTGAAAAATGAATAAATAGGTAATAAGTACTGCACAAGTTCAGACAAAATAAAACTAAATCTACATTGATACAAGTTGCAGCAGGGAGAACATTATTAATTCCACAGGGGAAAAAAAAGACACATAACTTGAATAAAAAGAGTCCTTAATTTGTTTAGGATTCCAACCGATTTAGAGCATGTGACATTGTCAGAAAATAAGTGGAAAATACAAAATAAGTGGTGTCACATCTGTTTAGCTCCTGCTCCAGTGATTCTGCAGTTCTTTGTTGTTGTTTGTACAGTGTTAAATGACAGCAGCCAATGCTGTGGCTATTTCAAGGTGGAGGAGCCTAAAACACTTCTTCAAAGAGCCAAAACAGGTCCACTTAGAAAAAAAACATTTGTGAAAATCAAGAAGAAAACGTCTCAGTTCAAACCAATTTAAAAGCCTTTCCTGGAGAAGCCGAGCTGCTTTAGCTAACACTTGTTGTACCATTTGTACAAAGAATTACACAAGTGCCCAGTTTAAAGAATGGCCAGAACGCTGAAATTAATGCCTCTGATTCCTCTGAAACAATGAGTGCACATCCCCGGGCACAGAATTGTTCTGTGGCAGCACTTTGGCTCCAGCCCCAGGACTCCCCTTTGCCTGGTGGGGGGATAAGGAGTGCAGCGAGTGCCGCCTGCAGCAGCGGGGCTGAACTACTGCCCCCGCAAGATTTACAGCCGGGAATTGTGCTCACAGCAAGCACCGCCCCCGGGGCACAACCAGCAGCATTCCACCGCTTTGCAGAGGGAAAATCTGCATGGCTGGCTGTTGCTTAAGTAACGTTTGGGTGTAGGTATACACATCCAAAAGTATCTCAAGGGCAGAAAGTCACTTGACTGAAAAGGATGGGTTTAATTTAAAAAGTATTCTTAAAAGAAAAATAATTTTTCAGATCATCAGTGAGGTGTACCATTAAGGAATCCTAGGAAAGACATTCTGATTTGCCTGTGTAGAGACATTATTTTCCAGACACGACAATATTGACTTCAATTTCATCCCTCTCCTCTAATATTTAAGATAACCCTTCCCAACTTTCAGTCTCAGAATTTACACACTGATCATGAAGAGATTAAAGGTGTGAGGACACACAGCTCAGTAATAATCCAAACCAGTTTCATCATATTGGAGCCTTTCAACTGACATCTCTATCCACCAAAACTAACCAGCCACACATTTACAGCCCAGCTGACTTTGCTGGGCAAAGTTCCCCATCCAGCGGCCAAACTGATGGCTGCAGCTCATGCTCCTGCCCCAGAGCTTGGTCCAGCTGCATCAGCACCTATTGCTGAAGTGCTGGATTGCAGCCACACAGGTGAGCTACCAGGTGCAAATCATGTGAGGAAAAAAACAACAGATGGATATCCTGAAAAAACACTGGTTCACAGAGAAGCTGCTGCTAAAAAAATGACACTGACTTTGTATGCAAGGAGAGTCTGAACAGCTTGTTTTATGGGTGTGGCACACCTACCGATCTAGTTACTTAATTTACTCCTAATTTTTATTAAAAAGATACAAGAATCTAGTTAGACCTTTAGTAGTGCCAGGAAGAAAGCCTGAATAGCACCTGAAGGAGTGCAAGGATAATACTCCAAGTATCTTAGGAGTAGGCCAAAAAGCCTTACAGGCACAGCTTAAGCTAGAAATGTGAAAAACCATCACAGAACGAGGTTCCACAGGCTAAAAAATACAGGTTACAACATGTCTTCCAGAGAAAAATGCATTCCATGTAAGAAAAGGAAAGGATGTTGAATAAACACGCCAGATGTGGCTTGTATGTTCCCAGCACAGCACATGCACTCAGTAATCAGGTGTGTGGTTTCTTTCCTCATTCCCAATCCTCTGGCCTCAGCACTTGGGGGGCTCATGGCTGACCTCTGGGACCACTTGGTGTGCACAAGTGCATCACTGGACTGTGCAGAATTAGCCCTAAGTAAGCCCAGATGGAAACAAAAGCTGCTGTAGGAGATCAGTGAACATATTCAAACTTGAAGGCTACTGCTAGAGCAGTGGAAAACAGTCTTTATTATTAAAGATAATAAAATCCTTAAAGAGGAGTCAGGTTTATACAAAAGCATTTATGATTTCAATAATTTATTTACAAGGCAATTAGACAACCAGTTACCAAAACTTCTCACTTGTTAAAAGTGACCAGGCTCCTTTCAAACAAGTGCTTTGTACCCAGCCAGCACATCCAGAAATGGGACAAATCAGAATTCCTGCAGAAGTTGTTCAGTGAGCAACCAACACTCAGGCTGTAGATGACCACACAGGTCAGATTTGCCAGGAATAGCACTTTTTATCATTTACCTTTCAGTGCTGTCAAAGCAGAAAGGGATGGAGAACCTGCCACAGAAATCCCCATTAAAAGCGAGCAGCGACGTCTCCCTGTGGGACACACTGCAGAAAACTCTGCAATTCCTCTATCAGTGAGCACCCCTGCTGCTGGCTTCACTGAAAAACTGGACAGGCTGTGCATCCACACAAGAAGTAAAAGGATAGAAAGTCTGCTGGCTTTGAGTTAGTACTACCAGTAGTAAAACAATAATAAGCTCAGTTGAAATACCAGCGTTTCACAACATCGACTCCATGAGCCTCTTCACACAGGTGTTGGTTATGCAGAGAAACTTCTTTACTGGCTTCAAATGACAGGTTCTGCACATCTGTGAAGCTCCTGGAACACATGAAGCTAGATCAGTGACTCTGAAGGACAACAACTCTCCTCCAGCCCACACATTACATGCCTGGACATCTGCATCTTTCTCCTACTACGGCCCCACCAGAAGAAAACAAATGTAAAATGTGAATTTTCTTCTCAAAAGCAAGAACTGGGAGGAGGGATGGGGCACTTTGCAGGAGGGGGAGATGAGAGCCTTAATGGTCTGTTAATCTTTAAAGATTTTAACTGTAATCTCTTCTGGGGCAATGAAGGAATGGAAGGACATTAGTCATGCTTTATCTCTTCCTCATCCTCCCAGTGATGCTTTGCATTTGTCACAATAGTTGAGAAAACCCTTCTCTGTGCTCCTTGTGCCTTCTCAAGGATGACACATTTGCAGGGTTGTTATTTAAGGCAGTTTGCAGCTCACTTTTCTGTTTCCTGGGTTTCTCCACTCCTACATACCTAAACTCATCAAGTCTATTCTTGCTCAGTGAAATTCTCAGCTCAAGTGTCAGAGAATGGCACACTGAAGTGGTTCCCCTGGAGTGCAAACCCAACCCCAAACATCCTACTGTGACTGTGGGCAGGGCAGGAACAGAAATACAGATGACTGCTACAAAGAGAATTACACTTAGTGCTACCAAACCCTCAGTTAACCCTCCCCCAGTCTGAGTTCTGGATCTGGGCTGTAGATTCTGGCAAGGGCTATAGATTTTCCTCTGAATATTAAGTCAACAAGTCTTTCCACCCAATTGTTGTGATTACCTTTGAAGCCTTTTGCTCAGCTGCTGAGACACTTCTTGAAGCTCTTTCAGTGCACCAAGTGCTTTTGCACTATCCTCTGAGTGGTTTGGCATAACTTCTGTCAGAAGCTCCTGTGTGATCATTAATTGCTTTTCCAGTTCATCTGGAAGATTAGAAGTTAAAGGTATTATTAAAAATGAGAGTGGCACCAGTTAATACAAGATATTAACAGCTGGAGTAACCCAGAGACGGGTGAACTAGATGACAAAAAATATTTCACAAAAACACCACGAAACTTTGAAAGCCATATTATTTTTCACTGCTGTGAATAGCACCAGCAACAGACTATTAAAATTGCTCACCAAGCTCTTATTTAGAGTACATCAAAGGTTTTTAAGGGAAAAAACAAGTTTTAGACACCCAAAATTCCCTGGCCAGTTTCATGTATTGCTGTTGGCATGAACCCCCTCCATGAAATTTATTCAGTCATTTTGTTCAACATTCACAAACAATAAAATTGAAGACTTTCTAGTCTTCTTATAAGAACCATAAGTTCTTCAACAAATGTTTTACATTTGCCTTAAAAGTGCAAGAATACTGTAAATGATTTAAGAATCTTGTTTTTTGCAGACCAGCAGTTTAAAAATGTAACTTTTTGTCCAGACTTCAATACAAAATGCATGTATTTATTAAATATTTTCTGATTCAAGACAGCACACAATAATATTTAAGCTCCAGTTCTGCAAGAAACATGAGCAAGTCTGCCCAGGTGACTCTGTCCCTCAAACACAGAAACAAGAAAGATCACAGCATTCCTACAACTTGTTTACACAGCAGGAAAAAGAAAGGGGGAGGAATGCCATGAATGCAGTTCAAATATATAGAAACCTGCTAGAGAAGGTGTATATGAAGACTGAGCTAACTTATAATTTCTTCTCTGCTACAAGATAAAAACCTGTGAACTTAAGTGGTTAAACAGAGTTAAGGATTACACACAGCACAACACATGATTACTGCTGCAGCCCAGTGCCCACACAGGCTCCAAGAACACACCAAGCTCCTCCAGTGGCCACAGACAGATGTAGCAGTAACAATGGGAGAAGCTTTTTTAACATAAATCCACTAACACTGAAAACAAATTTGATAAATCAAATTTTCATACCAAGGTAGGTTTGCTTATCTCCTTCTATGTGGATGTTCTTTATGGGTAATTCGTGTCTTGTGGCATCCAGGGAAGCTGCAAAGCTCTTGTACTGCTCTTTGAACTGCTCACAGACAGCAACCAGGGGAGACAGCACCTCTAGCTGAAAGGGACACACACTGAACAACACCTCCACAAAGCCCATCTTCTGCAATTGCACACCTGGCTCACTACAAAAAATACTGTATGATAAAACCAAATACCACTCTGAAATGCTTATTGAATTCAAGAAGTCTGTGGTACAATAATCCTACCAAACTGTTGATTATGTTTCTCCTCTCAGTACCAGCTCCCTTGTTTCTGTAGCTCAGAGATAATGGCAACACAGCCAGCAAAGGGTTTTTTATCAGATCCTTTGACTGTAATTAACAAGAGTGTTCTCCAAAAGCCTTGTCCAATTTTTGCAATGCCTATTTGTTAAAAAGCAAAGAGATTCAGTTTTGAAAATTCATTATTCAAACGTTAATTATTCATTGGAAACCTGTCTTCTAACAATTAGGCCAGAACTACTTGTGGCTAACACATACAAACAAGACAATTAAACAACAGAAGATGTTCACTTCTCTCTAAGGGGTGGCATCTCAGCTCTAACCATAACTGGGGCTGCCCAAGTGCACCATGTTGCCATGGGTTTGGGTATTTTCACCCCCTGGGCATCACCCAGAGCCTGTCCTGGCAGCCTCTGCAAGCTCTGCCCTTGCCCAAGAGCTCCAGCTTCTCCTTCCTGCCTGTCCACGAGGGGCAACAACAGTGACAAAGGCCCCTGCTCAGGAGCTGCAGGCCTCTGCAGGAAGGAGATATTTGTTTTCTTTAAGATGCATAAAATTGTACCCATGGAAGCAGAGAAATCTCCCCTGGATAAAGCACTACTTCATAAATGAGTTTGTGTAACTATCAGAGAAGCATTACTCCTATAAAACTTACCTGTTTGTCTAATGCTTCATTGAGCTTCTCCTCTCTCTCCTCGAGCAGAATTTCACGTTTCAGCTCCCAGAGCTTCTCCTGTTCCCTCCGCTTTTCTTCACACAACTTTAGCAATTTTTTTTCTGCCTTTTCCTCCATCTTGGCAACCTTTTTTTCTGTCTATTACATCCCAAAAATATTGATAATTGAAGCAATGCTATATCTGAGCAATTAACATATTCTGAATAAAGAAATGCAAGCCTCAGACCAGACCAAAGAGTTTCAATTAATGAACAGGAGACCTCACATCACACAGTAAGCAAAGAAAATCAGAGTTACAGACCCTCTCAAGACTCCTGCCCCATCCTCACTCCTCTTTGTAAAGAAAATACACACACAGCACTGAGGGAACAAAGTCACTGCTAAAAACTTCAACTCCAGACACTCACAGCTCTCCCAAAACTTCTGCATCCCCTTAATTCCTAAGAACCAGCACCAGCTTAATAAACTGGCACTGAATCCACTCTAAGAGTTTTCATAGCAATTCTTAATAGTTTTACAAATTATAAACATACACAGTCATAAAAATCTAACTTTTACAGGCCAGGAAGCATTTAAGAAATTAAATAATTCCTGAATATCAAGTTCTATCTGAAACACCAAATACTTGACCAATACTCACCTTTATTCTCAGGTAAGTTAAAATCAGTGTCTCAGATTCCAGCTCTGCCATCAGATCACGAGAATTGGTTCCCTTCAGAAAAGAAAAGAATATTCTACATCAAGTTTGGTATTTAAACAATTGGTTTTTTCAGTGGTCAAATTAATTACCAAATTAATTACCAATAGTCCAGTTCATGCCTGGAATCATCACTGTCAACAGGCAGCTCAGTGAGAGAAGTTTGTTTCTCAAACACCCATGTTAATTAAACACATCTCTTTGTTCCACCTCCTTTTATAATATTTTCAGCAGATTTTCATAATTCTGGTAGAGAATTTGCAGTTCCAGTGCTCCACTGCATGAGATCCCCAAATAAGGCACTTTATATTACATTGAATCAGTGTCAGTTCTCAGAACAAAAGTGCCAGGAAATATTTAGATAATGTGATATAATTAAAAAGTATGGGCAGGAATGCAGGAAGAATCCACCTGAGGAGATGCAGTAACTGGAACAGATTCTCTACCACAAGAAATGGAAGGAAAGCTCTGGCAGTGTCCAGATATCTGATCAACACACCACACATTGCCAGCACTAGAACTGACTTCTGCAAAGAGGCTTTAGATCCTTCCAGGACCTCAGCAGCAATTCAGATTAAAGATAAACAGAAAAATCTTAATTTCAAAATAAATATCTTTACACTCACCTCAGCAGCAGCTCTGCTTGTTTTCTTTGTTGCTGAATCTCCTTTTGAAGCAGATTCTGAATAAGAACTCTTCTTGGGGTCACTTTTACCTACATCACAAAAGCAAAGTTAGTGTGCTCTTCTGCTGAGGTCTACAGGGTGGGCCAATAGACCACCAGGTTCTTTAAAGGCAGAGATGATTTCAAAATTATTGTGTGTACCAGTAAAAAAAAAAAAAAAAATCTGTGCTCTGTTTCTGGCTCTAATATACTCATGAGCAGATTTGGATCACAAGAGCATTTAGCTTTAAGTGACAAACAAATGGGATCAACTTTTCAGAAGGGCTGACACCCACCTGTTACAGGAACAAAGACTCAAGAGTACTTTATTCTTTAATTTTTGATTTTATTCTTTACTTTTTGACTGTAAACAAAACCAGAGCACCCAAAAGATACTACAAATGGAGAGGTTAATTTAAACTCCAAAGGTCTTAGTACCTCTGCTTAAAATCCTTTGGTGAATATACAAGCCTACAATAATTTCTTATCCCCAAGTTCCAGCACATATATTTAAAAAAAACCCCAGAAATTACGTGTGAATAGAAATTTACCATGAATAGCAGAAATATCAAGGTCTGGTAGCTTCTTTTTTCCTTCATCTAATAAAGTGGACTGCAAGTCATTCTTCTCAAAACCACTCTGATTTAATAAGCTGTGGTCAACAACTGTGGAAAGAAGCTGTCATCAGACTAAAAGAATTAGAACTAAATGAACAGCCTTAAAAACCTATTTATCTTGAACCTCCAAAGAAAATTACCAGAATGGTACCAAGTTACCTGGAACTGTGTCCAGAATGGAAAATTATTATGACTAAAGCCCATAAAGTGAGGCTCTTTGAGGTCCCAATTCACAGAAAACAAGGGAATAATTTGTCTCAATAACTGGGTATCTGTGGAGACAACCAAGGACTGTCAGTAATACCAGACAGGAATCATTGGTAATAACAAAAGAAATAAAAATGGATGGTTTTGCAGACAGATTTTCAGTCACTCACCTTTGGTTTAACAGAAAGATCAAACAAAAAAAGCAGAGTAATGGTGAGGGCATAGGAAAAGAACCACTCAAAACCTTGTGCAGAAGGCAGGAAAGACCCAATTCCTCAATTCCAGAGCCAGGACCTGATTTGTTTTAGTCCCACATCAAGTTTCTTAATTTCCTTTGCATACAAATAATAACTGCCAGAGATGTAAGTAATACAAAATATCAATACCTTCGAGCTGTTAAGTGTTTCATAGGCTGGAAATACAAAATAGCTTTTGAACACTGGTAAAACCTACCAGAGGAAGTTTTATGTTTCTGAGACAGAATCGATCTTGCTTTAGTTCTAGAAGACGGCAGAAGGCTATTTGATGAAGAGGAACCTGACGAAGCATCCTGAAAATAAAGGAACAGCTAAGACAGAACATAAACAGCAATACATCTTACCTTCGACTTCAATGCTGACGATAAACGAATAAATCCCAGGGCACCTTGGTGCTTTGCAAGTCCTCCGAGTACAGTCCCAAGTAACACATGACAATTCCCTCACAACCCCAGCAGAGCCGCTTTTCCCCCAGGTCTCGCTGCCACACGCCCAAGCCGCCCCTCACACCTTTTCCGCCTTTCGCTGAGACACGCCTGAGCCCGACAGTCCCGGCACCTTCTTGCTACCTTTCTTATCAAACTGCAGGTAGCGAGACTGCACGATTCTTCCACCTGAAAGAGGGGCAAAGAGAGCTCAGCCGGGCCCACCGCGGCGCTTCCCGCCTCAGGTCGGATCCCCCTCGGCCGGGCCGGGCTCCCCGTCAACCGGCGCGGGTCCGCCCTCACCCCACGCTACCTTTCCGCCGAGCTTTAGGCGTTTGTCCGCCCGCCGCCGTGTCGCCGCCCTCCGCGGACATGGTGCCGAGGCAGCGGCGGGGGGGGGGG
>VXBQ01006089.1:217877-240699 GCA_013400175.1 Phainopepla nitens | reverse complement strand
TTCCACACCGGGGCAGGTAACGGGCCCCGCGCTGCTCTGCCGCCCGGCCCGCATCCCTCCCGCTCCTTCGCCATGGGCTACCCAGCGCTGTGGTGGGGGTGCCTCGCAGGGACCGGGTCTCGCAGCGAGCGCTCTGGGGCCGCCGGGGCAGTTCTGAGGGGGCGTGTGGGGGTCGGCTCTGAGGGGGTCTGTGAGGCGCGGTGCCTCGGGACAGATGTGAGGGAGCGTGTGAGGGTCGGCTCTGAGGGGGTGTCTGGGGGTCAGTTCCAGGCCAAGGCAGCCGCGGGGCTCCGCCGCCGCCCTCAGGAGCCCGGGGCCGGAGCGGTTCCCCGGGACGCCCTCAGGAGCCCGGGCCCGGAGCCGTTCCCCGGGACGCCCTCAGGAGCCCGGGGCCGGAGCCGTTCCCCGGGACGCCCTCAGGAGCCCGGGTGTGCTCGGGGCCAGGGGCCGTGCCCGGCTCGGGGCAGATGCGGTGCTGCTGACTGACCTTGTGCCAGCTGTGCCCGGGGAGCTGCGGTGCCCAGGGAAGGGAAGGGAAGGGAAGGGAAGGGAAGGGAAGTGTCTGATGCCCGGCTGTGCCTCCCGTCTCTCGGGCAGAGCCTGCCCGCTGAGCAGGGCACGGTGCTACTTCCAGCTCCTGTTTTTTTTCCGTCTCCTGCTTGTGGTTTTTCAGTCACACGGTGTTCTGCCTTCTCGTGTATGTCTCTGGCTCTCGGTATGAACAGCCTATAATCTTTCAGACAAATGTCTCGTGATCGTTCAAAAAAATCGTTAAAACTCTCAGGTTCTTTTGTTTCTTTGTGTTATTTTTGGGCAGCTCTTGACAGTTGGTGCTGCTGCTGTGCAGAGGTCGTGCTTTATCGAGATGACTGTCATTGCCAGTTGAGTCGTGCTTCTTGCTGTCTGGATGTCGGTAGCGCTCTGTCTTTTTGGCAGGCTTGGTTTTGCAATCTCTGGGAAGTGAAACTTTTGCAAGCTAGGAACATGCTTTGTTACATGTTTCTAGACTAAAAGTATCAGACTGCTATCCTGACTCATGACAATGCTGGCCGTGGCTCTGATACAGGTGTGTGTGATCCTGGTGGAAGATGAATTCCCAGTATCATTTTAGCTTTGTTTTCTGTTACTCTGGAAGTATTTTGGCAAAATTCTCGCCCATCTTTATTTGCAATTCGTGTTTGTGAAAAGCGAGAAGCACTTTGGATGCAAATGAGCTCAGCATTCTTTGATTTCACCTTCTGGAAATGGGTGCCAGTGGAGCAAAGGGCTGGAGATGATCTCAAGCTCCTGGCAGATGCAATTAGCCTTTCAAAGATGTCATCAGCAGCCTCCCACGGTACTCCTAGAGGTGGATCGGTATCGGTGCGTCTGCCAAGCTGTTTGCAAATAAGTTTGTCGTGGGTAATTAGGAGCTCTTTGATTTCAGGCCTGCTAGCTGGAATCCAGGGCTGAAGAACTTGCCCTAAAGTAACAGCGTGGGGTAACCTTGCATTCCGGTTTAGGATGTTGGTGTCACACCCAGCAGGTTTTAGTGAGCCCTGGGTGTCTTTAACTCAGAATCTTGTCAGGAGCAAATCCATTTAATGTAGGGGAAGCAGCCTGGGGAGCTTTTAATGAGGGTTCATGTTAGCTCCAAGATTCATTGTAGTTATTTTTTAGAAAAGAATTCATCTTGGGTTTTTTTGTCTTTGCACTGCTGTGGGGTTTTCTGCCTGCCCTAGATCTGAAGTCCAATAATATTGTGCTTTTCAGGATGATGCATCAAAGGCTACTTCCTCAATCCTTAATCCTTAATAATTCACATAAAACTTGGGAGTTCCTGCAGTAATGCAGAGCATTTTGTAGAACTGTGCAGTTCGGGGCTTGGGGTTTTTTGTTGTTGTTGTTTTGCTTTTTTGTTTGGTTGGGGTTTTTTTGTTACTGTGCTTGAAGGTTTGTCTCAACAAAAAGCTTTTTCACACGTTGAATGTTGCAGCTCCTGCAGTGACAGCTGCCTGCACAAACTGTCCATTCCCAGTGGGAAGAGTCCCAGGTCTGGGCTTCTCTGTGTTAGCCAAAACACCCATGGAACTGAATAATTTAGGGAGAGCAAATGCAACTGACCAAAGATTCAAAGGAGGTTTTCACCTAGAAAGGAATACTCTGTGCAGACAGTTTTCTGACCCATAGTGATTCAAACATTAGACCTCTTGGATAATCCTGTGCATGAATAACGTGTTTGACTCACATGCACACTGAGGCTAAATATGGCCTTTCCTCAGCTAGAAGGTCAAAGGGCAGGATTTGCATCTCCTAGGCCTTTAAAAAGGAAAAATTCCTTAAAAATGCAACAGTATTGGCTGTCTCAACAGTCGAGGAAAAGAGTGAAAGACTCTGATTCAACAAAATGTTTTTGGCTCGGTGCTTTTGTGTGAATTTGAAGGCTGAAGGTGTTTATCACATTTCTAAGAAACAAGGCCTGTTTATGCTAATATCAAGGAGAAGTAAAGCCCAAGGTGCTGATAAGGGTTTATTTTTCTAATAGGAAGGACTAGGAATGTCTTTATTTCACAAAGTGAAAATTCAGAGGTTTTGTCTGTAGAATATTGTTTTCTTGGTGTATCAAGTGACTTAAGCGTGGCTTGTGGAGTTGCTTTTATCAAGGCTTTATTGTGTGGTGTGTCTCTGATTACCAAATGAAACTCAATGCAGACTCCAGAAAAATCTGCCCTTTCTATAAAGACCATTGATGTTAAACAATAAAAGTGGTTTTAAAGCTATTTTTGAAATGTGTACATTCTGTTCGCACAAAAGTTCAGCCTAAAATTTCTTTAAAAAATTTCTCGTCAGTGTAAATGCAACATTAGAGCAGTGAAACTTTTATTTCCTTTGCTGACAGCTGTAGTGCTGTTGAGGAAAAAATTAAGAAAACGACAAAAGGTGGTAGAATGGCCCCCAAGGTTCTTTTTTTTGCTTGCATTCTTTATCTCTGACCCTTTCAGTTGCTTTGCCTTGATTCCTCAGCTGGGCCACCTTTTCTGAATCATCTGTAACTGTGGCATCACGCTTTTTGTAAGGGAATAACATCTAGCATCAGTGATAAGGTATCTGTGTTTTGAGGTGAGATTGTGCATTTGAGTCCCTCAGAGGAAGTGGAGGCTGCACCAGGGCTGCTGCAGGGCAGGGATTGGGACCAGGGTCCTGGGATCAGGGTCCTGAGAAGGGGCTGTCTGTAACAAAAGTGATTTCTCTGACTTTTTCCTGTGTTACACTGCCTTGCAGCCCAGCTTCTCCTTTGGCAGGCACTCTGGGGCAGTAACTTCCCTGCAGGGTTGATTGCAAAGAGTAGTAACAAATGTGTTGTAATTTTTGTGTGGTCCATTCAGAACTCCTCCTTTTGGAGCAGAAAATCCGAGAGCTCTTAGTTAAAGAAAAGCAAGGATCTTAAGTTGTTTAGTCCAGCTGAATTTTTTCTAACCAAGGAAAATATTGAAGTGTGACTAGAACCTGAAGTGTTTTTCAGGTATTCTACAAATATCTGGAATATTGAAAAAAAAAATTAAAATCAATTATGCTCAATTAACAGCAGCTGTCCTTATGACATGAGGTTGGACAAGGATCTTTACCTTACCTGTTAATTGCACAGTTAATTGTGGAAACTTTAAGGTGTCTCTGTAGCCTGATGTGCTGGAAATTCCTTGCTTTGGAAATCAAGGTCAGTAATAGCTGAATATTTTTGAAATTGCTGAATGTTTTCAATTTGACCAGACAGGTTGGTCTCTTTTGGGGATGGTCACTGGCAGTTCTGGTGTTTAAGAATATCAGAGGTCAAGTACCTGTGATGGATTTCCACTTCTGTGTTGGGAATTGCTTGGTGAGCAGTGGGAGAAGCTGGAATTTTTCCCTTTGAGGAATGCAGCAGTGGAAATGCCCATGAAAATGCAAGGAACTGGAATATTATACAGTTCATCCTCAACAATTTTGCTGCAATGGTAGCTTTCCCTTTTTAGCTTTACCATGATTCATTGACTAAAAATGTGGCTTCAAATTCTGGCCTTATTTAAACTAAAGAGATACCCTGCACCAATTGGGGCAAAGCTCTCTGCTGGAGTTCCACTCTGTTACCAAGTGGACACTGTTGGCTTTGATGCCTATTAAAAATTAATTGGCTTAATGAAGTCTAGAAAACCCTTACAAAATACCATTAAAATTGCCATCTAGAATTGGATTTTTTTTTTGTTTTGTTACTAAAATTGAGCAAAAAGTAAAGTTACAGATTTTTTTTCCTCTTCCATATATTGAAAAGGGATTTCTTATATGAAAGGGTATTGAAAGAACTTGAGGTAACTGCAGAATTTCCACCTCCAGGCAGAACCCAGCAGTGGTGGTTGGGCTGCAGGGTTTGTGTGCTGACCTGTATGGTTTCAGTATTACCTTCTTTCTTGCATTTCTCCTTTTACTTGCAGTGTTCTGTGCACCTGAATTCAGGCTTGTGCCTCCTGGATGTGCCAAATCACACTGAATAAATATTTCAATTGCTTAAAAATGGTCACAATAATTGGAGATCATAAAATGAGAAGGAATCATTGCAATTATCTCTTCAGACTGCTCTTGACATAAACAAGAGGGTGTTAGGAGGCAGTTTGGTTACTGGGGACTGGCTGATTTTCTAGGAGGTTTGGCAGGCAGGCCTCCTTGGTGTCAGTGAAGTTTTTGCAGTGCAGTTTAACCTTCTGCTGATATTTATGTCTTATGTTTGCCTGAGTTTGTTTAGCTGTGAATTCCAGGCTCTGCCTTGAGTTGTGGCTTTGTCCTGCAGCCTGGTGATTGTTCCCAACTGCAGGTCCTGGGCAAGGCCTGCCACTGATAACAGTGTCTTCTGTGTGCTCCTTGCAGACAAAGCTTGCAGAGTGTTTGCCTGTAAGGGGATATTTTCTGACAGATTTGGGTTTGTTCTTGTTGTTGCTGCCCTTAGTTCCTTAATTGAAATTTGGATTTATTCTAGGTGCTGCATCAGTCATGTATCTTCTGAGCACCAGGGTAATATGGCTGCCTAAGAAAATGTTAATTTATGTTTATCTGGAGATTGCATTTGCTGTCATGCATGTGGTGCTGTGGTAGAACACTGTGATCAAATAATTCCTTGCTATGCTTTCAGACCCATTTCAGGATAGCTCCCCTTCCATCCCTCTGATATAGATTGGTTCTTGGATCAAGCTGAAGTTTTATATACCTGTAAACTCAGCTGAAATTTGTTCAGCAGTTGTTTTCTTGCTCCTAGATTACTGAATTATATAATTGATTTAGCTTCTTGCTCACTTGCTGCCTTCTCAATCTCTCTATGATATGTTCTTTATCAGTAACTCTTTTCTTTCTTTTAGAACCATCATGAAAATGTTTACTTTGATGCCAGGAATCCAACTTCACTAGGAACTCATCCTCCAGTTGCTTGAAGATACCTGTCCTTAGCTGAACACTGGGACTCATCAGGTAACCAATTTATCATCTGTCCAGTGAAATGCTCTTTTGCTTTTATGTTCTAATTTGAAAAAGTTGTTTCGTGGGAGCCAAAGGTCTGGCTCTTTCTGAGCAGTATTGTCTTCAAATAAATTTGATATCCTTTCTAAGACAATCACAGGTAGTAGGAGACCAGCAGGTTTTCCTCAAACCACTGCACTAGCTGGACATTCTCAGATGGAAAAATTGAATTTTCCAGTTGTACACACCTGAGCAGACCCTGCTGGCTCTAATGGCCTCGGGTTTGTCACTTCTAGGGAAGTGGCATCTGCACTCTGATTTCTCCTTTGGAAGTGTGAGCTGGGATCTTGAGCCACGTCCCAAATTTTGGGGCTGACATGAGACAAGGTTAGGAAATGTGTGTTAGTAAAGTCACAGGTCAGCACCGAGGTTCAGTTCTTCTGTGCTGGCAAAAAGCTGCTGCAACGGTTTTTAGGGAGCTGTTTTGGCCAAAATGCTTACTGAGGGGACTTCCTCTAACTCAGCAGACTGTGTCTGAAACTAATTGCTGGGGGGTGAAAAAAGGAAGTCTGCAAAAGGCTGTGTCCCTTGGACTGGCTGAGTAGCTGGAGAGGAAAATGGTCACTGTTGTTCTATTTTTCTCTCTGTGCTCAGATGGATCTTCCCCATGAGCAGCAGTCTGCTGCACACTCTGCTTTGTGCCAGCTTTGAGCTTCTCTATATTGAGAATGCTTAACACTTGCTTAATTACTTCAAAGGTGCTTCAGAGTTCTTTAGTGGTCAGTGATAATTACAGGAAATGGAGAGGGCACTTGGAGCTCACTCCTGCAGCCTTTCGTATGGGCAGGTTCTTGGAACCAGCCCTCCTTGATGAACAGAGAGTGACGTTTAATGGGGAGAAACATTGTTGGGTGGATCATACAGTGTGATCAGAGATGTATTGTGGTTTGTCTTGCCATCTGTGGCTTATTCAGCCTTCCTTTTGATGAGTAGCCACTACAAATGATCCAGCTTGTGTGGCAGTGTCTGCTGTGAGCTGTCTGTGCAGAGTCCCTGACAGCACAGCTCCCTCCTCCGAGGCTGCTCATGAGCCACAGCTATGTCCTATGTTTTGTGAAGTGATTCATTACTTGCACGGGAAGTGGCAGTTAAAAGCCTCCAACTCTACTGATTTTAATTTGAAATGATTACTCTCTGTGGCCTTGTGCAAGTTCCTGTGCAGTTGTTTAAAAAGTAACTTCTTTGGCATTTCTCTGCCTCTTTCCTCTTTTTTTTTTAAATGTATTTGGCATGTCAGTGTATAATTAGAACACTTTGTTCTTGAAACGAAAATTGAACTGCTATTCTCAGTATGAAGTTTTACAGACTGCTAAAACAAAGGGGTACTTCATTATCCTTCTCCTTTTAGTACCCCTTGATAAGCAAAGGAACTGTGGAGCTAAAGCAGCATGGGCAAACTTAGTCCTGGTGACCTGGGGTCGCCGAGCTGCAGATGAGAGGAAAAGCACAGGCCCAGATGGTAACAGAGTCTAGAGACTTTTAACTTGGCACTGAGGGAGAGGTTGGCTTCTGAGGTTGTTGATAGGCTGGAGTTCAGTGTCTGGCCTGCACCAAGGCTGAACAGAGGAAAAAGCAATTGCAGTGAATGATTTTTGGAGATGTGTGAATGAGGTTCCTGAACCCAGTGAGGAAGGAGTTGATGTGATTGGTGTAAAGGCTTGTGAATGAGGTGGGTATTTTAGGACTTTGTTTACTGCTGAAAAGTAGGTACAATAAGACTTGACTTTACTTTGTTGCCTAAAATGGAAGATAAGTCATGTTCAAACCCTCTGTAGCAAGGATGTGGTTCACTCAAGTGGAACGAGCAGTCTCTTGGCTGTGTAAATGATGTGTTGAAGAAATCCCTGTGGTGGGTTAGAGGGCAGCAGCAGTGTCTGCTCCAGAGCTGGGGGCTCTGCCCTGAAAGCTCGGGGGGTAGATGCTGTACCTGTCTTGTACTTCTTGGGGAAACAGCTTAGTTAGGGAAAATAAGGGGCAAAAAAAAGTGTGCTTAAGTGTCAGAACCATTCCCTCCTTGTGTCTGTGTGCACTGATCCCTCTGCCATAGCTCGTGGCTGCTCTAAACCATCACTGCTGAATTAAGAAGTGACCACACCCTGCTTCTGCCTCAAGCTGCTGGTGCTGCTTTAAGGAAGAGTTTCCGTGGGAGGATGGATAAGTGTTTATTTGGACCAGGTCAAGGAAAGCATCTGGGTTGAAACTAACCTGAGGAAACAAGGAAGTTTTAGTCTGGGCATTGATCCTGGTTTGTTTTGCTTTGGCTGTGTGAATTCTTGTGTGCCATGACAGGGAGGAAGGGGTGGTACGGGAATAGAAGGAAAAATGAGAGGAGGCTGGGTGCTTGGCAGCTCTCCATTCTGTAGGATATCCCAAACAGGATTTCAGAAATAATATCACTGATAGTAAATTGTTAAAGAACAAATGCACTATGTGATAACTGTATTCTGATCCTGCAGAAAATAACACCTTGCCCTAATACCTGTTGTACACACTTTTTTACACTTGATTTTTTTCATTTTCTTTTTTTTTTTTTTTTTCAGACAATGGGCACTGCATATTAAGCAGGGGTGGAAGACTGAAGCCCATCTGGGGACAGAATGAGTTTAAAAGATGCTGACAGTGCAGTTTGCCAGGCAAAGGCAGCCTATAATCTTCATATTTACCCCCAACTCTCAACAGAAAGCGCTCCCTGCTGCAAAGTGACAGCAACCAAGGACAGCACGTCATCAGATGTCATCAAGGATGTGATTAATATCTTAAACTTGGACGTCTCCAAACATTACGTGCTCGTGGAGGTGAAAGAATCAGGTGGAGAAGAATGGGTGCTGGACATCAACGACTCGCCGGTGCACAGGGTGCTGCTGTGGCCCCGGCGCGCCCAGGACGAGCACCCGCAGCAGGACGGGTACTACTTCCTGCTGCAGGAGAGGAACACTGATGGCACCATCAAGTACCTGCAGATGCAGCTGCTCTCCGAGGAGACGGATGCCCGGCGCCTGGTGGAGAGGGGGTTCCTGCCCTGGCACCAGGAGGACTTTGATGATCTTTGCAATCTGCCCAACCTGACGGAGACGACGCTCCTGGAGAACCTCAAGTGCCGCTTCCTAAAGCACAGGATCTACACTTACGCAGGAAGTATCCTGATTGCAATTAACCCCTTCAAGTTCCTGCCCATTTATAACCCCAAGTATGTCAAGATGTATGAGAACCATCAGCTCGGGAAGTTGGAGCCTCATATTTTTGCCATTGCTGATGTGGCCTATCACACAATGCTTAAAAAACATGTTAATCAGTGCATCGTTATATCAGGTGAAAGTGGGTCTGGGAAAACCCAAAGCACAAACTTCTTAATTCACTGCCTCACGGCACTGAGCCAGAAAGGGTACGCCAGTGGTGTGGAGAGAACCATCCTGGGAGCTGGACCAGTTCTGGAGGTAAATTCATGCTCAAGTTGCCCTCGGTGCTAATCGCTTCTTAAAAACTTCAAATAACTGCTGTTGAATGCTACTTTTGAATCACCTACTTGGTTTAGGCTTAAAATGTCACTGGTTTAGGCTTGGCTTGTCACTTGGTGTAGGTTGAAATGTCACTGGGCTGCAGTGGTGCTTGGCAGCATTACCCAACTGCTTCTAATTGGTTTCCCTTATTATGTTCACTTGACTTCCTGTTGCTTGTAATTTGCATGACTTAACTTTGCACCACTAAACACCAATAATCTGGGGCAGATGGATATGTTTTCCATCTGAAAGTTTTGATGGCATTTGAATCAAATCATAAGCAAATTTTTCATAAATTTAGTTCCACTGAAACATCAACTGCTTGGTGTGATCCTGCCTTTGCGTGTGAGCATTTTACTGAACTCACTTGTCGAGGGAGTTATTTCTACAGCAGTTTGTGGAAGAGAGCAACATTTTTAGTTGGGGTGAAAGTGGGAGTCTGTTTTGGCTTTTAATTATTACAGCATTTCCAACAGAAAGCAAAACTAAACATGTGAGAAGGAGGAGGTACAGCTGGCCTTGTATTAGGTAATATCAGGATAAACTTAACTTGATCTGTTAGGCCCTTTTACTCTCTTAAAGGAAAAACTCTAGAAGTGTGGATGGATGTAATGCTCACCCATAAGAAAATCTTCAACAGCAAAGAGCTTGATTACCACCACTGTAATTTTTAGGTTTAGTTTCAAATGTAGTAACACCTTCATAAAGAAAAAATAAAAGGAAGCTTTTTTTAAAGCTCTTCTTTAAAGAATGAGGAATATATGCAAGTTCTTTTTTGTGTTGCTTTCAGCTGCTCGAAAGAAGAAGTAAAATTGAGGCTTGTTGGTTGCTGGAGTTCAAGTTTGCAGTTCTAAACAGAAAACAGGAAGGGGTCACAGTGGAAAGCCCTGTTTGATCAGCTGATCTCTCTGCTTTTGATAAATTTAAGTGTTTCATATCCTTGTCTACTGACCTGGTACAGCTGTGTCAAACCAGGCAGAGATTTAACATCCTGTGTGCCTGTTTGCCTGCTGAGTGACTAAAGCACCTATTCCTGGGCTCAGAACTGAAATTCATACCTTTGCTGGAGTCACAGGCTATTGTGTAAATCTGGGCATGGTCATAAAGAGATATTTGTGTTTTTCTATGCTAAGACTGGTTGTCTTAAGTACTACAATTTCTTCAGACTTCCACTGAACATTTAGTAATACTTTTCATGAGAAAATAGTCTTTCAGAATTGATGTTCATGTAAATTCAGTGTACATCAATAGAGTGGATTCAGCTTCAGTGAAGCTTCTGTGTTTCTCAATTTCAGTCACTAAGCATTATTTAAAAGAAAAGTCAACTCTTGGTCCTGGGGAGGGATGCACTGAAAGCTGATGTTGCTTTCTGTGTAAACTGTCTGCAGGCTCCTCTTAGAGCTGGTCACTTCTGAATCCATCCATGGTGACTCATTTTGGGTTTTTACTGAAGGGAACTAAAGTGCTACAAGGGAATTTTTCTTCAGTGGATGTTTCCGGGGGTTTTTTGCACAAATGGTTTTGCAGTGTGTCCAGACTATTTGAGAGCATTCTGTTTAACTTCAAAGTTTTATTCTGAATCTTCATCAAAGTTGTAAATGTATTCTTGACTAAAAACTTCCATGATGTAGAAATGGGTTGCATTCTGGGTCAGAACTTCCTCATTTGAGTGATCTCTTATTTTTCTGCTACCCAAGTAAAATGGGGCTGTTTGTAGGCTGCCCTGTAAAAGTTCCAGGGGTTAAAGCAGCTGTTTCTGGCACAGAGGGGTGAGCACAATTAGGGTGCTGTGGAGGTGGATTTCTAATTTTGTCTTTTCATGCTTAGGGCATCAGAAACATTTCTTACTGAATCCTGTTTCTGAGCTGGCTGATTAATCTGAGTTCAGATCTCTAAACAGTTTACAGATAAACTATTGTTAATATTTTTGCTCCTTGATTACAGTTTCTAGACTGAAGAATGGAGTTACAGCTGGACCATGAAAGATTTGATGTTAAATGTTGCTCGATGTTGCCTTGTCAGACATCTGAGAGATGAAAGCCCTGATGCTGAGACAGTGGAGTTAAAAATTACCCGTGGTATCAGCACAACTGCTGTCACATGGGCTGTGAGAGGAGAGTGGTCACGGGGCAGCTCTGAGCCTCAGAGGCTTCTTGCTCCCTCCCAGCACCCTTGGAGCTGTTTAAAATGTTCCTTGTAGGGGAGCTCTTAAGCAGAGATCAATTGCAGTAATTGTGATTATGTTTGGCACTGCTTGCAGCTTTGCAGAGAAGAAGGATCAGGAAGGGAGGCTGCTCCACGGACAGTGGTGCCTAAAGCTGAGCTTTGTGCTGGTCTTTAACAGTTCATGGATGTTCAATTGCCTTTCCTATATAGGAATTGCTCTCAGGTTATGGTTTGTTGTTTTCTTTTGTGTTTTAATTGTATCTCCAGGCTAAGGGAGAGCATCTCTAGTGAAGACCAGTTTCTTTAAAACTGGTGGGAAGATAAATATAAGCTCTGTTTTAAGATACTCCTGACTTTTTCAACCTTTTATAAATTTAGTAATTAAAATATAGTTCCCTGACTTGATGCTTTGCCCTCTTGTATTGACTAGGTTCAAGTTACTTTTAACTGAAATCCTAAGAATGAATTTACACTTGGGAACTATTTGGATCAAATTTGGAATAGTGAATCAAACCTTGGGGAACTATTATTTGGGTCAAAATGAGAATAATGAATCGAACCTTTGTTTATTTTATAGTCTCAAACAAGACTATTAAACCTTTCCATACACACTGAAGAAGTTTCCAATCAATTTATATTTTCCTTTCATCAGGGAAAAATGGCTTAGCTGCATGATTCAGCTATAAAATGCTCAGTATGCTGTCTAAGACTTTGAATTTATTTTGGAAACTTAAAGTTAACTTATTCTTCAAGCCAGTTAATTTAGCAAAGTGGCAGAAAATTGAGTTAGGGGATGGGAGCATGTGGTGAGAGAACAGAGGGAATGGGAGTTTTGTTTTCTGGCAGCAGAGCTCCCCTTGGCTTTCTGGCTGTTGTTAAATTGTAACCCTCAGTTTCCTCTGTTTATTACAGAATTTCAGTTACTTTTTGAGTTTACTGAAAGTTCATTTTCCTCTGAAATGGGAGCTAAGGAGAGTTGAGACAGATGAAAATATTTGGGGTGTCATCATTCTTCCTGTGTATTTTGAAAATAACTGCTTACTCCCATTTGGATGTGTTCTTGATTTCTCAATGATGCTGAACCAGTCTTTGGAAAGAATTAAGGCCAAATAAAATGGAAATTCCAACAGGAAGCTTTTATTAGTTAGTCTTCTAAAGAAGAATTATTATTGACAGCACAATCAGGTGGGGGGGGAATCAGATTTTCTAGAACTCACCATATTTAGAGACTTAAAATTAAATCATAGCAAGTTTTATGCTTTACATTTCTGTGGAGAAGAGCAGAGCAATTTGCTGCCAGCTCAGTTTCCCTCATGACAGGCTGAGGGGTGTGCTCGTGGCTTTGGGGTGAGATGGGCTGTAGCTCAGTGGAGCTTCAGCTCTGGTTTTCATTTCTGTTTGCCATCAAAGCCTGCACATGCTCCTGGTGGGTGTGGGCTGCTCTGTTCCAGGGAAAGTGCTTCTTCTGAGGCCATTATCTGCATGGGTTTGCTTTAAGAATCGTGATCACAGGAGGAATGGAACTTCCTTTTGCCTTTTGCTTGCATGGCACTGGTTTTTCTGGTGGAAATGTGATGTTGCCTGCTTTTCCCTGCTGCACACAACTCTTGGGGAAAAATCCCCTTGTTCTTCACTCAGTCCTGCCAGGGGGATTGCTTGGAGTTGCCAGGACATCCCCCAGCAGGAGGAGTTGCAGAATTACCCTGAACCCTGCCATTTCCTGTTGGTGAGTGGATACTTCACAGCGTGGTTGTAAGGACCACTGTCAAACCAAGCTCAGCTCTGAAGGAGTCATTTCCTCCTCATGGGTGTGGAACTGGAATCTCCCCTGTCCCTTGGCTCATCAGAGGCTGGATCTGTGTGGGGGTTCTGCCATGGAGCTGAGTGCTTTACATGAAACTCCCAATAGGGCAATTCTTATGAAACAATTAAATGAGATTTTTGTTGAGTTCCTGAGGTACATGCTGGGAGCACGTGTGTGGAGGTTGGGGTTTTTTTTAACGAATAAAAGCAGAATTTGGTGATTTTCTGCATACTTTTATATCTATCCCTGTTGTAAGAGTTTTAAGTGTCAGGCTCCAGTTCCTGCCTCTTGCATTCCAAGGTAAGAGGATGGCTTGAATGACTTCCTGCCTCCCAGAATAGGCTATTCCAGCTCTGATTCCTGCTGCCATTGCTCTGCTATTTTTGACTCACCCTGTTTTATACAGCTGGTGTTGTGCATTGGAGTGATTTAGTTTTAGTTTTTTGGTTTTATTTGTCTTCTCATGGACTTACAAGGGAAAACAGCGAGTGGGTTTGCTTATATAAAGGATTCATTATCTTTAGCTTGAATTTTTCTTGTCCCCTCAGATCTTCTGAATTTATTTTGTACTCTTGAAAGTATTTTGAAGAACATGGTAACAGTCATTACAGTTAAATGTTACCCCCCAAAAAAATACCCACCCAAAATGTTCCCTGACTTGGAATGTTCTTTAAAAAGCTGTAGATGTTAAAGGCTCTTCTGAGGAAACCAGTACATAAAAACTTTCCTAAAAACTGTTAATATTAGATCAGCTTTTAAGAATTTGCTGTATGCTTTGACTAAATACCAGACACATGAGATCATAAGAGCCTTTAGTTTTAAACTGTATTCATTGCTTACATGAGTAATCACTAAGGAAAGTTTTTCAGGAAGCCTGAGTTATGGGATTTCTTAACTCTATAATGCCAAAAATATTTATTGATAAAAAATAACGTTGCGAATGTCGCTGTACTGTGGTTTGGCTTCTTGGACTGGTAGTTCACTGGTGCCTTAAGTTGGAAAGCTTGATAAAAATGTTTTCTGGGATCATTTTGCAAGTCCATTACTCTGCAGTCTGGCAAAGTTCACTGCAGCAGATTTCCCAAAGCCCAGAATGGGAAGTTGGATGGTGTTTTGCAGAGAGCAGGAGCTGAGCCACTGTCCTGGAGAGGAAGAGGGGTTTGATTTTCTGACAGTTCACTGTGCTGATGTCACAGCACTTTCACTGCTGGTTTGGCAACTGCAAGGAGCTGACCTGGATTTTATGCAGCTATTAATAAGCACGTGCATGCAAAATGGGCCTTAAAAAAAGGAAATCTGGGGGATACTTTGGTGGATAAATGCTGCAAAGAGATATTGGTGGCTAGGCAATGCTAGCTTTGAAAAATCTGAGTGGGGATGCTGTTGGCACTGTAATTTGTGTGGTGTGGTCTTGGAAAATCCAAAGCTGGAGCTCAGCCTCAGCCATCTGTGGGCACTTCTGGATCCAAATGCTCTCCCTTCAGCCATCTGTGAGCACTTCTGGATCCAAATCCTCTCCCTACTGAAGCCTGTTGATTTTTCTGGAGTTGCAGCACAGTTACTCTGCACAGGAAAAGTTCCTTGAGCTTTTTCCTTTAGGTCAGGAATAACAGCTGCCTGAAGAATTATGGACATTCTCCCAGTTTATAGGAAGTTTTTCAGATCCTCTGAATGCAGATAGTGGAGATAGAGTGCAGATAATCTGTTTGTGGGAGAGCTTGGAGAACCTGGTCTGGAATTCATGGCCCAAAAGTTCCACTGCAGCACTGCTGAAACCCTTAAGGTACTTTTGAAAAAAAAAAAAAAACAAAACAACCAAAACCCAAACAAAACCAAAAGCAGAAGAGAAGGGAAGGTTTTCAGCATGCAGGTAATGCCAGTGAGAGTGTTTTCCATGGAAGTACCCCCTGAGTGGATGTGCACAGCCTGGCTGGGTGCACACACAGCTCTGTGCTGGCTGCAGGGCACTCACACACCCCTCGTGCTCCGGATGTGGGAGCCAGGGTGTCTGAGTGTGTGGAGGAAGAGATTACACAGCTCTGTGCAATCGTTTCACAAATCATTTCACAAGCCTTCTGTCCTAGGGAGGAGGATTTCCTAATGGAGGACTTCATTGCTTGGAGCTGTAAGATAAATATCTGTGGCTGGGATGCTGGGATAGTCTACCCCGAGCAGGGTGGTTTTGCAAGTAATTGCATTTTGCTGAGATTTCCTTCTTTAGATGCTGTGTGGTGGAAGGGTGACAGTTTCCCTTGCTCTTGGAACACATAGTTAAGAGTTGATAAAGTTAAAGACATTCCCAGTGACTAATGGTACTGGACTTTTACATGTAATAAGTTTCTTTGGTAGATGTTAAGCATGGCTCATGCAGAGGATTTTGTGTTATGTGTGTATTAGCAGCTGGCAGAGGACTCATGATCTGATAGAAGAGTTAGAGATGCACAGTTGGAGTTTGTGCCATATGTATTTTTTCTTTCCTAACACTTCATCGTCAAACTCCAATTTTCAGTGTTATGTAGCAGAGTAACTGCCCAATGAGTTGTTCTGTAAACCAGAATTTTTCTGTTTGTCCTTTTCCTGTTTTTTTGTTTGTTTTTTTTTTTGAATACACAACTTTGAAAATTCCTGGGCTAACTTTATAAATGAGATATTAATGTTCTGTCTGTCTTGAAGAAAAGTTGTGTTTAATGTGAATTTTTTTCAGTGGTAGCAATACATTGGGGAATAGGATGTGGTTTGTGACTTTTGTATGGAAGAACTGATTTCATGGTGGTTGTGCTGTCTTCTCTGAGGTCCTGATTGTTATTGATTGAGTCTGATTTGCTCTCTCTACTTGTGGTTACTGTCCTGTACTCCTGAAAATATCTAAAAGTCTTATTCCCTTCCCTCAGTCCCACAGATATTCCTGCATGGGTGAGATAATAAACACATACAGTTCTGTGAGGAACATGGGGGGCTTCCTAGGCTGCCTTTTTGGTGCTTGTGTGCTGCAATGCCCCCAGGATTCTGATTTATTCTGGAAGCTGACGGGAATCTGAACAATGAACAGAAGAGCTGGGGAAGCTCTGCGTTGATGTATTTAGTTTGATTGAAAATCAACTCATTTTACTTTATTGCAGGCATTTGGAAATGCAAAAACAGCACATAACAATAACTCCAGTCGATTTGGGAAGTTCATTCAAGTCAACTATTTAGAGAATGGTATTGTCCGGGGGTAAGTACAGGGTGAGCTGATTCTGGGGGGGATCTCTGTGCTTTTAGGAGCTGGGAAGCCTCTGTTGTACTTAAAATATTGCCTTGTTGAAGCTCTGCTCATATGAGAATAGCTTGGTGCTGTGGAGTTTAAAATTCTGTAAACTGAGCTTTGTGGAATTGTCAGGTGATGCACAATATTCAGTTTGCTGTACAGCTGGCTCAGGTTAACAATCTGCTGCTGTATCTTTACTTTCATGCTAAATGAAGGCTTTTGCATAACACCCTCTGCCCTCTCCAGTTTGCATTTAAAAACAGAAGATCTGAATTTTTAAGAGGAGTGGAGAGAAGTGAAATAGATTTGAGGAAGCCATTTTAAAGAAACAGTTTAAACATCAGTTAGAGAGTTAAAGAAAGCTATAAAATTAATCAAATGTGTGTGCTTATATCTGAAGGTCTTAAAATATGAGATATTTAATGCCCACATTTGCTGGTTCTAAGGGTGTGGAGTGTCACGAGCAATGCCTGACCTTTATGCTCCTCTGTTTTTCTTTGGACTTCTCATTTGCAATAACGTGAGTGACTGGGAACTCTGTGCCACATGTGCCTTGAGTGCTATTCTGAATGAATTTAAGATCTTTTCAGACCCAGCCACACTAGCTCAAGAGATTGGTACAACTTGAATACACTTGTTCTGTCTTCAGCTTGAGAAAAAGGTGCTCAAACTTTGTCCTCAATCATTGTACCCCTTGTCAAGGACATGGAATTATTGTTTAGGTTACTGGCTTCCATTCTGGGCTGATGTCTTTACTGACATAAAAATGCAGCAGATTTGTTGGGATGAGAATCAGACAGATATCTGGGATATTTCTGGGGTCTTGCCTTGGCATGTCTTGTCAGAAGTGTTGATCTTCCAGGATAACACATTGTTCCCACTCTGTGGGTCTTGTTTCTGGTGGCAATTTTCATCAGCACTTTCCTTGCTTGGTCTGCCTGTTTTAAGTTATCTGCACTAAGCCCAAGCACTGCAGAGAGGTGTTCCTTGGGTATTTTCTCCAGTCACAATGTAGGACCTACTGAAATTCTTGGTTTAGTTTTAAGGTAGTGTCTAAGCTCTTCCCTTGCACATTTCAGTGCAGATCTCTTTATTTGAACTCTCTTGGCAGTTGCTGTCCAGTGTTTTCTGAGGTCTTTTCTTTTTGCCCTCATGCTTATTTCGTTTTCTGTGGCTCCTCAGGGCTGTGGTTGAAAAATACCTGCTTGAAAAATCTCGTCTGGTTTCTCAAGAAAAAGATGAAAGGTAAGAGAGAAATACAGTTTTCCAGCAGAGTTAAAATAAATGCAGCAGTGTAAGAGCTTCTGAATTTTATAGAATAAAGGAAAATTCACTATATTTTCATGAGAAATGTGTTGACTTTGCAGGAATTACCATGTCTTTTATTATTTGCTACTTGGAGTCAATGAGGAAGAGCGTAAAGAATTTCACCTCAAGCAACCTGAAGATTATTTCTACCTCAACCAGGTAATCTGTGATTTACCAATGCATTGATAAGGGTTGTCTGTGTGTTGTGTCAAAGATGAAAGGAAGGAGAACAGACTATACTGGGCTTTTTGTGATGTTTGGGTTTCACTCTTTGCCTTTTTTTGGATTTCTCTTTGCAGCATAACTTGAAAATTGAAGATGGGGCAGATCTCCGACATGAATTTGAGAGATTAAAACAAGCCATGGAGATGGTTGGCTTCCTTTCAGCAACAAAGAAGCAGTAAGTGGAATTCTGTGAGCTTTTGTTACTGGCAGTTACTGCTCATGGGTTGAGCAGTTGGGATCACACGTGGTTCTGTAGGGAATGAGGAGAGCTGAGTGAGAGCTTACAGACTAATTCTTGAGGCAGAATTAGGTCTGCTAACCTGTTATAATGAACTGTCTTAAGAAAAATTCTGACATAATTCATTTTTTCTTCCTTAGGATCTTTTCAATACTTTCAGCTATTCTGTATTTGGGCAATGTCACATACAAGAAGAAGGCCACAGGTCGGGATGAAGGGTTGGACGTGGGACCTCCTGAAGTGTTGGACATTCTTTCCCAGCTGTTGAAAGTAGAGTATTTCTTTTTAGCATTAATGTGTGATACAGCAGTTTGTCATGTTCTACCTCAGCATTTCACTCAGATACCCCAATTGCTGTGTCTAATTCTCCTTTGTGATACTTCCACAAAATTTGTCTTGTGGGAGGGGAAACTTTAAATGAGTGAGATTATTTGGGTTAGAGATGGAATGTAACCTATAGCATGGAAATAGAATTTGTTGACTCACCAATCACAGAGATGAGCAAGAATAGATTCAGTGTAGGTGTGTTCTTTGCCACCACAGGGAAACATCTGAATGAATGTAAACAGGATAATTCAAACAAGTTGTAGGACTTGTAAAGCTACTGATGGATGATAAAGGTGGCTGTTGTCAGAGAGCTTCTCTGAAGAAGTTGTATGTCCACTGCTGCAGTCAGATACCTCATTGAGGAGCTCAATGGTGACAGCAGCTCTTGTTTTCTCTTGTTTTGAAGGTTAAACGAGAAATCCTGGTAGAAGTGCTAACAAAGAGAAAAACTGTGACTGCTAATGATAAGCTTATTTTGCCATATAGTCTCAATGAGGTGAGTAAAAGAGCACTTGTAGAGTGATTTTAAATAACTGAAACTATTATGGTACATTTTTACATTTTGTGAGGGATGGTTGGAAAGTTAGAAGTTTGAATTAAAGGCGAATTGTGGTTTTATTTACTCTGCTGGGGTTGTAACCTGTGAGTGACACTGGTTTGAAACGGAAATGATTCTTTTTTTAAACAAAGTTCTGAAGGTTGTTTGATCTGCAGGCAATAACAGCTCGTGATTCCATGGCAAAGTCCTTGTACAGTGCTCTGTTTGATTGGATTGTTCTGAGAATCAATCACGCACTCCTTAACAAGAAGGACATGGAGGAATCTGTTACAGTAAGTCTCTCACAAAACCAAGACTTTGCAGGCAGTTGTGTGTTTGGACCTAACAGTCAATGCTAGAGATGATGTGTTGTGATATCTGGGATAATTTTGGATACTTCTCAAGCCCATGGTAAATTTCCTGGTAATATTTAATCATCTGTTTCCACAGCAGACAGAACTATTAAATATTTAAAATCTTTCAGCACAGACTGCAGTGCTTTCTGGACTGTTTATCTCTTGGGGGTTAAGGCACTGTATGACAGATTGGTAATTAGATTTCCATATCTTCTTTTAGTGTCTGTCCATTGGTGTACTTGATATTTTTGGATTTGAAGATTTTGAAACCAACAGTTTCGAGCAGTTCTGCATAAATTATGCAAATGAGCAACTTCAGTATTATTTCAATCAGCACATTTTCAAATTGGAGCAGGTAAGAAACGAGAGTGGCTGAAGTGAAACCTGTTTTTATCAAATGTTTGTGTGTTATGCAGACTTAGCAAAACCCCATGGCATAATTGCTTGAATATTTCTGACAGTCTTCACTTTTAAAATTTCTTTTTCACTGTTGCTTGCTCTTGTCCTAATGGGGTCTTTCTTCAGAGGGCTGGCACTAAGTTTCTGCTTGACTGCAAAATCTAAGATAACATTCAGGTGATCCCAGACAGAAGTCAGCTAAGACTGTGAACTTTGGTATTGGAAGTCTGTAGGTGAGGGGTTGGATTCAGGTGTTTTTGTTTTAATGGTTGGGAAACAGCTTCTCCTATTTTTATCAGTCTGTAGGTATTTAATAACCAGTCTTTGCTGCTTCTCATTTAGGGGATACAACTGTGCTCTGATGCTGGCAGTGGTTCTGAAACCCTGGTGTTACTGGCATGTGTTGATTGACTTGTTTGCAGATGGTGTCATCTGACAGAGCACTCAGTGCTGCAGGAGCCAACAGATCCTGTTCCTGGACTGGGTTGTGGAGCAGGGTTTGCTCCAGAATTGGTTTTTCTCTGCTTTGTGCAGAAGTGTGGTTCTCAGGTCACTGCTGAAAGGAGTCATTCTCTAGTATGTGGTATTTTGTCAACAACTTTAGGCGAGCATTTTAAAGAAAATAAAATTACCAAGCATCCAAATTTTGTGTGTAAACATAATGTTGAGGTCCCTGTTTTGTAACTTAGGACAGAATTGGCTATCCAGGCTAGCCACAGTAAATAGTTACATTGTCTTCTTCTTTTTTTTTTCTAATGCCATTTTTCCAAATAAGCTTAATCCTTGAATGACCCATTTCCTGTATCTCTTGCAGCCTGAGGGCCCTCAGGGGGATCTCTATATCTTTGTAAAGAAAGGCTTTTTTGTCTGTGGAAAATGGCATTTCAGTTCTGTAACACGGTGTGCACTGTGTTGGGCAGACTGAATTCCACCTACTTAAAAATAATGCATTTATCATCATCATCATCATTTAAAACATGAGAGGTGCTCTTTGTCCTTTGTTAAACATAAAACTTTTTTTAATTTTCTGTGTAATTCTTTTTTTTTATTTAACATTTTTTTACTTTATTACCTTAGCATTAACTTTTTCCAGTGGGTATTTACAGCATTGAGAAAATCTGGTATTTTGCTTCTGTAGCTTATGGGAAGCTTGTCTTGTCAAGCATTTGAGGGATTGTCACTTCAGCAGAAGAGCTTCATGTTCTCTTGTCAGGGAGCTCCAAATGTTCTGAACCTAAGCAATATCCATTGCTTCCTTAGGGAAGTTCTGGTGCTGATGTTGTGTAGGCCTTAACTGCCCGTTTTGAAACTTCTGTTATTTCCTCTGACAGTGCAATATGAAAATTCTGGAGCTTGATATTTAACTATTCTCATTTCCCTTAATACAAAAATTTTAGAGGAGAAAATAGACTTGAACTCCTCTGTGTCTGCCCAGTTTTACTGGAGTGCTGTGGATGTAATGTCTGACTCCAGGGTCGTAGGCTGCTGATTGCTGGGAAGGCAGAGCACAGCAGAACATTCCTTTCACAGCTTTGGTTTTGAAATAGTTTTGCCCCAAACAAACCCTGCTGAGTGACGTGCCTGAGGACCTTTGATCTGTACCACTATGCCTGTTCTTCTGTTCTTATTTATAAATTCTCCTTATTTTTGTCTCTGCTGCCTGAATTAACAAATTCCACTTGCTGTAGCTGTCCAAGGCTGTGTTTTCAGCACTTAGACCACATCAAAGGTCAGGGCACTGTACTGATAAGGGAATTTTCTTGAGCTACACAGGAGGAATATAAGAGTGAAGGGATCACTTGGCACAATATTGACTATACTGATAATGTGGCCTGCATTCACTTAATCAGCAAGAAGCCCACTGGTCTCTTCTATCTTCTGGATGAAGAAAGCAAGTAAGCAACAAACATCTTCTGAAGAAACATATGTGGCAGGGGGGAGGGAAGGACTGTGAAAGGGAACAGAAATACAGCCCTTGAAAAAGAAGAGGAATGTTGTGGGAAGCAAGGGGTTATTTATGACTATGATTTACACTGGAGTTTGCTTCCAATGACTCCAGTGTGGTGGTAAAATACATTGATGCTAAAACTGAACTTTGGCTTATGCAAACTTAGGAACTTCCATGTTTGTGGTTTACCATGGAACTGCAATTAAAGTAAAAGGCATATCTGTAAGTCTTTGGAGCATGAAGTAGCAAGTGTGGTAACTAGTTAATGTGGTGCTAACTAAATTTGGCTGGTGAAGTGGGAGACATTGAGGTGCAATTGAAACCTCAGAATATTCTGCTGTGTGCAGAGCTGCTTGGTTCGGGTCCTGAAATTGGGCCTACCTTTAAAATTCAAAGCAGGTCTAGAGATCTTGGACAATTAATACTTTCCACAAGGATCAGTAAGTGTTCATTCTGTTACCCTAATAAACATACCTGTATTTGAAAATAGCTGACCTCTTTTGTCTTGTATTCCCAGTTTTCCACATGCCACCAACCAAACTCTACTGGCAAAATTCAAACAGCAGCACGAGGAGAACAAGTTTTTTGTCGGAACCCCAGTGATGGAGCCTGCTTTTATTATTCGCCACTTTGCTGGCAAAGTGAAATACCAGATCAAAGTACGTGGTAGATCTGCTGGCCACCAAAAAAAATTCCCTCGCCTTTCTGAGAGTTTTTAGTCAGGGTATAGAAAATTTCCTGGGAATGGGCTGGATCAGAAGGGTTCTCAGAGATACTTTGGGTTTGTTTTTTGGGTGGTGGTGTAGACTGGAAGGTAACCCTCACTGTTATTCTGAATAAATGAAACTGAGAGCTTTTGCGAGACATTTTGGTTCCATGTGCCTGTTCTGCAGGATTTCAGGGAGAAAAACATGGATTACATGAGACCCGACATCGTGGCTCTGCTGCGCAGCAGCGACAGCGCCTTCGTGCGGGAGCTGATCGGGATGGACCCGGTGGCCGTGTTCCGCTGGGCCGTGCTGCGCGCCGCCATCCGCGCCACGGCCGTGTTCGCGCGGGCCGGCCGCGAGCGGGCGCAGAAATCGGCAGGTGGGCAACGGCGGGGATGGAACGGGGAACAGCAGGGATGGAACCGGGAAGGGCTGGGGCTGGGCAACGGCGGGGATGGAACCGGGAATGGCAGGGATGGAACGGGCAGGGCTGGGGCTGGGCAACGGCGGGGATGGAACAGGGAACAGCAGGGATGGAACGG